>CM053580.1:350201591-350249803 GCA_028627135.1 Pseudochirops cupreus | reverse complement strand
ACAGAGGTTGCCCTTCTGGAAGCAGAGCCCCACAGAGATTTAAAAAAAAAAATCACAGACTGAACAACCATGAGTAAGAATAAGCATAAGAAGCAAAGTAAGAACAGCTCCCAAACCCTTGATTCCTTCTTTGGGGAAAAGAAAGATCATGGGAGAAAGAGGGAAGAGACGAGCGCAGCCAGAGCGCTCCCACCAGGGGCCTCCAAAAAACATGAAGAATGCCTTAAAGCTAGAGATGAGCTGAAGAAAGATTTTCAAAACCAAATAAGGGAAGTGGAAGAAAAATTGGGAAGAGAAATAAGAACATTGCAGGAAAATCATGAAAAGAGAGTCAGCAGTATGACTGAAGAAATCAACACCCTAAAAAATAAATTAACTCAAATGACAAAAGAGGCCTAAACTCCCTTAGGCCTAAGGGCAACACAAAGTATACTGTTTCCAACAAAGACTTGACACAATCAAAGGTGAAGCTCAAAGGCACTTGATTAACTGAAACAAGGGAAGCAAAGTACTTCTTTGCTTGGCATTACAGCATTTTAATGCAATTTTGTTGTCTTTACTTATAGTCTTTTTTGCAACAAATGAATCCCAAAATGACTGTTTCAAACATAATCCTGTACTGTCTCTTAAACTTCTCTTTCTGAGTCCCCTATTTTTGTTAGAGGTAAAACTATTCTGTTACTTATGTAGACTAGCAGACTAAACATAATCCTTCACCTTTCCCTCTCCCTTACCTCCAATACTCACTCAACTGACAAATTCTGCTAGTTCTACCGTTATAATATCTCTTCTATGTGCACCTTCCTTTCTATTTATACTACCACCACAGTAGAAAGAACCCTAATTACCTGTCACATGTGACACTGCAATAGAATCTAAACTAGTTTTCATATCACCACCAACCTCTTCCTCCTTCTAATCTTTCACATATACTCTCTCTTCTATTTCACATATAACTCTCTTCCATGTTAATCAGTTACTCAAAAATGTTGAAGAGTTCATTATTGTCTACTGGATTAAATTAAATTTCCTTAGTCCACCATTCAAGCCAATGATCCCAACTTAAGTTTTTAATTTTATTTCTAGATTTTCAGTGACACTTGGTTAAGTGTCTTTCCCTTCTTTAACATGAGAACATTTATTATTATTGAAATACTCCCCATTGTTTCCTGCTTCCATAGCTTTTTTCACTGTTACCCTATCCAAAAAGGCCTCTTCTTTCATTTCAACATGTCAGAATCCTTATCATCTTTCACAATCCACTGTAAGCTGTATTCATTCCATGAATTCTTTTCATTCTCTCTCTATTTGGATGTGATCTCTACAGCTTCCAAACCTCAATTGGGACATATATTTTGCCTCAGTCTCTTTGTGTACTTCTCTCATCCTGCCTACTAAACTTTAAATTTGATGAATATAGAGATAGAGTCTTCACTTTTCTACGCTCCATCATATATAGCATAGGGTTTTGCAGTTAGTAGACTGTTAACACATATTTTGGGATTTAATGATTGAAAAGTACAGTCAGTACAGTTTATAGAATGCAGAAATGACAGTGATAATAAGATTTCTATGATAGATTTTAGAGTTTACAAAACTTAATGAGACTCAGTGTTTTCAATGTCAATAGTGCCTGTTTGAAACTGACCTGGCAAGCTCATTATCATTATGTCTGTTTAACAAAAGCCATTTATCTACATAGATCATAAACTGACTATTTTTTTTAGCTCAATCTTTCCAGTGTTCTTTCTCTGCAATTGTTTGAGTCAGTCATGTAGTCAATCCAATTCAATCACAGAGACAACTAAATATGTTGAATGAACTGTTCCCCCCTTATTTTTCTTCTACAATATTAACACATACTTGATTAGAGTTCCTCCTTGCAAAGGACATGCATTGACAGAGCAAGAATAATCATTGAAAACTTTTAAAATCATTCCTAAACTATCACAGGAAGTTAGAAAAATGTAAATATATCTAGATTCTTGAATTTATGAAAGTTCTTCTTATGAATGGTATTATGAGGACTCATATACTATTGGTATGACCGAAGAAATTCCCCTACCATTTTACCATCTCTGCCTTGAGGACTGTCTCAAATAAGAAATTCCAGTTTCCTGGAACTAATCTTTTCTGCAGTCTTTATTTTGTTTTCTGCAATTGAATCATGGTTCCCCAATTTCTCAGTAATAGGTATTAATTTTCCTAAAAGGCAACATATCTATCTATAGAACTTTACTAATCTGTCCATTTTGCTCAGCTTCTGTGTCACTTAATGGCACAAATCATGTCATAGATATGAAATTGGAGCCCTTCTGACTTGCTAGATTCCTGACCATTCAAGTCACTATATCCTCTCCCCCCCCCCCCGCTGTTGACCAGAGATATAATTCCAAATGGACACGAGGCCTAAGTCCAGTGAAGCTAAGTGCCATTGCATGTTTGTTGAATAACTTTACTTTATAAGCCTCCTTCTGTAAACTGACTTGAGAATCTTTATTTTGCTCAGTACAAGCCTAAACTAGAATTAAACTGTCCTGATATTTTCTCTTACTAGGATGACTACTGTAATGCCATGCATGAGCAACTTTCCAGAAGAATGCTACTGTGAACAGCTTTTAAGGTTCTGATTACACAGTATAGTGAACACTCTATTTATTCCATAACAAATCAAAGCAAAACATTCTCAGAAAATCAAGGTACAGTATTCAAAATATTACAACTTATCAAAGAAAATCACAATATAGTATTCACAACAGCTTATCATTAAAATGGTCACATAGTTTTCATCAAAGTGGTCACAATAGCTTTGAACAAAGAACAATCATCTGGTATCCCTAAAGAGATTTGCCTCATTACTCAGTCATTCAGTCATCTCAGAGTACAATAGTCAGTCTTCCACTCATGGGGCACTAGGTTAACTCAATCAGTCACTTATTTAGCAACTAGTTACTAAGTATCATTAATCACTAAGTACAATCATTAGAAAATACATGACCCCCCCACCTGCACCCCTAGGTCACTAGTAAACCATGTTATCATCACAGCATTCAATACCCAAGGAGAGGTCTTTTTTCATCTTGATTTGGGGCTGGTTCTCTGATTCCCTGGATCCCCTTCCACGGTCCCATTTTATACCTGGATTCACCAAAGTGTATTCACCTGGGTTCAATGGCAGACAGCTCCCAGTTTCTTGTCCAGCTCTCCGGGTAGGTCCTGCTCCACACTGGAGTTCATATGGTCCAGTCCACCTCAAATCCTTCACAATTTCTGTTCCTGAGAATTCAAGGCTCAACCAAGCCACAAACAGACACAGTATAGTGAACACTCTATTTATTCCATAACAAATCAAAGCAAAACATTCTCAGAAAATCAAGGTACAGTACTCAAAATATTACAACTTATCACAGAAAATACCCAAGGAGAGGTCTTTTCTTCATCTTGATTTCGATCTGGTTTTAGCATCCCAGTCATGCTTCCTCAGTCTTCTGCTTCCTCAGTCTTCTCCTGGCCTCCTGGGCTCCTGGCCTCCTAGCTTCCTGGGCTCCTTTGTCACCTGGGTTCCTGGGTTCCTGGGCTCCTGGGATCCTGTTCAGAAGAAGCTCTGCCACGACAAGTTCTCAGGAAATTCTGACTGTGTCTCTCTGGGGCTTTGATTATATATACACAGTCTTAGCTACTTCGTGTTTAAGCCAACTCCCCCTGTTATGTCAGCAACAGGAGACAGAATTCATACCTTCTGTTTCTTTCACAGAGGTTTGATTAGTTACTAAGGGCTAAGTACCTGCTTACTTGCCAAAACAAAAAGGTGTCTTCAAATTTAAATTAATTGCCATTACAACTACTTAGAAAAATGAGGAAAGGCCTTTAAAATAAAATGTAAATCCAAAACAAAGAATTGGAAGGAGAACTTGCTTTTAATCAGAATTGACAAAGCAAATATCACTGTATGTGAGGACAAAAACATTAGAACAAAATAAAAATATTAAAAGAAATAGTATGCAATACTAGGAATCTGTTATAAAAATAGCTAACTTGGCAAAAAAAAGGTAAAAAAGAAATAATTTAAGAATATGTGATTTCCTAATAAACCATGATTTTAAAAAAGATTAGACATTGTATCTTAAAAATCATAAATGAAAATTCCTCAGATCTATTATGACAGGAAGATAGAAAGGGAGGGAGGCACAGAGGGAGAGAGAGGGTTCACTGACCAGCTACTGAAAACAAAAATCATAAAAGAAAAGTCCTAGGAATGTCATAACCAGAAACCAAAACAAAGAACAATACACTATACTGCAAATAGCTGGAATAAAGGCATAAAATTACAAAGAAACCAGAATCAGGATGACCAAAACCTAATGAAGAGAGATTTTTGTGTACAGTGGTACAAAAGCAAAAGCTATACATACAACAAAAACAATTAACTGGAAAAGCCTACAGGAGTAAATTTTGAATAGAGGATTTTCTTTGTTGAAATATGTTTAACATGATTGTACATGTATAACTTATATGAAAACATGTGCTTCTTGGGGTGTGGGGAGGGAAGGCAAGGAATGAGAAAAATTTAGAACTCAAAATTTTCCAGAAATGAATGTTGAAAACTGTATTTACATGTAATTAGGAAAAAATGAATACTGTTAAGGAGAAGTTAAAAGAAAAGGAATGCTTGGAAGTCCTCTATTTCATTAATATAACCATTTTTAGCATCATTTTTGCTCAG
Organism: Pseudochirops cupreus; assembly: GCA_028627135.1. Taxonomy (NCBI): domain Eukaryota; kingdom Metazoa; phylum Chordata; class Mammalia; order Diprotodontia; family Pseudocheiridae; genus Pseudochirops; species Pseudochirops cupreus. The sequence goes on along the minus strand of CM053580.1, from coordinate 350,245,080 downwards.
TAGGTGATTCTTGGGTATAATCTTAGTTCCTTTACCTTCCAGAATACCATATTTCCAGCCCTCCACTCCTTTAATGTGGAAGCTGCTAAAGTTTTTGTTTTCCTGATTGTAAGTCCACAATATTTGGATTATTTCTTTCTGACGGCTTACAATATATTTTTTTTTGACCTGTAAGCTTTGGAATTTGACTATAATGTTCCTTTTAGGATATCTTTCAGGGTATCCATAGATTCTTTCCATTTCTATTTTACCTTCTGTGTTTAAAGCATTGAGACAACTTTTCTCTGATAATTTTTTGAAAGATGATATCAAGGCTCTATTTTTGATCATAGCTTTTAGGTAGTTCAATAACACTTAAATTTTCTGTTGTTGAGAGATTTTTTTATTTTCTAGGTCTGTTTTTTTCTAAAGATATTTCACTTTTTTTCCCAGTTTTTCATTCTTTTGACTGATTATGTTTTGCTGTTTTGTGGAGTCATTAGCTTCCACTTGACCAGTTATAATTATTAAGGAATCAGTTTCTTCAGTGGGATTTTGTGCCTCTTTTACTGATTTGGTTTCTTCTTCTTAAGGAGTTCCTTTCATCAGTGAATATTTGTACCTCCTTTTCTATTTAACCTTTTTCTGCTTTCTAAGAAGTTAGTTTTTCAGTGAATTTTTGTGCCTCATTTGTCATTTGGTCAATTCTTTTTTTTAAAGGTATTATTTTCTTCAGTGTTTTTATGTGTGTGTGCCTGTTTTTACCAAGTTGTTAATTCTCTTTGCATAATTTTCTTTCATCATTCTCATTTCATTTCTCAATTTCTTCTCTACCATTCATCTATTTTTTTGTTTTTTAACTCTTCAAGTAATTCTTGTTGGGCTTGGTTTTAATTGTCATTTTCCTTGGAGGCTTTGCTTGTAGTTATTTTTACATTATTGTCTTCTGTGTTTATGTCTTTATGTTCCCTGCTACAATAAAAACTTTTAATGGTCAAGAATTGTGTTGTTGTTGTTTGTTAATTTTCCAGTCTATTACTTGACTTTTAGCTATTTATTAATGTTATGCTCTTTACCTAGGCATGGGAAGAAACTGCTCCAAGCTTCAGGCTTTTTTTGCTTCTATTTTAGACCTATTTCTGGTAATGTGCAAGTTTTTGGTGCTTTGAAGGTGGTGTGATCTGAGGAGAGGGGAGGGCACTATTCTCCTGTTCTATGCTGTTGTCTTTATGCAAGAATGATCCCTGTTCCACTATAGCCTCAAGTGCTGTCATTCTTCTTTTCCCTGGATCTGTGACCAAGTCTTCTGCTCTCCTTCAGGCACAAGCACTAGTGAGTGGTACTCTCTATTTGACTTCAAATTGCTATCATGTCCCTTATTCGCTTGTGATAATCCACAAGTGCTCTTTTCTTTGTTGGCAACAAAGAACAACGTATGGGTAATAGAATTACCAATAAATGCATGCTATGTCTAGTTCCAGCAAGAGGTTCCCTATAATCTCTTTCTGACTAGTTATCTCACCCCTTTCCCAATGTTTTTCTGCTGATAGCTACTAAAACTGCTGTTCCTCTTTGTTACAGCCACCTTTAAGGCCTGCTTTTAATGCGGGTGCTATCTGCCTCTCCATGCACTCAGGGCTAGGCTGGAAAAAAAATCTCACTCTGAATTTGTTGGCTCTTGCCCTTAAAATTTTGTTTTATGGAGTTACTTAAAAATTTTTGGAAGGGGATATTGTAAGAGTTCAGCTTGTCTGGTGCCTATACTTTGCTGTATCTCAAACTTTTATGGAATGGAGAAGTTTCAAAACTTCCTAATGAAAAGACTAGAGCTGAGGAGGAATTTTGAAGAGCAAATGTAGTAGTTAACAGAAACATAGCTAGATTGAGAAATATATTTGATTAATTTGAAGGGGATACATGACCATGAAGGGTTATCACACTAGAAGGTAGAGAAGGGTCAAGTATCCTTCAAAAATCTAATATTTTCAAAAGGTATTGAAGTGGTTGACAAAGAAAAAAAAGAGTACCTGAGATAGTTATATTTTTTCTTTTAAAGAGAGGAAAGAGAAGAGGCAGTTTGAAGAGATAAAAAAAAAGATAAGTATAGGAAGGAGGAAGAATGGAAGTAAAACTTGCTTTTTCTCATAACTCTGGTGCATAAGAAAAAGAAATTAAAATGTAGGAAAAGGTCAGTGGGAGAGCAAACATCAAATGAACCTCACTTTTATACAAATTGGACAAAAGCATATTGAACACATGGATATAAATACAAAGAAAGAAGTATATGCATGCATATAAATATCACACGCAGATATTTGTTGTGGAAATATACTAGACTCAATAGAAAAATATGGAGGGATGTAAAGAGAGAGAAAAATATTTGCAAACAAAAATCATTTTCCCCCCTCTACCTGAAGTAAGGATTGAAAGGAAAGAAGAGGGGAAAGGAGAGAAAAGAAGGAACTTCAGTCAAAGGCAAATATAAGTAAGATAGTTTTACAAATAACATGCTAAATTTATTACATACAATTTTTAAGAGTAAATATTATGAAGTGGAGAGTCACAATTCATATAATATCATCTTTTTAATTTCCTTCTATGTATATTGAAATGCTTATATTTCAGATATATATTTTTTTGAAAATGTAAGTATGGTGCCTCAGTGGGAGAAAAAAAAATTTAAAAGGAGAGTCCAACAATACTCTAATATTGAAAAATAAGTAAGGAAAAGTAAAGAGAAATAATTCAGAAGATACAATAAGAATTAACATAAGCTTCCATTAAGGGATCTAGATTAATACTCAGTATCACTCTCTCCTGGGAAGAAGTAATCAGGATTGAGTTTTATGTTTATGTTTATAATCCCTTCATAGTTTATGTTTCTAATTCTATCTTTATAATATCAGACATCTTGAAAGAGGTTGAAAAAATTCACTTAATCATCATAACATATTTCACTTGTGATATATGAAGCTCTTTTAAATTCAGAACACATAAAAATATACCTATATAATTATATATACAAATACATACATATGGAATATGATGGAAGAGGACCAAAATAATATCCCTGTGTCAGGGTCAGGTCAATGTGTTTGATTGTGGCTGATAAGAGTAAGATGAGCTCTGAAGATTCTATCATGGGTTGGGCACAAATAGTTCATATGGAAATATGGAATGGAGATATTTCTAAATTTGCACACCTCATGTTTCTTTTGAGCTCCTGTAATTCTGCTTAGCTCATCAAGCACAATGCTGTCTTTAATACGGGCACATCAGATTCCATGTTCTTCAGAGAGATATTGGGAATGTCCTGGTATCACTTTTTCTGACCTCTATGCGAGCTCTTGCTTTGTATGAATTTTCTGTAAAATAGCTTTTTAGGCAAACATGTATTTGCCTAAACAGCATGGTCAGTCCACTGGAGCTGCACTCTCTGAAGTAAATATACTTGGCAGTTAGGCTTGAGAAAAGACCTCAGAATCCAGTACTTTATCTTGCCAGGTAATCTTTAGAATCTAACTGAAATAGTTCAGAATCTTCTTAAGACAATTCAAATGGAAGCCATTCAGTTTCCTGGCATGGAGTTGGTTGGTATACTGTCCAGGTTTCACAGACATACAATGAGATCAGCATAATGGTTCTGTAGACCTTTAACTTGGTAGACATCCCAATATCTCATCTCCCACACTTTCTTTTGGAGCCTGCCAAACAGTGAGCTAGCTTTGGCAATGTATACCTTGACCTGATCATCTCTGTGTACATCTCTAGAAATATACTGCCAAGGTAAGTGAACTTATTCATAGAATTCAAAATCTCTTCATTTGCTGTAACCAATGGTTCCACAGATGGATGATGTGGTACTGGCAGATAATCTCTTTTTTCTCAGTATTAATTCTCAGGCCAAAATTTGCACAAGCAGCAAAGAATCTATCTATCTATCTATTTTTTTGTTTCTCAGCATCAGAGGCTACATTGAGTGTGTAATCATCCACAAATAAGAAAACACGCACCACTCCCCATCCACTGTAGTTTTGGCTTGTATAGTCTTTTCAAGTTAAATAATTTACTGTCAGCATGGTAGCTAACCTCAGTGCCATTTTTGTCCTTGTTTAAGGCATCTGACAATATTGCTGATAGAAAGCATGAGAGGAAAACTGGAACTCAAAATTTTTAAAAACAAATGTTTAAAAAAATTGCTTCTTACATGCAGCTGGGAAATAAGGTAGACAGGCACTGGGGTATAGAAATCCATCTTGCCCTCCTAGAAAGCTGGGGGGGGGTAATGAGGGAAGATATAAGAGAGAACAGATTGGGGGAAGGGGTATTCCATAGGGTCACTATTTTGGGGTGAGGAGTAGGGGAAAAATGGGGAGAAAAATTTGTAAATCAAAATCTTATGTAAATGAATATTGAAAACTAAAAAAATAAATAAATAAATTGGAAAAAAGAATAGAAACCAAAAATAAAGGAAGCATGAGAGGAAACAGCATTGTTTCATTTCATTGATAAGTGGGAAGGCATGAGAGCATTATTCAATATCCAGAATTCTCTCAAGCATGCCATCATGGAACTGGTGTACAATACTGATGAACTTCTCTGGGCAACAAAATTTTGCCATGATCTTCCATAAGTCCTCACAACTGCCAATATCAAAACCTGGTCAGACTAACATTATATACAGACCTTTGTTTGGTCCTGGCATTTCTCCTGGAGTTGTTGGGTAGTAAACATCATATCAACCATTCCTTGGCCCTTTCTGAAGCCATACTGCCTCTCCTGCAAATGACCATCTTCTAAGTGAAGGATCAGTCAGTTAAACATCAGTCAGGCAAAAATCTTGCCATCATTGACTAAGGAGAGAACCCCCTGTGATTGTTGGAGGACAACCTATTTTCTTTTCCTTTATTGAGATAGACAATGGAGATCTCTTGGGGGATAATCGCTTCTTGTCAAAGACCTGGAAGAGTTCAGTCAACTTTTATTTGAGCAGTGTCCCCTACCCAACCTGTAAATCTCAGCTGGCATAGAATCAGCATCAGGTAGTTTGCCACACAAGAGGAAGTTAATGGCATTTAAAATCTCTTCTTCATTTTGAAGTTTAGCTAGAGGAATTATCTTAACCTGAGGCATAAGGTCAATTGCTTCAGCATTGTTTGCTGACAGCCTGGTGTGTGTGTGTGTGTGTGTGTGTGTGTGTGTGTGTGTGTGTGTGTGTGTGTGAGATCCTGGTATCTCCATCTGGTCTTCTCATTTAATCCCCCCAATAAAAGAATGAAGTCACCTAGGGCAGATTTTATCATCTTAGTTTACAAATCAGGAAATGGTAACTTTTTGATATATAATGATTTTCTTCAAAGCTGGTGGTCAAATATAGGACATATTAGACACAAATACCTAAGATTTGTATGACTGCCATACATACACAATGATATAGTGATTTATTTCTTTTCATTTCATATTTAAATTCTTTATTTGTTGTACTGCTAATGTGATATTTTCTATTTTTGTCGATAACTTCCCATGTCTTTTGTAATCATAATTCTTTACATATAGTTTGTATCATTTTGATACAATCATTTTGCCTTGTTCCGTTTTTGTTTTATTTATTTGAATTTCCTTCCTCAATTTAAAATTAGGTTAATTATCTATGTTGTTAGCACTTTCAGGGAACTGGCCTTTAGTGTTCTTTTTTTTTTTAAAGCAATTCTGTTTTTTTCTTCTATTTTGTCTATTCATCTTATAATTTTCAAGAATTCCTCTTAGGTTATATTAAATTTTTTTATTCAATTCATGAATGTTCTATTTTTCTGTTGAGTTAATGTAAATTCTTATGCGTATATACATGTAGGTGTATATTGTATATACATATATATGTACACATATGTACACACACATTGTTATGTTCATATATGTGTATATTTCTATGTCAGTGCCTGGGTGCTTTTATATTGCCTCTCGAAGGACTTCTTTACTTATCTTCAAGAAATTTTGAGCTGGTTTTTCATCCTTATCGTATCTTTTATATAATTATTGTTTCTAAGTTTTGTTATCTGATCCATTCTCTTTTGGTGGACTTCCATTTTTTATACTTTTCATTAGTTATTGCTTTTCCATATATGTTATTCTGGGTTCCAGCTTGAAATTATTTGTTTTTTTAGAATTTATGTTTACATTCTATTCTGTGATTCTATGATTGTATAATAATTGTGTGTTATTCTAGTTGCTTTTCTTTCATGTTTGAAGCATTTTTTCTCCCCAGGTTATTTGCAAAAATGGGTTGTTGTGATTAGTATTTACTATTTTCCTTGGTGGTGAAGGGTTTTTATTTTCCTCCTGCTAGTTATGTTTGATCTCCTCTGGTCAATGATTTTTTTTTATGTATCAGAAGTTTTTGAAAATTTCCTTGTAAGATTTCATGTAATTTGGCATTTAGATTTTTTTTTAAAGTGTCATTATTTTCTTGAAGTCATAGGATACTATTATCTGTGGGTACTCAGTGTTCAAAGTCAGTCACTTTAGTTTATACTAAGTTCATCAGTTATTTTAAAATTGTTGATTTTTGTTTTTCTTCTGCCATATTTCTTCACTTTATTATTTTTGTGTTCTAAATCTGTTACTTCTTTGGAGAAATACCATGAATTTAAATTTTCCTTCTTTGTTAGCTGTAATTTTAATTCTGTGTTGAGAATTCTAATTTATATCTTAAATTTCATTCCTCCTTTATTCAACAGTAGCCCATTTCTTTGAATAATTCTAGAGTCTCCTTCTATTGCCTTCTGATCCCTGAGGACATTGATGGAGTCTCTTTTAATTTGGTTATCTTGGTTCATTTTGCTTCTTATAGCAATATTCATTCAATGTGTTTTGTATTATTTTATATCATTAGATAATTCTTCATTCACTCTTTGTGTTTTTCTCTATTGGCTTGGGTTGTGAGATCCTTGAGAGCAAGAGTTTTTTGTTATGTTTTGAGTTTTTTGTATCCCTAGGAATTATCACAGTGCCTGGCACATAGTATTAGTTGACTTGACTTCATTCTCATGGTTTATTGGTCTTTCAGCTATTTTGCGTGTGTTTTCTCAGACAATCTTCTTTGAGGATTTTACTCACTTTTTGTATGTTTTTTTCTCCCACTAAAGCAAAAAACCATGAGATTTAGCTGCTAGATATATTCTGTCTCCTAATCTTAGAAGATGTTCAGTTTGGTTATGGTAGCTATAGGGAGGGGAGGACTGGCTTCAGATCAATTTCATTTTCATCTCTGATACTGTGAATACATGTCTGATGCTATGTTTCCCTCCAGTCTCTGATTCTGAATGTTGTACCATACATGTCTTCTCTGCTGTCCAAATATTCTATTCCACCTCCTCCATTCTATTATGTGGGGGAGCAAAATCAGGATCTGCCACTACTTTCAGTTTCAGAGTCATCCAAGTAGAGTTATTTCTTTGGAAGATTCTTATAGCTAGACTTCAAATGATGACCCTTTGGGATTTCTTGTATTCAGTGCAATGAGGATATGGACTTGATATAAGCTAAGCATGCTAAAAGTATATTCCAAAAAATAAGCTCTAGTGTTAATTTACACAACTTTTTTTTCTTTTGAGGGGATTCTGTTTTCTTACATTTATACTTAGTTGTAATTATTCTATATTTGTAATATGAAGTCTTTCTTTTAAGCATTTAGGTTTGAAAAAGCTTTTGGAAGCTATAGGACATTGTGTTACATTGATATTGGCTATTTTTGTGTTGTGCAGATAGCTAATGAATGAATGGTCCAAAATAAAATTAATCCCATTCTTCTTCCAGAGGTATAGAACTTAAGATGCCAGAGTGGACTGCTATATGAATAGTGTGATTTACAGATCACCAGAAGACAAACAGACCCCAAAATATCTCTGTCATAAGTTCAGCCACAGGGCTAGAAATCCTAGTTGAAAGTTTTGCTATTCTTTTAGAGTGCCAAAAGAACTATTAAAGGTAACTATTAAAATGAAAATATATTAATTGGCAGGAAAACGATGTTAAATTCTTCAACCTGAAAAGGCTACAAGCTAAGACCAAAGTGGAGGCAGTGTTGGTGCGCGATTTTCTGTTTGCAGATGATATACACTCAATGCAACCTCTGAAGCTGAAATGCAGGAAAGTATGGATCAATTCTCTGCTGCTTGTGCTAATTTTGGCCTAACAATTAACACCAAGAAATCGCCCCCACCACACCATCTTTATGTATAACCATTGGTTACAGCAAATGGAGTTTTGAATAAGTTCACTTACCTTGGTAGTGTACTTTCTGGGGATGCGCACATTGATAATGAGGTTGACACATGCATTGCCAGAGCTAGCTTAGTGTTTGGGAGACTCTGAAGGAAAGTATGGGAAGAGGAGAGGTATTAGACTGATTGCCAAACTGAAGGTCTACAGAGCTGTGGTTCTGACCTCATTTCTGTATGCCTTTGAAATCTGGACAGTCTACCAGTGCCATGCCAGCCAACTGAAATGCTTCCATTTGAATTGTCTTAGAAAGATTCTGATGATCACCTGACAGGATAAGGTTCCAGACACTGAGATCCTTTCTTGAACTAAACTGCAAACCATTCAAACTCAGTTTCATAGAGCACAGCTCTGATGGGCTAGCCACATTGTTTGAATGCAAAACATATGCTTGCCAAAGAGATTTTTATGAAGAACTCACACAGGGCAAGTATTCACATATTAGCAGAAGAAGTGATACAAGGACAGTCTCATGGTATTTCTCAAGAACTTTGGAATTGATCGTTTGCCATGGGAGACTCTGGCAAAGGACTTCTCAGCATGATGTGCCTGCATCAGAGAAGGTTCTGTGCTCTATGAGCAAAGCAGAATTGAAACAGATCAAAGGAAACACAAGATACTCCAATTAAGAGTGTCCATCCCAAATGCTTACACTAAGTATTTGTATCCAACCTTTGGTAGAGAATTCTAAGCTCATATTGGTCTGATCAGCCACAGTCAGACACATGAAAACTTAACTCTAGCACAGTAATATAATTTTGGTCCTCTTCAAAAATGAAGGACAAAAACCAACCAACCAGCCAGATCACTTATCAGTTCAGTTGTCAGTCACCTGATGGGTGGTAAAAGAAAGAAGACTCCAGCCAGGAGAGCTTTAATAATGCTGAAGAAACTTGTCTAGGTCCTGAAGTAGTGCCTAGAAAGGAACATATAAAGGTGTGCTGTGGGGTAGGTGTGATAATGGGAGAATGGAAAGATAAGGTAGCTAGAAGAGTTACCCAAGATAAGTGCCTGCTACTTTAAAATCTGACCTAAGGGTGAACCTCTGTGAAGGAAAACAAATAAGGAATATTAGAATGATTTTTGGATACCACTTCTGACTTTTTCAGTTCAAACAAATAATAAGAAAAATGAAGGTCTAAATCTAACTTTTAAAAATCAATTTTTTTAATCTGTAGATTTATCTTGTCATTTATGATATTATAAAACAACTCTGAGGAAATGTTATAAATATATTGATCTGAGTTTGGGTATTCCAGGGATATTGAAAAAGCTAAGCTAGGGGGAAAAAACTTGAAGTACTAAAATTATGAATCAGTAGAATGTCCAAGATTAGAAAATGGAGTAACTCTTCCAGCTAGAGTTAAAGAAACTGATAACTGACTTAATTTATTGCACAGTTACAAGTTTCATGCTTGGCTATAGAAGATTTTTATTAAATATATAATTAACCACAAGTGTATTGAAATTCATTTCCATTTAATTTAACATATAATTATCAAGCATTTACTATGTCCAGGGTAGCTTGGTTGCACAGTGAGAAGAATACTGGTCTTATAATCACAAAGATTCATCTTCCTGAGTTTAAATCTGGCCTCAGACACTTATTAGGTGCATGACCCTGGACAAATCATTTAACCCTGTTTGCCTTAGTTCCTCATCTGTAAAATGAGTTGGAGAAGGGAAGGGCAAACCTCTCTAGTATCCTTGCAAAAAAAACCAAACAAACCAAAAATGGAGTCATAAAGATTTGGAAATGACTGAACCAGTGGAACATCAATATACCATGTTCAAGGTCCTAGCCTACTAGACCATTAAGGTGAGACAAATGTTCTTGCCTTCAAGAAGTTTTCAATCTACTTCATGTTCAACAATCCTTTATGGGGAAGAGGTGACTGTGTTTTGGGAAACTATTCAAGCAGCACAAGAGCTGATAGTTCTAGGACCTGGAATATTCCTGCTTTCTAAGGATCAGTCTAGCTTAACAACCTCATCATCAACAGGCTGTTCATTAGATAATAAAGTGAAATTTTAATAAATAGACCTTGGTCCCAAGTTTTCATGTCCTTTCTACTTTTAGATTAGTAATTATATCTGGATGGGGAAAAAGAGAGCAGAGGGGAAAAAGGCACAATATTGCTTTTAGGATGCCTACAAAGCATAACTTAAAAGGTTACAGATCCACTGACATTTCTAACTGTGGGGAAAATAAAACAAGTGTAGAAGCAACTATTGTATAAGATAAGATATGTTAAGTTCTATACAGGGGACAAAAAAGTGGTAATGGATTTCAGAAGAGTATTGGATCCTCATAGTAGAAGATCAGGAAAATCTTGAAGAAGGTAGCATTTGAGTTTGACCTTAAAATATATACAGGATTTTAATAAGCAGAGATGGGAAAGGAGGCATTTCATGCAGTTAAACAGAATGGCATAGGTGAAGATGCATAGAGCAGAATGCCCAGGAAACTCTTCCGGGAATAGAAACTCATTCAGTTTGAATGGAGTGTATCATGCATGTTGAAGACTAATGAAAGATAAGTTTAGAAGATGTTCTGGAGCAGTGGACAGCAGGCAGTACTGGAAGTTACACAGGAAATTATTGACTGAAAAAAAAAGACTTATATATACAAAAATATTCCTATCAGTATTACTTGTGAGAACAAAAGTCTGGGAACAAAATACATGCCCAGTGATTAGAAAATGGCTAAAGATACTAAGGTATATAAATGAAATGGTATATAATTGATTTTATTATTATTTCCTTACTCTAAGTAAAAATAAATGTCACCTGTTCAGAAAAACATGAGAGAATTGTATAATATTTTACAGAGTGAAGAAAACCTCTTGTGTAGGCCAACAGACACAGCTAGAGCATTGCAAATAAGGTCAATATTGAGAAACAATTAAACGCTGGAAAATGCAATATTCAATGTTAGTACTATAATAGTGCCTCAGGACTCGTTCTTTCAAATTTCATTCATACTGGAGAATTCTTTTAGCCAGAGGTTGGCTAATTACTTCTCCCCTCTGATTTCTAAAGTTAACCTTGAGGGTTTCTGGGGTTTTTCAGAACTGTGACTCACAAGCCCTGATCAGTATGTTTCACATTGATTGTCAATCAGTAGCTCTAATTAGCCTAGAGCAAAAGTCTTTACTAAGGTGATAGAATAAGAATAATCAGTATAAAATATCTTCCCTCCCCCTCCCCTCAATAGCCTGGAACATACTCTTCTGTAAGGACACACAAAGTCCACGGAAATATTTGGTTTCAATTTACACCGTGATATGGGTGAGGCACAGGTGGTCAATATATATCTGCTAGTTACTGGAATTCCTTTTCATGAGTTCATAAGCCATGTTATTTTCTTATTCAACATGTCACATAAGCTTGAAAAAGCATTTTTCTCTTAATTGAACATCTTTTTGCACTTTCCCATATCTGTATTTTTCTATCATTGCCTTTATTTTGTACTTCTTTAGCCCTTGACATGTGTGTTGTCTCCTACTGGTCCAGTTTTTCCAATTGCATGGCCAAAGTATGTGTGAATGGCTGTTGGAAGTAGTGTAGTGCTCCCTCTGTGTCCACCCTATTCCTCCTCATACCTTGATGTTTTGCTAGCATATGTACAAAGTGTCTGCCACCTCAACTTGTTCCTGAGCCTGTGAGCTCCTGAAAATTGATGGAGTTGTTGTTAGACTAATTTTTCATCAAATTCCCACAGCTGTCTCAAGTTTACAGAGGCAAGTTGAACCTTTTTGGTGAGCTAATCAACTATTCCATTCTTCATGCAAAGATTTTCATTCCACATAAAGAATTTGTCAGCTATGAACTACTGTATTTATACATTTTAAAATTAAGCATGATCTTATACTAATTAAAGTCCATTAATTGAAGTGGGGTTTTGGACCACCACACTTCCAAAAGCATAATAGTATAAAAGCTAAAAGACGCGTCTCTCTTTTCTAAAGGATATTTGAGAATATCTCAAAAGAATAGTGAGAAAGATGATAGAAGCTAGAAAGGAATGAATGGCATAATTTGTGGTCTATACAGCACAAATTATTAGCGGAATTCAAAATCATTACAAAGATGTACAAACTGGAAGAAAAACGAAAGAAAATTACATGAAAACAACACATGATCCTTTTATAAGCAAAGCATAGTGATCTCAATAAGGAAACAATAGACAACTTGAGAATCATAGTCCAGAAACATGTGAACAGTCAAAAACTTGATTGCAATAATTACAGAAATGATATGAGAATACTGCATGGAATTTGTTAACATACAAGAAAGCACCAAATAGAAAGAATTCACAGATCATATCAAGAAAAAGAAAGAAAAATGTATTTTAAACTTTAATACACAGAGCTGTTAAATTTCACAATTCAAATGACTACAAGTGACTAGGATAAAGATAAAGATAAATGGAAAGAAAAGTGAATTTGCGTAACACAACACTATTCTGTACCTCCCAGAAACTATAGCCTGTAACTGAATAATATATTCCTAAAAAGAAAGAATCTCAATATATAGCTCCCAATAGCATAACCTGGAAAAATGAGGTTATTATAAAAGTGAGAGGTTAATTAAAAGAGAGAAATTTGAAGAATTCCTTTTTAAAAAATTAAACAAGATATATGTGTTATAAGGTAATCTCAGAGGTAAGGTAACATCAATGGGAAGTGGTGGTGGAGATGGTAGGTGGTGGGAAAGTCCTCAAACAGATGGTGGGATTAGAACTAAATTTTGAAGCAAGCCAGGGAAAATAGAATACTGAGCTGATGAGGAAGAGTATTTCATGAATGGGGAGGCCTAGCAGTAAAAAGGAAAGTTGGGTAATAGAGAATTGTGAGGACCAATAAGAAGGCTAGTGTAGCTATATTTTAGAGATTAATGAGGAGAGTAAATTTTAAGAAGTCTAGAAAAATAGGAAGGAGAAAGATTGTGATTGACTTTTAATGCCAAACAGAAGGTTTTACATTGGACCCTAAAGACAATAGAAAGCCAATGCAATTTATTGAGCATTGGATTGACACAGTCAGACTTCAGCTTTAGGAGCATCAGTTTGATGAATGAGTTTTTATGGAATGATTATGGCAGAGACTTATAGGAAGGTCAACCAGAAATCTATTACAATAGTGAATGCATGAAGTAGTGAAAGCATACACCAGGGTAATAGCTTTGTCAGAGCAAAGAAAAGGAAATATTTGAGAGCTGTTGTGAAGGTGGAAGTGATAAGACTTGACAACAGGTTGGTTCCATGAGGTGAGTGTGAATGAAGAGGTAAAGATAACTCTGAGGTCATAACCCTGAGTGACTAGAAGAATATTGGTGCCCTCAACAGTTTTAAGGGAGATAGCAAGAGCATGAAGAATTGAGAAAAATATAATGAATTTTGTTTTTATTATTCCAAATTTGAGGTGTCTATGGAACATTCAGTTTAAGAGGTTAGACCTAGAGGCCATTTTTGAAGTCAGAGTAGACCTCATAAAGAATATTAGCAGGAGCTACATAGATTTAGGAATCATATTCATGGTGATGATAATTGAACCATTGGCAACTAATGAGATCAAGTAACATAACATGGAGGGAAAAGAGATAAGGATAGCACTTAAAGAATGAATAAATAAATAATCTATTAAGCAGTTACTATATGCATAGCATTGTGCTAAGCTCTGGTAAAGCAAACAGAAAATTAAGAAAGTCACTGCTGTAAAGGGGCTCACATTCTAATGGAGGAGATAATACATGGAAGGTTTAAATTCCAAGTCAGATGCCAAAATCCTATGGTCCTAAGGGTACAATGGAAAAGAAGATATTAAGGCCTCTTCTTTAATGCTATTTCCAGTAATAAAAAGATGTCAGTTTCCAGTGCAGAACAATTTGACAGTGACAAGGACTTTGGTGGAAACAAGTTTCTATTTCTGAGTCTTCAATAGTTATAACTATTGTATCTTTGGGAGCAGTTGCCAGACTCTGTAGAGATTGCTTTTCAGAATAATGGTGGCACTGTACTTAAAGTATTGCTAATTCCAGAGCTCTTGAATTCAGCATCATAGGATATTATTTCTGTGAGAATCTGAAGTGAGATGATGGTTAAAGTGATAGGGTGTTTAACTTGTTCCATAATGCTGCTTCCTCTCTCCCTCTCCCTCTCCCTCTCTGTCTCTCCCTTTCTCTCTACTTTGCTGTTGATTGGAAGCCTATGTAGCTCGTTACCTTATCCTCCACAGGATTTGCTTCCCTGGATAAGAGCCATAAGTTATGGACAAACTAAGGGACACTCATCATTAGTGGGTGTGCTCTGCCTGAAGATCCAGCAAAGTAGAGTGAGAAACAGTGCTCAGATAGGCAGAAGAATAAGGAAAGAAGAGCATCACAAATATTTTAAAATGAGAAAGCATCCAGGAGAAAAAAGTGACAAACAGTGTAAAAAGCTACATGGTGGTCAAAAAGCTTGAGAATTGAGAAAGGGCTAATAGTTTTTGTAATTTTAGAGAGGGCAGTTTCAATTAAATACTGAGGTCTGAATCCAGAAACTAGTAAGGTTTATAATTGTATGAAAGGAGAAGAATTGGAGGCTCAAAGTGCAAATAACTTTTTAAAGAATTTTAGTTATGAAAACTATTAGCATAATTGACATATCTATAACAAAATCAATATAAATCATATGACTACCTCAAAAATGCGGAAAAAGTATTTGACAAACTATACCACCCATTCCTCTAAAAACACTAGGGAGCATAGGAATAAATGGGATTTTTCTTAAATTTATAAGTAGCATCTATCTAAAACCATCAGCAAGCATTATATGTAATGAGGATAAACTAGAAGCGTTTTCAAGAAGATTAGGGGTGAAAAAAAGATACCCATTATCAGCACTGTTATTTGTATCAGCAATGCAGTATTCACAATGCCTATAGTAACTATAAATATGTTGATATGGTTATTAATCACAAAATGCAACAGGCTCTCTACATAAGAAATATAGCTAGAGCATTCATTTAAATACCAGAAAACTGAGTCCCAAAACCAGAAAGTCACAGCCAGCACAGTAGTTATGAAGTTGGCACATGTGCTTAAAGCAGTAAACACCCACATCCTCAAGCTTTCAAAACAGGACAGGCTACTTCAGGCAAAGATCCTCCTCTTCTCACTCAGGATAACTGCTCAGCATCCAGGCAGCTTGCTCTCAGCAGCTCCGGCCCCCCGCAGTTCTCGTCCCAGGCAGTCCTCAGCAGGAGTCCTTAGCAGAGATTCTGGCTGGCTTAAAAAAAAGGAGTTTGCACCACAGCCGCTGCTTCCAGTCACCTCGCTGACTTCAGCTTGGCTCCAGCTTCCTCTTGCCCCACCCCTTCCAGCTTCATCAGCAAGTTCAAGGGGGCATGGAAGATCTTCAAATCCCATGACCATTACATATGGGAGCAAGAGCACATGTAGAGGAGTTTGTCTTGTCAAAGAGAAAGACCACTTCATATGAGGCAAGGGTAAGAGAGTAAGCATATATGTCTAAATAATATAAGATTAAAAGGAAAGAAAAAGGACTCCTTGGCAATAGAACAATGGGCAACTGACTCAAGTGCTGAGGATAATATAGAAGATTTGAAACAATAGAAAATCTAATAATTTTTTTTCCCCCAGCAAATGAATAACCTTATAAGAACACTGTTTTAGGAAGATGAACTTTTTCAGTAGTCAGTAGGTTAGACTGGCCTGAAGTAAGGAGATAATTACAATAAATTATCACAATTATTCCAAGGAAGTGCAAATAAAATGAGGAGGTGAATGTGAGAAATATTTTGGAATGTCTGTCAATTAGACATAGCTAGGGATTATATGTTTTCAATTAAAGGAAATATTGTGGTCAAAGACTATTTTCAAAAATGAGTAGGTAAACTATAATGTCATTGTTTGTCATTCATTCCCAAAAAAGCCCAATGACATTAAGAAGGTGCTGTCATGACTTGCAAATGAATTAGATTTAAGTGACGCAAGACTGTGTAAAGTCACCAGTTTCACTCTCTTTTGGAGTCATCTGAGTCCAGTGGCAAGATATAGATCAGGATGACTGGAGATGGCCCCAGATGCAGTGAGAGACCTTGGTCTCTATATTAGACTAATATATCAATATAATATAGAGTCAGTATAATGTATCATAGATTTTAGAAAGATTGTATGCTTCATCTCATTTAACCCACTTGACTTTATGGATGAGGAAAGTGAGAGGCCCTGAGAGCTTGAGATTGCCTCAAGGACATAAAGCTAGTGGTGAGCAGAGCTGGGATTTGAACTCAGAGCTTTCCAATATATCATTCTCAGTTTTTGTTGTTCAGTCATTTCAATTGAGTCTGACTCTTTGTGACTTCATTTAGCATTTTCTTGGCAAAAATATTGTAATGATTTGCCATTTCTCTTCTGAGCCCATTTTACACGTAAAGCAACTGAGGCAAACAGTGTTAAATGATTTGCCCAGGATCACACAGTTAGTAAGTGTTTGAAGCCAGATTTCAACTCTAGGAGATGAGTTTTCTTGACTCTAGTCCTGGTGCTCTATCCATTGACCCACCTAACTGCCCTTACTACTCTCAAAAGGATGGAAAATAGGAAAAATTACATGGACCAATTGTCATAGCAACTGGATATGAAGGAGCTTGAGAAGAGTGGGGAAAGTAATGAAATAGTTTCTTTGGTGAAATATTTTTTCCCTTATTCAAAAAAGATGGAAAATAAGTTTTTAACAACAAGAACCTAGATACAGATAGACTTAGCATATATTTATTTAACAAGTATTTACTATGTGCATGACACTGAAACAAAAAAGGGAAAAATTAAAAATAAAAGGCGCTTCCTGCCTTTATTGCCCTTACAATCTGAATGATTTTAATACACATGAAGTTATTTCATGTGAGGGCAGAGGTCTGAAAATAAGAATTGCACTGGCCCAATTAACTCACCTAGTGAGTTGGTTGGAGTAATACTCACTGCAGGATGTTTTGAGGGATGTGTTAGGAGCCAGATTTCATTTAATGTGAGGAGGTGGAAGGAATTTGGAAGAAAAGTTAGAGAACTTAGGGAAATCTCACATTTCACACTGCCAATTTTTATCTTTCTCACATTTACCAAAGAAGCTATTTTTAAGATGTACATTTTTCCTCATTTATTTTATATTTCAATGTTGTAAAAGTATTAACCCTTTTAACAGCGTTAATGACAACTGATATTTTAAAATAAATTTAAAGTTTATTAAGTTCTTTTTTACACATTATCTTACTTCATCCTCATGACACTCTCTAGAAGCATGTTCTAGTGGTTAATTCCCTGAACCTTTTTTGGAATAATACAGTTCAATTCTTCTTTCAGACACTGAAAACTTTACTTCTCCTGGTATGTCAATTAAGCCCTCAAAGTCTTACTTGCTTTATCTTCAAAATGTAGACAATAATAGCAGTAACACCTCATTGGGGTTCTGAGAACCTCAAATATACATAAAACTTTAAAGCATTATATAAATGTTAGTTATTATGTATTAGATTTATTAGGTTCTTCCAAATTTTTGCTTGAGGAAAGGGAGTTGACCAAAGTTAAGTGACCTGAGCAAGATCACAGATGCAGTCATTGTCTGAGATAAGATTTGAGTCAAAATCTTCCTGGTTCAAGATCAGTGCATTACTCATTTTACCACTGCCTCAAATCTGCCTCCTGAATTAGCCCTCAACCCCATGGCAACTCCTCCAACTTTGCAAAACAAATATCACATAATTACCCATATTCTATTCTTCAGAATAAAGACGGTTGCTGTGAAAGAATCAATATATAGGTTTAAATGACTTTTAAAAATGAGGGCTTTGATGGGGGGGTGGAGCCAAGATGGTGGCATAGGAGCAGCAAAGTTTGCAGCTCCCACATAGCCACTTCAAAATACCCATAAAATGTGACTCTAAACAAATTCTAAACCTCTAAAATGCACACAAATATACTTTCCACTAAAGGCAGCTTGACCAGGGGGCACCATCTCAGGGCTGGAAGCCAAAACCAGCCCAGCTGAAACAGCAGCTTGGCTCTGGGGCAGCTGGACAAGCTGAGCTGCAGCTGGAGCAACAGAAGAGCAGATCTGTGGCAGCTGTGGCAGTTTCCAGAATTATCAAGCCATAAAGAAAGAAAAAAAGGACTAAGTGAAAGGTTAGCAGAACTCAGCTAAAAATCAGGGGAAAAAAGTGGGTCCAGCCAAACCGCCTCCAGGGCAAGGAAGTGGCAGAAGCGGAGGTCTTGCACCCACCTCCACATTGCCACTTCAGAGCTTCCAGCCTGCAGACTGCAGGGGGGCCAAGTGATCATTCAGAGGCCAAGTGCTCTCGTGTTGAGCAACCTGGATCTGGATTGCAGTCTTGGGGGGTGGTCCTGGAGTCTCTTTTCAGTGAGCCAGAGTGGCGGAGGGCCCCAGCAGCCTCCTAAAAGCTCTGGCAGCTGGGAAAACCCCAGCGATTTGGGACAGAGCTTTCCTCTATGGAAGCAGAGTTCCACAGAGCTAAAAAATCATTGACTGGCCATCACGAGCAGGCAAAGGAAGCCAAAAGTAAGAACAACAACAAAACTCTAGATTCCTTCTTTGGGTATAAGAAGGATCAAAGCATGGAATGGGAGGAAGACAAGACAGTCAGAACTCCTACACCAAAAGCTTCCAAGAAACATGAAGATTGCCTAAAAGCTAGAGATCAGCTGAAGAAGGATTTTGAAAACCAAATGAGAGAAGTAGAAGAAAAATTGGGAAGAGAAATAAGAATGATGCAAGAAAATCATGAAAAGAGAGTCAACAACCTGACTGAAGAAATTAACACCTTAAAAAACAGATTAACTCAAATGACAAAAGAGGCCCAAAAAGCCAATGAGGAGAAGAATGCTGACTTTGCCAGGTGGAAAAAGAATCTCAAAAGCATTCTGAAGAGAATAATTCCTTTAAAATTAGAGTGGAGCAAATGGAAGCAAATGACTTTATGAGAAATCAAGATACTATCAAACAGATCCAAACAAATGAAAAAATAGAAGGCAATGTTAAATATCTCCTTGAAAAATGATGGCTTTGAGCTCTTTGGTTATGAAAAGATTTATATCTATGGCTCCCCAAACATAACAGCTTGTATTAATGGGATTTTGCTCAACCCTAGATCATGTCTTTATCCGTGAACATAGATGCTCTGGATTCTCAGTACTAGTCTTTGGACATTAAATTTGGCATAAATGACAATATGATTGACCACATTTATGACAGATCAACAATATTCTCTCACATTCTCTTGGTCCCATTGGTCAATATTTGGGTTTGCTGTTTTTCCTTTTCCATCCACTGTGTTTTGAGAACTGTCATTTCTGATATTACACCTAAGTCTCACCAAGATCAGATTGCTCAGTACTGTAATAGTAATGAAATTTGAAGATCCCTTTGTATTGCTAAGCTAAGAGGTACTTAGCATGTAGTTTCAAATTAAGCCTCTGTTGAAGAAACAGAAGGTATGAACTTTTTTTGCTGACATAACAGGAAGGGGCTGAACAGGGAGGAGCAATACTGTACTTAAGGAAAATCCCTAGCTGAGAAAGTCAGAATTTCCTGGGAACTTGTGGTGGTGGCGCTTCTTCTGAGGGCCAGCCTAGGTGCTGAGGACTTCCAATGATCCGACAAGCTGCTAAAGACTTCCATGGGCCAGCTGGAGCTGCCAGAGGAAGCATAACTGTGGTGTCAGTACTTTCTCTGCTTGTGGCTTTGTTAAGCTTTGATTTCCCTGGAATAGAGACTGTGATGTATTTAAGGTGGACTGGACACTGTGAGCTTCAGCATGGAACAGGAACTGTGTGGAGAGCTGAACAAGGAGCAGGGGGCTGTCTGCCTTTCAACCCAGGTGACAGTTTGGTGAACTCAGGTAGGAGATGGGACCATAGAAGGGAAACCATGAAAGCTGAAAGCCTGCTCTGAGTCAAGATAAAAAGACATCTCTGTGAATACTAAGTAGTGACTGACCCTGATATGAGGTTTTGCTTTGGTACTCATTTTGGAAAGAGTTATATGATTTGGCCAGATGAGACTCTGGGCAGCCATTGAGCATCCTCCCACCTCAGCTTTGAAAACCCAGATGTTGGTGCTTCCCTCTCTGGTAACTAACTAGGTGTGAAAGTAATGGTCATACATTTGGAAGTCCTGTCTGCTGAATTGTGTTATTTTCTGTTGAGTAGTGACTGACTAAGGCAAGCCTCCTTAATGATGATTGAATGATTGAATTACTAAATGATTGAATGATTAAATGAATGTACTTTGTTCAAAACTATGTGCCCACTCTGGTGAAAACTATGAAAACTTTGTGAAGTGTATTTTGATTTTCTGTGATAAGTTGCAACATTATGACTGCAGTCCCTTGATTTACTGTGAATGTTTTGCTCTGATTTGTTATTGAATAAATAGAGTGTTTATTATAGTATATAATCAGAACATTGAAAGCTGTTCACAGTAGCATTCTTCTGGAAAGCTGCTCATGTGTGGCTTTACAAGTGCTAACTCTCTTCAGATCTTCTCCAGACCTAGGGTTCTCATTCCAGCTCTCATTTTCATTCTAACCAAATCTATCATGATCCATATTCACCTCTACATTCTCAAAACCAAAAAAGATGGGTTTCAAATTGGACCCTTCACTAGAGGTTTTTTTCCCTGAGACCATTTACACATTTTCTATAGCTCTATTTCTAAAGGATACCCAGGAGGTGAAGTTTATATAGGGATGTTCACACTTCAGACATTCTGTGTCCATGCTTGGAGTAGATAGCATGATGGTAGCATAAGTTTGAGAAGAGATAAAGCCATTCAATACTCATTTTGCTTCTGTTTTCTTTGCCAGGTGGAAAGGTCTTTAGACTTGAAAGAAAAGAATAATAATGACTGAAAAGGAGTTGAACTCCAGAATAAATAGGGAGACAATGAGCAACTACTTGGCTGTCATTGATGAATATAAGTCATCAAGACTTCAAGGTTTTGAAAGCATTTGCAGATATGATTGCTGAGCCTTTAAAGATCATGGACAAGAGGAGAGATAGAGAAGGAATAGAAAAGGAAAATGTTTTGATTTTCATAAAAGAAAAAAATGGAGTATGAAAACTTTGGGTCAATGAGTTTGACTTCAATCTTGGTAATATTCCAGATGTTTCTTTTATTTCTAAAGCTTTGACAGAGTAAAATTTATCCCTATTGTAATTTGAGTGTTTTATTCATTTTCATTTTTTTAAAATTTAGATCACTTTTCCTTAGGAATTTAGTTGTTATACCTTTCCATGTATTATGTGGACATGTAGACATACATACATACATACATACATACATACATACATAACGTATGTTTATGAAATTTAGTAGCAGTAGTCATAGTAGTAGTATTACAACTACTACTACTAGTTTTACATCATCTTCTATGCTTCTTTATCCAAAATATGATTTATCAGTTTCTTTTAATGGTATTTATATTTCTGATTGTGTCATACAAAATCACAATTCTCCATTCTACTTGTGTTTTAAATTTAGCTGAACCATAATAAATTAATTTCTAGTCTTTTGCTTTGTAGATATAGAAGTTTCTGTGTTTTCAATGTGTTTCTTATAAGACATAAATTACTAGGTTTTGTTTTCTAATCCACTTTGCTTCTTTTTGTATACAAAAGCCTTGCTTGTTTCTCTAGTTTTAACCATTTTTGGTTTTGTGATTAATTTTTCATTTGCTTAAGTCAAGATAGAGCTTGTTGCATCATAGAAATTTTCTACCATCTCCTCTTATTGCCATGATCATTTTATCAAATTTATTTTTTTAGTGTCTTATTTCCAGTCTTATGCTAGATTTTCATCTCTATTTCTTCTTATCATTCTAAATCATTCTGGAGGCTACTATGATATGAGCAACCTCGCTTGTACAGTAGTATTTTTCAAATTTTATTTCCTTCTTCATTCCAGAGATTTTGCTTAATTCTAAAAAATCCTATGTAATTTTCACATCTTTATTTTTTCTACTAAGTTTTTTGATCTTTCAGCTATAGCTAGGGGGTGCAGTGAATAGAGAAGTGATCTCAGAATCAGAAAGACCAGAGTTCAACCTCTTTCTTTTTGATGCTGCTCATGGTGAAGAAAAACTTTTAAATGGATCTAAATTGAAACTAAAGTATGTATACAAGAGGCAAGGAGCTTCTGGCCCTTATCTTCTACCTAGACTGTTATGTAACCCTGAATATATGATGTTATTGATTTTCTGTCTGTATTTTGTTCCATTCTTTACTTTTCTTAGGTGAATAAGAGATAGAATTGAATAGGCAATGGCCTTACAAGCTTTGAAAAGTAGGCAGCAATCCCATAAACTGAGCAACTATGTTTTCTGGTGCCAAAATTTGGGAAGAAGCCATTCATGAGAAGTGACCTCCCTGAGCAATTCTAGCAATTCTTGGACCTGGCAGCTGAATTATTGTGTCTTGCAAGTAAGAAGGCAACTGATCCATTGACTGTGCTATACTTGGGAGTAAACTAAATTTACTTAATTAAATTAATTTCATAACTACAAATTAAGTTGGAGCCCACTCTACCCAAAGCAATATGTGTAGAAAGAAGAGTATGTCATTGGTTCTAGGTCAAATGTGTTTATACTTGTGAGTAAATGTCCCTTTGTAAAATCTAAAATCAGATAAATGATAATGAAGAGATAGTATCTAACACTCATGAATTAAAAGCACAAATATAGACAAAGAGGAGACAAAATTATCATTTTTTATTTCAATGAAATAATGGCTTACCTAGAAAATTCTATATAATCAGCAAAGAAACCAATTGAGATAGTTTGGACCTCAAGTAAAGTTTCAGTATAAAAAATAATGACACAAAACAAACATTTTAATATTGCCATTTTACTGGAATCCGTAAAGGGCTGTCCTATTCAAAAATCACTAGTAACACATACAATCTGGGAATCAATCTAGCAAAGCACACTTAATAAATATAGCTACATTAACAACAAAAAAAAGCTCCTTGAAGTAAGAAAAAGCAAATTACAGAACTTAATTATCATTCAGTGCTCATGGCTGGGCCATCCTGATAAAATAAAAATGATAATGCTACCAAAGTTAACTCATTGACTTGAGGCTATCCCATTCAAACTACCAAAGGGATATTTTGTAGAGCAGGCAAAATAATATCACAATTCATTTAGAAGAACATAATAGCTAGAACCTCAAGAGAAATAATAATAATGAGTAAAAAAACATAGAGACAATGATAGAATAGCACTTTTGGACTTCCAATTATATTATAAAGTAGTAATCATATAAAACATTTGATACTGACTAAAATAGAAAAGCATAACAGTGGAATAGACTAGAGAAAGACAAAGAAAAAATAATAGGACTATATAGCCTACTTTTTTGAAAAAAAACTAAAAAGAAACCTATGAAAGAAGTTGTTAATTGACAACAATTATTGGAAAATAAAACAAAAGGAGAAAACATGCTTAGACATAATATTACATAATATTCCCCAATAAATGCAAAGTGGAGATATTACCTAAATATTGTAAAAATATTCCAAGGGAAACATTTCACATGTATGGGACAGGGAAGGGATAAATTAATGAAAAATTAAGAGGCAATTATAAAATATTAAAATACATATTTAAATAATATGAAATTGAAAATGAATAAGTATGAAATGAAGGAATATGAATGAAAATGAAAATGACTGTAAAATGACCTAATTAAGAGAAATAGGCTAAGAAGGAAATTAGGGTGCAAGGGTAAAAAAATTGTTATCACAATTGTTAATAAGGGTTTGTTATTCAAGACAGATGCTGACAACTAATAGTAGTACAAAAGATCAAAAAACATTTACCTGTTTAAAAGGAGGCAAAAGCTATAAACAAGCAGTTCTCAAAATAGTAATTGTAAATTCCTGCTGACCATACAAAAAATTTCTTGAAATCCCTATTTCTAAGAGAAGTGGAAACCAAAACAGCTTGTCAACAAGCAAATTGGCAAATATGGCAGAGAAAAAAAGATTGTTGGCCAGATGCAGCACATGGAGGCAGACACAGCCCACGGAGGTGGATGCAGTACCAGATGCAATGTGGAGAGGCAGATGCAGCACTGGACACAGTGTGTGGAGGCAGATGCAGTGCACAGAGACAGACAGTGCCAGGCTTAATGCGGGGAGGCAGACACAGAGCCAGATGCAGCATGCAGAGGCAGATGCAGCACATGGAGGTGGATGCTGGTGAAAGCTGGTCCACCAACCACAGTGGCCATTCCCAGGCCAATCACTGCAAGACTGCGGTTCTGTGGGAGCTGGGTAAGAGACAAATGCAGGGCCCATGGGAGTGACAGCAGCTACTCTTGGGCTTATCAACCCACAGCCTGGAAATTGAAAAATCAACCACCTAGGGACCAGAATGGTGGAGTGAACCCCACATGCTCTAATCCCCCATCTGACCCTGAAAACTCAGAGATTATTGCCCCAGAGTAAAATCCCCAAAGCGTGGAACCAACTGAAGGCTTGAGAGTCCTAGAGAAAGGATTTGGTTAAGTCTGTGCCTAATATGGGCAAAAAACAGATTATAAAGACAAAGACATTAGAATCCTATTATTGCAAGCATGAAGAACCAAATTCAGAGGGAGACACTGTTGATTCTACATTCATAGCCGAGGCCTTAAAAGGGAATACAAAGTGATCTCAAGCCCAGAAAACATTCTTGGAAGAGCTCAAGAAGGACTTTCAAAGCCAAATTAGGGAAGTAGAAGATAAATTGACCAATTCTTTTAAAGTTTCAATTGCAAAAATAGAAAAAAAAACTGTTTCACTAAAGAAAGCAGCTCCTTAAAAAGTAAAATGTGTGAAAGGGAAAAAGAGATTCAAAATCTAACTGGAGAAAATAAATCCCTAAAAATGAAATCTGAACATATAGAAAAGGAGTGCCAAAATTAACTGAGGAAAATAATTTGATAAAAATTAGAAGCAGCCAAATTGAAGTTAATGAGTATATGATACATCAAGAATCAGTCAAACAAAACCTCAATAATGAAAAATTAGAAAAAGAGGTAAAGTATCTCAATGGAAAAATTACTGAGCTTGAGAACAGATCCAGCAGAGATAATCTAAGAATTATTGGCCTACTGGAAAATCCTGATAAAAAAAAAAAAAGCCTGGACAACATATTCCAAGAAATCATCAAGGAAAACTGCCCTGAGGTCCTGGAACCAGAGAATAAAATAGTTATTGGAATAATACATTGTATACCTCCTGAAAGAGATCCCAAATTAAAAACTCCAAGAAATGTAGCCAAATTCCACAACCACCAGGTAAAGGAGAAAATACTGCAAGCAGCCAGAAAGAAACAATTCAAATATTGCAGAACTACAGTAAGGATCTCACAGGACCTAGCAGCTTCTACATTGAAAAATTGGAGGGATTGGAATATAATGTTTCATAAGACAAAGGAGCTTGGGCTACAATCAAGAATCAGCTATACAGCAAAATTGAGTATAATCTTTCAGGCAAGGAGATGGTCATTCAATGAAATAAGGGATTTCCAGACCTTCCTGATGAAAAAGCCAGAGTTCAATGGAAAATTCAATCTCCAAATATAAGATTCAAGAGATATATAGAAAGGTAAACATGGAAAACACACATAGTCACACACATACACACAGAACTTGTTATTTAATAAGAGCAAACTGTTTACATCCCTATATGGGAAGCTGATACCTGTTAATATTGAGAATTGTATACTTATTGTGACATTTAAAAGGGATATAGATAAATGGAGTGTGTGGGCATAAATTAACTAAAATGATGATAAAAAAACTTTGTCAAGGGGTGCAAAAGGACCATAATGGTTGAGGAGGAAAGGAGGAAACAGAAGAGGTAAATTATGACACATAAAGAGGCATGAAAACATATTATAGTAGAGGGAAAGAAGGGAGGGAGATGAATATTATATGAGCTTCACCCTCATTGGTTTTGGTGTAAGGATGTAATAACATAATTAGTTAAGTATAGGACTCTGTCATGAAAAGACATAAAACTTATCATAATAGTGGGAAAGAGGGGTGGGAGAGGAACATTGCATGAGATCTATTTTTGAAAATCATGGTTCAAGGATAAAATACTACATTAAGTATAAAATTAAGTATAAAAATCTATCATCACTACAGGCAGTAAGAGGGGGAAGAATTAAGAAAAGGGAGGTTTAGAAGGGAGGGAAGAAGTATTAAGGGAGGGAGGCTGATAGGGAGGGAACACTGAGGGAGTTGGCAGTCAAAAGGAAAACTTTTAAGGAGGGGAAGGGAGGAAGGAGTAATAAAAACATAAACATGAAGGAATAGGATGGAGGGAAAACATAGATAGTAATCACAACTGTGAATGTGAATGGGATGAACTCTCCCATAAAATTCAGGAAGATAGCAGAATGGATTAAAAACCATAATCCTAAAATATGCTGTTTACAAGAAACACATTTGAAACAGGGGGATACACACAGGGTAAAGGTAAAAGGCTGGAGTAAAATATATTATGCTTCAGCTAAAGTATAAAAAATAGCAGGGGTAGCAATCCTTATCTCAGATAAAACAAAAGCAAAAATAGATCTAATTAAAAGAGATAAGGAAGGAAACTATATCCTGCTAAAGGCACCATTGAAAATGAAACAATATCATTACTAAACATATGTGCACCAAGTGTTATAGCATACAGATTCCTAGAGGAGAAGTTAAGAGAGTTAGAGGAAGAAATAGATAGCAAAACCATAATAGAGGGGGACCACAGTCTCTCCCTCTCTGAACTAGATAAATCTGAACTCAAAATAAAGAAGAAAGAAGTTAAGGAGGTGAAAAGAATTTTAGAGAAGGTAGATATGTTACACCTCTAGAGAAAAATGAATGAAGATAAAAAGGAATATACCTTCTTCTCAGTGGTACATGGCACATACACAAAAATTGACCATGTTCTAGGATATAAAAATCTCATAATTCAGTGCAGAAAGGCAGAAATATTAAGTCATCATTCTCAGATCATAGAGAGAATGCAATAAAAATTCTAAGAAATAAAGAGCCATGGAAGGAAAGACTAAAAACTAATTGGAAACTAAATAATTTAATCCTCAAGAATGAGTGGGTCAAACAAGAAATTATAGAAACAATTAGTAACTTCATTGAAAAGAATGACAACAGTGAGACAGCATACCAAAACTTGTGGGATGCAGTGAAAAGAGTTCTTAGCAGAAGTTTTATATCTCTGAATGCATACATGAATAAAATAGAGATCAATAAATTGGGCATGCAATTGAAAAAGCTAGAAAAAGAACAAATTGAAAATCCCCAATTAAATACTAAATTGGAAATACTAAGAACCAAAGGTGAGATTAATAAAATTGAAACTAAGAAAACTCTTGAATTAATAAATAAAACTAAGAGCTGGTTTTAGAAAAAAACAATAAAATTGATAGATCTAACTTAGTCAATATGATAAAAAAAATAAAGAAGAAAACCAAATCACAAGCATCAAAAAAGAAAAGGGTGAATCTATCTCCAAATGAAGAGGAAATTAAAACAATCATTCGGAATTATTTTGCCTAATTGTATGCCCATAAATTTGACAATCTTAGTAAAATGGATGAATGTTTACAGAAATATAAGTTGCCTAGATAAACTGAGGAGGAAATAAAATACTTAAATAACCCCATTTTAGAAAAAGAAATCCAACAAGCCATCAATGAACTCAATAGGAAAAAACCTCCAAGGTCAGATAGATTTACTAGCAATTTTTATCAAACATTTAAAGAACTGTTGATTCCAGTTGGAGAAGGAGTCCTACCAAATTATTTTTTTTATGACACAAATATGGTTCTGATACCTAAATCATGAAGAGACAAAATGGAGAAAGACAATTATAGACCAATTTCCCTAATGAATATAAATGCAAAAAAATTTAGATAAAACATTAGCATAAAGACTACAGCAACTTATCATAAGAATAATGTACTTTGATACAGTAGGATTTATTCCAGAAATGCAATGATGGTTCAATATTAGGAAAACTATCAGTATAATTGATCATATCAACATTAAAGCTAGTGAAAAGCATGATTATCTCAATAGATGCAGAAAAGGCTTTTGACAAAATACAACACCCATTCCTATTAAAAACAATAGAAAGTATAGGAGTAAATGGAGTCTTCCTTAAAACAATAAGTAGCATGTATCTAAAACCATCAGCAAGTATTATATGTAATGGTGACAAGCTAGAAGCATTTCCAATAAGATCAGGGGCAAAACTAGGCTGTTCATTATCACACCTCTTATTCAATTTGGTAATAGAAACCTTAGCAGTAGCAATAAGAGAAGAAAAAGAAATCAAAGGAATCAGATTAGGCAAAGAAAAGACTAAGCTATCACTCTTTGCAGATGATATGATGATATACTTAGAGAATCCTAGAGAATCAAGTAAAAAACTATTTGAAATAATAAAAAATTTAGCAAAGTTGCAGGATATAAAAGGAATCCACATAAATCCTCAGCATTCCTACATGTTTCTAATGAAAGCCAGCAACAAGAAATAGAAAGAGAAATTCCATTTAAAGTTACTGTAGACATTATAAAATATTTGGGAATCTACCTGCCAAAATGAACCCAGGACTATATGAACACCATTACCAAGCACTTCTCACACAAATAAAGTCAGGCCTAAATAATTGGACAAATATCACTTGCTCATGGCTATGTCAAGCTAGTATAACAAAAATAAAAATTTTACCTAAATTAATTTACATATTTAGTGCCATACCAATCAATCTACCAAAAATTATTTTATAGAGCTAGAAAAAATAGTAACAAAATTCATCTGGAAGAACAAAAGGTCCAGAATATCAAGGGAATTCATGAAAAGAAATGCTAGGGAAGGAGGTTTAACCATACCAGATTTCAATCTGTATTATAAAGCCACAGTCATTAAAACTACTTGTTACTGGCTGAGGAATAGATTAGTGGATCAATTGAATAGATTAAGTACACGAGACACAGCAGTAAATGACTATAGTAATCTACTGTTTGATAAACCCAAAGAGCCCATCTTCTGGAATAAGAACTCACTATTTGACAAAAACTGCTGGGAAAACTGGAAAATATTATGGAAGAAACTGGATATAGATCAGTATCTTGCACTGTATACCAAAAGAAGTCTAAATGGGTGCATGATCTAGGTATAAATGCTGATACTGTAAGCAATCTGAGAGAGCAAGCAATAGTTTACCTGTCAGATTTATGGAGAAGAGAAGAGTTTATGACCAAACAAGAGTTAGAGAGCATTATGAAATGCAAAAGGGATAATTTTGATTACATTAAATTGAATTTTTTTTTACAAAAAAGTCAATGTAACCATGATTAGGAGGGAAGTGGGAAATTTGGAAAGAATTTTTACAACCAGTGTGTCTCTTAAAGGCCTCATTTCTAAAATATTTGGAGAATTGACTCAAATCTATCAGAACACAAGTCATTCCCCAATTCGTAAATGGTCAAGGGATATGGACAGACAGTTTTCAGAGGAAGAAATTAAAGATATTTATAAGCATGTGAAAAAATGTTCCAAATCACTATTGATTCAAGAAATGCAAATCAAAACAACTTTGAAGTACCACATCTCACTGGTCAGTTTGGCTAAGTTGACAAAACAGGAAAATGACAAATGCTGGAGAGGATGTGGAATAATTGGAACACTAATGCATTATTGGTGGAGCTGTGAACTAATCCAACCATTCTGGAGAGCAATCTGGAACTATGCACAAAAGGGTATGAAAAAGTGCATACCCTTTGACCCAGCAATACCACTTCTGGGGTTCTATCCCAAAGAAATCAAAGAAGTGGGAAAAAGTTCCGTATGTACAAAAATATTTAAAGCAGCTCTATTTGTGGTGGCAAAGAACTGGAAATCAAGAGGATGCCCATCAATTGGGGAATGGCTAAACAAGTTGTGGTATATGAATGTAATGGAATACCATTGTGCTATAAGAAATGAGGAGCAGATGGACTTCATATCAACTTGGAGAGACTTATATAAATGGATGCTGAGTGAGGAGAGCAGAACCACTGAGAACATTGTACACAGAGTTTTTTGTGTTTTGACTAATTTTGATAGACTGGACTCCTCTCAGCAACATAAGGTTAGGAGACAACTCCAAAAGACTCACGAAGGAAAGTGATATCCACATCCAGAGAAAGAACTACAGAGTCTGCAGATTGAAGCAAACTATTTGCTTTCTCTCGTCTGTGTTTTGTTTTGTTTTATCCTTTCTTTCTCATTGTTCAGCCTATTGGTTATAGTCTTTTACAACATGACTAACATTGAATGTACAGGTATTTGTAGAACCTATTTTTAATTACATGTCACTATGTGGGGAGGCAGAAGGAGAGAAAGGGGGGAAAATCTGAAACCTAAGAGACAGTGGAACTGAATGTTGTAAACTAAAAGTAAATAATTTTTTTTTTTAATGAAAAGGAATGTACATATTGGAAGTGTTTTGTAAAGACTAATACTCAATTCATTGTGGAGTTGTGAAGACATTCAAACACTCTAAAATGCAATTTGGAAGTATGGGAATAAGGTGATGAAAATTTCCAAGCTCCCAGAGATTGGCCAATGACAAAATAATAACTTGTGCAGTCCAGAATATTAACAGTAATGTTTTTGGATGTCAAGAACTAGAAGCAAAGTAAATGTCCAGAGATTGAGAAATGGTTAAGCAAATTATGAGTACATAAATATGTGAGAATATTACTATTCTCTAGGAAATGATGAGTAATTAAAATAGAGAAGCATAAAAAGACATTGAGCAGATACAAGGTGAAGTAAAACTATGAAAAGAATATACACAATGACTACTAAACATAAATGAACATAACAAAACAATTGAAATTTAGTGTCATGAAATTATGACTAAATTTCCCACTCCACACCCCTTAAAATAATACATGAAAAAACAATTTTTCTAGCCCTTGCACTCTTGCTCATGTGTAGAAGTGGAATGAAAGGACATTTATGTAGCATGATCCAAATTGCTTATCTAAAATTAAGAGTGAACATTATATCTAATGTAAAAACACTAGAATCTTTCAAATAAACTTAGGGATAATTCAAGGAAGTCTATTGAAGATGAGAGAAAAAGCTTTTGATGATTATAGTGGTCTAAAATTGGATGAAGAGGCCTCAGATGATAGTGTATTCCTCCTCACTAGATGTTTTCAAACAATATATTCATAATTTCTTAAAATACACTAAAATTTTCATTTAAACACAGATTGAACTAGATAGCCTTGCAGATTTATATCAGTTATGACAAATTAATTGTTTCAAACAGATGTTCACCCAATCACTACTCAACCTGACACAGATTCTTCTATACAACAATTCAAATGTTGTGTCATAACCATATTGACTCAATAAATTGTATTAAGAATATACGTATTATTCAAACTGCACACATTCCTGATAATGAAACTCCTGGCACTCTCAAATTTCCAAATTGGATCAGCCACCCAACAGCCAGTCTAGTTATACCTATTTCTTCCATCAATACCTTGACCTCCAGTCTTACATCTTTAATTGTCTATGGGGCATCCAAAATTAGATGTTCTATAGGCAAATTAAACTCAACATATTTAAAACCAAACTTATTACCTTTTCTTAAAACACTTTTCTCTTCCTAATTTCCCTATTATCTTTGTCCCAACATCCACCAGACATCCAGGCTTGAAACCTAGATGTCATCATGAAGTCCTGACTCTCTTTCTCTCACTTCTCTCCCCTCCCCCACCCCCAATATCCACTCTGTTGGCAGGTCCTACTGATTTTACTTTCAAAACATCCCTTATATGTGCACCCTTCTCTGTGGCATTCTACACAAAAGGAAGAGTATAAGTACAAAAATCATTAGGAAGTATGGCACATCTTAAAAATTCAGTTGAGACAATGTGTGCCTCAAGCATGACAACCCCTGTATATAGTTTGTAATGAGATAGAGGTCACTGGAGCTGAAAAGGTTAAGGAGTATATAGTACAAAGTATACAAGAGCAGAAGGATTAGAGTGGATAGGATGGTAACAAGCCCAGTAATGGACTTACTGGGGAAAAGAGATAGTGGCCTGGAAGTCCATACATGATGGAACAAGGATTTGGACAAGAAGCAGTTAACTTTACAGGAAAAGAGATGATTTGTGACAGCTTTATTGGTGGTGTGGGTGGAGCAGAGTTTTGAAAGATTTTGCAGGGAGCAAGCAATGTGCATACATTTTCCCTAATTCTTTATGTCAAAGCATTCAAATGAAGAAACAGCGAATCTTAGAGAGTTTCCAGGAAATGCTGTGTCTTCCTGAGTAAGATAAATTTCAGTGAGCACCAGAAGATGGAAAGAACATGACAAGATATCTAAAATCATAGATCTATTGAAGAAGGAATCCTGTAAGTCATGTAGTTCAATAGCCTGATATCACTTAACAAGTGATGGGGCCAGGATTTAAACTCAAGTCCGTTGAATCTTAATCATATTTACACTATACTACAAAAAGGAAGGATCCAGATTTTGCAGCAGTAACAAAGGGGGAAAAAGATAAGAATTATGGAAAGTTATTGCTAAGTTATTATGTATAACAGGGAGGGAAGAGAGGTGGTAGTACTCAGTGTTACCATTATGGTTTCTGTTTGTCATTGATTGTAGTACAGCAGAAAGAATGCTACATTTTAAGTCAGAGGACACTAGTTCAAACTCATCTCTCATACTTACTACCATGAATGTCTTAATGTCATTAAAGTAATTTAATTTCCTAAATTTGTGATACTTGGGAAATTATTGTACTCATTATATGAAAATGTGGATATGGACTATGATCATCTCTGACTTATTTTTTAGCTCTAAATCAATGAATTTATTATACTTCTAGCTGATAAACTCTAATCCCAACAGTCTTTTGTGATGTAGGTTTCCAGCTTATAACCAGAATATGTATGTGGGCAATTTTGAAGAGCGTTGTGATAGCAATGAAGCATTTTGGGAGGGTGGGAATCAGTCTTGATCTGGGCAATGGAATAGGGAAGGGAAGAACCAGTTGGATACCTGGTGTTGTTTGAGAAGCATAATGTTCAGAGGGAGCTATCATACCCCCAAGCATGTTGGCATTTTAGGACAGAGCTGCAAATGATCTTTGCTAGCTTTTGTTTTAATCATAAGCAAAGACGTAATAGTTGCATGGTTATTTTCCCTCAGACTATTGCATAACATACATTGAGAAAAACTGGATAATCAGGCTAGAAAGAGAGGATGTCAAAGGCCTTGAATGCCAAAATAAAGAATTTGAAAATGAATAATCCTCTAAAAGCCTATACCTTTCAGTGAATGGTGCTAGGATTTTTCCAGAAGTTTAATTTCAGTCTGAAACTTGCTTGGATATTAAGTCCACTTGGATTTTCTGCGGGAGTGTTAATTTTGGATCAGACCTTTGGACTTAAATCTGATCCATGAACATCTCAGAGACTCAGAAGAATCATTTTGAGGCAAGACTAATCAATAACCATTGTCGCTTGAAATCTTTTCACTGTGGACACCTTCTGTAAACCTCAGTTCATTGGCCATAACCCTGGCACAGACAATTCAGAAACATTTTTGAAGCATTCTAGGCATAGTCAGATGCTCACTCTAGTTTAAACTGAAATTGGTGACAGCTGAGGGCAGGAAGATGATGGCTGAGTAATCTGTTTATTACATAGCTAACATATGCACATATTTACCTGATCTGAATCACCTATTTTTCACTGATCATGGAAGCAGCTGGTAATGTTCTCCTTCCTTATTACCATTCCCTCATGTGCTGAGTATCACTAGACCTTACTTACATTGCACAGAATTCAAGCTCTGAGAAACTAAAGAGATACTTTAAAACAGATACAAGGAATAACAAGCTTAGGTATGGAAATAATAATCTAGACAAGGAATTTTTAATCTGGGGTCTGTAAATTTGTTTTAAAAATATTTTAATATCTTCATACTAACATAATTGATTTTCCATATAAGCCCAAGTATTTTATTTTATATATTTAAAACTTTAATCAGAAGTTTCCATAGGTTTCACCAGACAGTCAAAATGGATCCATTATAAGAAATAGGCTCAGAACTTCTGATCTAAAATGATCCCTTTGTGATACATATGAGAGCCCAGAGTGATCTTTTGTGAGAACATTCATGGAGTTAAGTGGCAGAGTTGGAATTCAGACCCTTTCCCTACAAACTAAACACTTTTCATTGATGAATATGTCAACAAATGACTGATACTTTAAAATTCCAAGTAATAGCCTCTTTTAAAATTATATCAAATGTCAAAAGTAATGCTAAAACAAAAGAACCAATCGAGAATATTCTTACATTGATAAGATTGTGTTTCTAATATTACATCTTAATGTAACATTGTGAATATGTCCTACATTAACCGCTCATGTCTGGGTTTCTGAAATAATTTTCCTCTTAATGAAGCCTTCTTTGATCTTAATTGGTCATATCACTTACTGTCTTCTCTATCTAGATGTATTGTACCACATTTTTTTTGAGAGGGTGAAGGTCCACTTTTTTAATCCACTTGCAATGTGTTTTTATGATTATACTTATCACTGTATTTGGTATATCCTACATTAGATTATAGACATTATGAAGGCAGAAAATGGATCTTAATCATCTGATTTCCTTAAGTAATTAGTACACAGAAGGCATGTAATGAATAATTGACAAATTAAGTATTTTAAGGACAGCTTCTTCCGTTAAGTCATAATCTATGACTTTTCTTTATGAAATCAATGAGAGCTCCAGGAATGGAAAATCCCCAAAAGATACAAGATGGAATAAAAATCAGCTTCAGAGAGAAT
Organism: Pseudochirops cupreus; assembly: GCA_028627135.1. Lineage (NCBI taxonomy): Eukaryota > Metazoa > Chordata > Mammalia > Diprotodontia > Pseudocheiridae > Pseudochirops > Pseudochirops cupreus. Next base: position 350,209,868 of record CM053580.1, on the reverse strand, counting down.
TGTAAAACACATACACACACACACACACACACACACACACACACACACACAAGAAATATAAACTTGTGACATTGGCAGAGATCATCTCAGTTTTTTCAGGGAACTCAGTCTTAACGGATATTGTATTTAAAGATGGAAGTCTCCTTGAATAACTTGGCTTTCCAAACACTGTCAAAACCAGAATCGAATTGCCTGTTGAAAGCAGTTTCAAAATTTACTGAGATATTAGAGTCCTGGGAAGTGAAATTACCTTGAGATCATAGAAAATAATATTTTTAGCAAACAAGATTCATGCATTCGGATGAGATAAAAGATAATATTTTATTCATTGAGTGGGTGAAGAGGATTCAAGAATGACTTTGAGAGAACTAGAAATAATTTGGAAGTGTTTTTTTTTCTTTAAATTTTATAATAAAGCAGTGTCTCACTTCTTATTGAAGATTTGGCTCTATTAGTAATGATTCCTTGCCGTCACCTACAGATTTTATGATTCATTTCAGTTATTACATTTTCTATATTTTATGAAAGGTATTCTTTTTTAATTCAAATCATACCTAAGATTAGAACTAGCCTAGTTTCTTATGTCACCTTCAAAAAGTGATAAAGTCTGAGAGTCAAGCAAAAATAGACCCTCTTTGCAATCTCCAGTGCCACCACAATACTATCTTTTGGGACTCATGTGGCAGGGCTGATTTCAAGAAGAAAAATTCTATTTTAGTTCTGCGTTCAGTCAAGTATAAGAATGAATGGAATAAAAAGTGGTGTTATGATAAGTGATACTTTAAACATCTTTGATTCTGTTATGGAAAACAATGTCAATACCAGGAGTTTGGGGCTTAAAGACATGGGTAAGATTTCTTTTTTGCTAGGACCATGGTTGCATAAACTAAATAGCCAGAGCAAAGCATGACTGTTGCTGCAATGATTGGATCTAATTGATTGTCTAATAGATCATTGAAACAGGTCTAAATTCCAAACCAGTCATGCCAAGACTCATTCAGATAGGTGACGTAGGTAGAGCTTGTCATTCATTTCACTCTATTATCCTACAACAGAGAGAATCAAAATAAAATGAGTTGCAAAAAAATATTGCTTATCTATTCTTGACCATAAGTACTCTTACACTTTTTCCTGGTTGTTATGGATAGGAATATCATCTGTTATCATTTTTCTTATTTCTTCATTAAGGAGGATATGAGTGGGAAATGTGGGAAGTTGACAGAGAGATCTCTGTGTATGTTTTCAAGCACATGTGTGTATCTAAATTTGTGGGGCTCATGATAGGAGACATATTAGAAGAATTTAATGGAAGATTTGATCTTAGGGGTAAAAGAAAAACAACCTGAAAGACACACCAGACTAGGAACAGTTCATCTTTTTTTTTTTAAATAATCTTTTAACCTGTTATTCATATCAAAGGTGAGTGGTTGACATGCAGAAATTCTTGTTCAATTTGATGAACATCATCTGGTCCTATAAAGAAAGTAGTTTGTTAAGAAAAGAAAGACAATTCCTTATTTGTTTCCATTGACTGGAGCTGCCCTAAGGTTGGTTAGGATTCGAAGAATAGTCTTAGAGGAGTATTTAGAGTGCTACAGTAGGAAAAGTGACAGGTTTGGAGTTAGAAGACCTAGGTTTAAATCTGAATTTTACTCTTTAATATTAGTGTGACCTTAGATAAATGACAATCCTTTGCTTTTAATTTGTTAATGTGTAAAATGAGATATTTGGACTGGAGGACCTCTAACGTTTCTTCAAGTTCTAAAGCTGTGATCTTATGCCTCCTGTGGAAGAAGTTATCCTTGTTCTATGACTGATAAAAGAAGGCTACCAAATGGCTTTTGGCCACTTTTTATTTTTAACCTCCTCTTGGTCATAGGTTATGCTATATATCTAGGTTTATGGTGGGAGCAAAAGTCTATGAACTAACAGTTTCCTTCCTACAGTAACTAATTAAGAATTATTGGTGTTTGGACCATGTGTTACTTTAATCCGACCTAATTGTTATTTGACAAGGTATCAGTTAGAAAAATGGCAAAGCACAGAATCATAGGACTTGTAAAAATATTCTGAAATCAACCAGGTCATTGTTTCTCAAAGCAGTCTGAGGGGCAAAGTTTCTCATAAGTGCATATCATTTTTTGCTAACACCTCTTGTTTGAGACTGAAATGCAGAGGAGAAAAGAAAGAATTTGAAACTATTTTGCTATGAATTGGTTAAAGCATAGGGAAAAAAAAAAGATTTGCCAAGATAGAGAGCAGAGAAGAGAAGAGGAGCAGTAAGAGAAGCAGCTTTATCTGGTTCAATATGTTCCAGAATGGAACATAGATATCACACATTGCAGTACAGATTTGCCTGTTACCTCAAGTACATGGTTTGTTTTTATCTTATGTACTTTCCTTTCAGGTTTCTATAAGAGTGTTCTCATTCTCCTCCATAGATATTGAATGCAATGAGGGGGGAATGTGACCCATGTTTATGTTTCAATTATGATGCCTTTATTATTTTTGCATTTGCTTTAATACGTGAATTATTGTGAAATTTTAAACATATATTTTACCATATTTTAAATGGTTATGTTTAAGATTTAAAAGTCCTATGATTGTGACTGATATTGTTCCAAAAATTAAGAATAAAAAGATAATGGTTTTCCCATAACAGATTCATCTATAGGGCTGTGATTCTAATAGTGTGATCTTGATAGTTCTTTGGCAATCTAGACAGACTTGTCAACCTGAGAGGAGATGGAGTTTTGTGAGTCAGCCCACAGAGTAGATAGTTTACAGCAACTATGTAAGAGGTATAAATGAGGCACCATCATGTGAGTAGCTAGAGCAGACATGCTTTATGCTATTATTTATTCTATAGCTTTGTTTCAAGATTCATTCAAAATATTATTTCTTAGTTTCCTTTCTCTGTTTTATCATTCCCTAGTTTGGATGTGAGTACAATATTTGTCTACCAAAACAAAAATTGATGGCTTATTTTTTCTTTTTTTGTAAAAAATTAGTGTACTATTATAATTAAATATCCTTTGAATGATTCTTATAATTAATTTGTAAATGTATATGGTTCTGGAGCATTTTCTTTGCAGTTTTATGTTCATTTATGGCTTTTCTACTTTATTTTCTGAATACAGACTACTCAAAATTTTCTATTTCTTATTTGTTAATCTGAGTATTTTATATTTTTATAACCTTTACAGTTCATTTAAGTCATGGGCTTTATTGACAAATGATTGGGCAAAATATTTGCTAAAATTTCCTTTATTTCATTATCATTTCTTGAGAGGTTTTTCCCCCCACTTTAAGGCAATTTAGTCTTCCTCTTTTAAAAAATATTAAATCAGCTAATAGTTTGTTTTTTTTATCTCACAGTTTTGTTTGTTAGTTTAATATATTTGGATTAAGAATTTCAATTTTGTGTCGGAAATTTGAGAATTTTTGTTTCTTTTTTTCCTAGTTTTTTTCTCTTATTTTTTATTTCTCTTATTTTTCCAATGAATTGATCTATGCTTATATTAATTTGCTAATGAAATTATTTAGAGAAAGTTTCCTCTGGAAACTCTTGTGGTTACACCTGAACAATTTTGATAAGCAGGGTAATTGTCATTTTAAAATGAAATTATAAGGTTTTCTCTAACTTCTTATTTGATGCAAAACATAAACCTTATCATTAAGCTATTTGGTCTCTTTCTATATTGAATAATTTCTTCAAACACTCCTTTGTAACAATAATTTTATTGTGTTATATTAAGTAAACAATGTTTTATATCTGCTTTTCTACATTTGCTTTATGTTTTTGCACATGGTTAAATTATGTACAGAACTTATGCCTATCTGAGAAATATATATACATGTACAAATATATACATATATAAGTATCTGAGTATGTCTGTGTGTATATTCCATCTGAATATCTTTCAGTAACTGCCAGATAGACAGATAGATAGACAGACAGACAGATAGATATCTATGTCTATCTATCTATAGATGGATATGGAGAGGGAGCAGGAGACAGAGTGCTGTATTTTTCTAATTTATGTTCAAGCTCTCATTTTTTTCTGTTTTTTTTTTCATCTTTTTGTGAGGTTTATCTAGATCTAAAATTTAGGTCCCCAAGTACTATTTCTTTGTCATTTATTTCTCCTTGTAATTCTTTTAACTTTTTCTATTAAGCAAGAAGATGCTGTGCTTTGTAAGAAATATTTCATTTGTATCCCTACTGTGTTTCAATCATTGTAATCAGTTTGATATTTTATATAAATCATACAGGAATAGATAGGTTCTTATAGTGGGTGCCAAACTTTAATATAATATTCACTACTTGTTTACCAAGTTATGAAGCTCACTTGCACAACCACAAGAAAGATGACAAAGCTATCTCCATCCTATTTTACTAAAATTCTATGTCCAAGCAGTATGGGTGGGATGCTTTGATGCTTCAGAAACTCCCAATTCATTTTTTGTACTCCTGGACCATTCTCTCCTGTCCAACATGAGCAGATGCCCATCTTATTGCCATTTTATGACAACTTAGTCAGGCTTTGTCTAACCTTTGTCCTTCTGCTGATATGTCATTTTTGGTCCCCAAAAGCAAGGTTTATTAACCAATGAGATTCTGCATTATACCATGCTTCTTTTGCATATATGGGCATCAAACCCCCATAAAAACAAGTTACTGGAAAAGGGAGGCATCCCAGATCATGAGGAAGATCTGAGACTCACTTCATTAGAGGGGACCATGGACCCTTCAATAAAGCACCATTGGCTCAGAGTTCTGCCTCAGGGTTTTTTTCCTTGTAGGTTGGACAATTATAATCTCCATAGACTTTTGATACATACATGCATATATATGTGTATGTATGTATGTATGCATCTATCTGTTATCTATCTATTTATCTATCTATCCTTTATTTTTTCAATTAACTGCAGATCAAAGGAACTTATTATTTCCCTTCAAATGTCTTGATCATTATTTAAACCGTGTACATTATATGCACATACACACACATATATATATTTCCTGGACTCTTATGTGAAAGATTTGGGATTCTCTGACTCTTTATTTGACTTTTTAAACTGGAAATGCCAGGAATAATCCTTTTATACCCCTGTTATTTTCTACACTGTAAAAAAATGACATCTGACCACACCCTTTCTGCATTTTGCTCTTAGAACATTGATTAAATCTACATTACATTTTTTTTCCTGTCAATCACTCACTTTTTTAAAATTTAAATTTCTTTTTACTGTGAATACAACAATCCCTGGCCCACCTCTAGTTTTCCTGGTCCATAGCTGGTCACTGGACCCAGATGGCTTTGGAGGAAAAAGTGAGGCTGGTGACTTAGCACAGTCCTCCCTCCCTCCAATCCAATTCACTTGCAAGTCATGGCATCATCTTCCTAATGTTATGATTCTTTATGAGAATGAAGGAAAAACCATACAATGAATGTAAAAAGCATTAACAGAGTCCTTATGATTTCTCAGACAAAAATATCTATCTCTGGCTTACATTATCCAATATTTGTTTTCTCTCAATTAGAATATAAGCTATTTTAAGGTTAGGAGCTTTTATATTTGCTTCCCCAGTTCTTCGCAAAATACTTGGAATATAGGAAGCACTTAATACTTTTCCCCCTTCCATTCATTCAGTCATTCCTCACTGATCCCACTAAATAATATATATTGTATAATTTAGTGTGGATTTGTCTTTAAGATTTTTGTGACAGTCTTTTTGGATCGAATTGATCCTCTGTGCTCATGGTCAGTTGTCTTCCCTGGTTTTGAACTGCTGCATACACACATGCACACACGCACACACACAACATATATAATATATATGTATGTATGTATATATTTAAATATGAGTTAGTTCATGAGACTACTATGTACTTATATCCTTTTCTTCAGCTAATTCCTTTTTTAAAATCACTTTCATTTCCATTCCTTTTGTTTCAATTTTTAATAATAAATTACTGTGCCTTACTAGGTGACATTTATTTTTTGTGTCATTTCTATTTTTTCCCATATTCTAATCTTGCATAATTTTATTTTAATTATTACATAATTTTAGATTATTTTAAAATTAATTTTCTTTAAATGAGTTTATTTTATTATTATTATTTTCTTTTTTCTTTTTGATTTCAGTGGATAGAGAATTTTTTTTACTTTATTCAAATTACTTTTACCTTCTAATTACTCCAGCCCATTTTTTCTGATATTTGCTGCTATTGTTATAAATTCAAGCGCTCCCTTCAATAGGAAAATATTTTGAGGTTTTACTTTGTTCCAAAGGCAATCCAGATGATGTTCTAACAAGTGCAAAATTCTTTGGGTGCTTCTCCAGGTCTACTTCAAGGAAAGAAGGAAAGTTCCTAGGACAGTTTGGGTTACCCAGTAATTTTAATTTGTGTCTATTCCAGAAGCACAATGTTCAAGATGTTTCATTCACTGTTCCCTGTGGAAATTCAAAGAAATATCAGGTTCTAGTCCCTATCCCTATTTTCTAAGCTGGCTAAAACATTAACTTTCAAGTCAATTTTCTTATTATACTGCTTTCCTTCATTGACTTCTTTAGAATCCCAAACTCAACAGTCTTGTGATCACTATCTACCAAATTATCTTCTCTTGAAATCAAATGAAATATGCTTTGTGGCTTGACGTTCATGAACAGTGACCTTGGAAATGTTATTTTATTATGCACTGTTCATAGCATCTAAGCATTATTCTATTGGAAAAGGCCTATTGTATGGTTTTTAGTTCTGATAATGTAATTTTCTTGGGCTTAAGTGGGGAAAGAGTCCTAAAAATTACTTGGCATTACTATTAATTAATAACTGGTTCAACTCCCTTTAGTAGAGTAAAGATACACTATCTCTCTAATTATAGTAAGAGAACTGTACTATAGAGTGAATAATAAGGCAAAAAAGCAATGTGACAGAAACTTTTTCAGATAAAGACAGACATAAAGAGACACAGAAAATTAACAAGTAGTGTAGTTGTTAATAAATGAATTGATTATTACTGCCATAATCTTACAAATATATTTCATGAAATTGAAAAAATGTACCATTTATTCTGTGTAGAGACATAAACTTCTTTTTCAGATAGACAGTTAGATGGCACAGCTTGCCAGCAGGGGTCAATGAATTACGGCCAACTGGTCAAATTCAACCTGCCTGTCTGTTTTACTACTGCCAGTGAACTAAGGATGATTTAATTTTTTTTAAAATACAAACCATTGGCTTTGGGGCTCTTGCTGACCCCCGGATAATGTTGGATTTGGAGTCAAGAAGTCATGAAGACAAATCTAGTTTCAGATACATACTAGTTCTTTAACAGGTCACCACCACCTGCCTCAATTTTCCCATCTGAATAATAGGCATAATAAGACCTCCCTAGATGGTTGTAAAGGTCAAATAAGAAAACATATGTGAAGTTCTTTGCAAATCTTAAAGTACTATATAAATGCTAGTTATTATTAACTTACTAGGGATCAGCAGTATTAGTAGGTTGAAGAACAGACAACTCATCTCAAATAACTGAAAATTGTAAAACCATTAATCTCTATTGTTTTTTAATTTAAAAAAAATTTTTTTCTAATTGATTCATTTACTAGCTTTTAGTTTACAAGATTCAGTTCCTCAGTCCCTTGAGTTTCAAATTTTCTCCCCTCCCCTTCTCCCCCCCACCCCCAACATGGCAGCATGCAGTTAAGTATAGAATCTGCAAATACTTTCACGTTGGATATTAGTCTGATTGTACAGAAGGGTTGTAACCAATGGAGTGAATAATGGAAAAGAAGAAACAAAACCAAACATAGAAAAGAATGATAGCATGTAGATTGTTTCAGTCTCCATTTAAACTCTGTTCTTTCTAGATCTTTCTCTGAATGTAGATATCTCCTTTCATCCTGAGACTTGTAGAGTTGTCTTGTAATTGTGCTTTGCTGAGAAGAGTCCAGTTTATCAAAGCTGGTCATCACACATACAATGTGTCTGTGATTGTGTACAAATTTTTCCTGGTTCTGCTCTTCTCACTTAGCATCAGTTTGTATAAGCCTCTCCAGGCAAATATGAAGTCCATCTCCTCCTTATTTCTTATAGCACAATAGTATTCCATTACATTCATATACCACAACTTGTTTAGCCATTCCCCAATTGATGGGCATCACCTTAATTTCCAGTTTTTTGCCACCACAAAGAGAGCTACAATAAATATTTTTGTACATATGGGTCTTCCTCCCACTTCTATGATCTCTTTGGGATACAA
>CM053580.1:350179784-350195096 GCA_028627135.1 Pseudochirops cupreus | reverse complement strand
CTTCTAACTTTATAAATCCCTTCAAAATTATAAAATATCAGGTTTTTGTGGAGTATAAATCTATTATAATACACACACATATGTATATATGGTATTTGTATATTAAGTAAAATGTGTAAATTTTATGAAACAGAGCTTTGTATCCCCAAAGTATTAGAATAAAATAGAATGTTCCCCATTTCATGACACAGCAAAAATCATAGCAATGTTTTGCGAGAGAAAACATGTTAACTATTTCATTGACTGCATGCAATTTTCTTTTCAAATACTCAAAAGCATAAAAGTGCTTGTACTATGTTTCTTTCCCTTTCTTCCTCTTTATTTCCCCCTGTCTTTATGTCTTGATCTTTCCGTTTTACTATGTATGATTATGTCTCCCTTAATCATGGCTGGCAAATGTCCATTCTGTGTGCATCCGTCTTATTACACGCAGCATTTGTGTGTTATTGTTCCCTTCCAACTGAGTTCTGAAAAATTCCTGAACTACAGATGAATGTCAAACCTTCTGTGATTCCTAAATCCCTTATTATGGCATGTTATTCCCATAAATGTGTCCCTAAAGGGTGGTAGGCACTCCTGTAACTGAGAACAGGTGATACTGTAGTCACCTCACCAGTATGCCATCCATATGGAGCTTAATCCTATAAACTACCTATAACTTGGTATAAAATGCAATGGGGGAAAAAAAAAAGCAATTTATCACAAGGGCACAGCTGGTGTCTCCTTCTAAGTGGTTGTTTCCTAATCTGATACTCACCCCACTCACAGAACAGATATATTTTTTGAGTTATAAAATTAATGGCAAAGACCATACATCTTCCTTGGAGAGATTAACCATATACTCCCCTAGGAAGAGCAAATGACAGTCAGGACGGGGCTACTGAGCTGCCAGCCAGTTCAATGTGGAAAATAAATCATTTGAAAGGATTTCTTTTTGATCTAATTGATTAAAATGGCAATATCAGAATAAACTTAGAATTCTGCTCAAATCAGAAAAAAGGCTTCTCAAAAAGCATTTGTTAGAAGGTTTGGTCCACAAGCATTGTTTAATTAATGTGCTCTTAGAAAGTACTTAAAGTATTTTCCCAATTTGTAAAACTGGCTTTTCTATTGCCCTCATCTGAATAGTTAAAAAATGAACCCTTTAAGACTTGAGAAGACAGCCTTGAAATCTCGGCCCAAATGTACTAAGTTTTTGGTTTGAAATTAAAGCTCATTATTATACTAGGTGCCCTCAATACTAGTGAAGTGTTTCTTGGATCAATTTCAACCATTCCTGCTGCTTGATTTTTACCTGGGCCAACTGTTTTTATTGAAAATTTTTCTTAAAATGTACCCTAATGTATCAGCAATGCAGCATTCACAATGCTTACAGTAACTATAAGTATGCTGATATGGTTATTAATCACAAAATGTAACAGGCTCTCTACATAAGAAATATAGCTAGAACATTCATTTAAATACCAGAAAACTGAGTCCCAACACCAGAAAATCAAAGCTGACACAGTAGTTATGAAGTTGGCACATGTAGTTAATGTAGTAAACACCCACATTCTCAAGTCTTCAGAACAGGATAGGCTACCTCAGGCAAAGATCCTCCTCTCCTCACTCAGGACAACTGCTCAGCATCCACGCAGCTTGCTCCCAGCAGCTCCGGCTCCCGCAGTCCCCGTCCCTGGCAGTCCTCAGCCGGAGTCCTTACCAGAGATTCTGGCAGGCTCAAAGAAAAAGGAGTTCACACTGCAACCACAGCCACTGCCTCTGCTGCCGCTTCCAGAACAGTCCCAGAACCCCTGAAAACATCAGCAAGGCCCTCTTGCAGGATTTCTGTGCAGGGACCACAAGAAAATCCTCCTTTAGGGCTTCTGAACCAACAGCCAGGTTCCAGGACCTCTACAACAGCAGCACTGTCCTTCACCATCAGGTGAATCTGGCAAAACAATATCAAAACAGACAAAATACCAGCATCACAGCCATGCCTCCTCAGTCCTTGGCAGTTCTCAAAAGTCCTGGGCAGCTCCAATGGGCTCTCAGCAGTCTTTCTCTCAGCAACTCAGGCTCCACAATGCTAGATGCTGCTCTCCTAAAGTCCTTCTGGCCTTCTCTAGGCTTGGGTGTCTCTCCCAATTCATGGCTTCTCCCAGTTCAGCCCTCACTCTTCACATCAACAAGTCCACCCCACAAGTGGGATTCACAAGCTCTGGGTTTTAACACTCAACCCAAAAACCAAGCCATTACAGGAGCATCTCCAAATTCCATTACCAATACACCTCCCCACCATAAGGAAGGGCCTGAGTTGTAAAATGATAGACATTTACCCATTCTATATATTCCTAATGTCTATAGCAATTTCTTTCTGTGCACTTTCACCAAAGTTAATCAATAATTCACTCAGAAAAATAAATACTGTGGTGCTACTCTTTATAAGGTATGCTACCAAGTGGAGGCATGGAGAAGCAATAAAGGCAGAGAGTCTACTTTCACAGAGTTTACATCTGAGTGGAGGGGAAGAATAAGATGTACAAAATTATGTAACAATATTAGGTAGGTGACACTATGGAGAGAGAAATAGACCTGGAGCCAAGTAAGGACCTGAGTTCAAATTTGGCCTTAGACACTTAAATAACTGTGTGACCCTGGGCAAGTCACTTAACCTTTGCTTTCCTTGGTTTCTTCATTTGTAAAATAAGAAAAATAATATCACCTAACTCTCATGACTGCTGTGAGGATCAAATGAAATAATTTTAAGCCACTTAGCACAGTGCCTGCTGCATATTAAGCACTATATAAATGATAGCTATTATTACCACTATTATTATAAGAAGAACCTGAGTTCAAATCCAATGTGATCATACTTTCTGTGTGATCCTGGGCAAATCACTTGTTCTCTGTCTCAGTTATTCTGTCTGTAAAATTGAAATACCTATATCATCTATTTTCAAGGGAGGTTTAAAAGATAAAATGAGATAATACTTGTAAAGTAACTTACAAAGCTTAAAATACTATATAAATATTTTTATTATTATATTATTACAATCATGTGAGATACCCCAGGGCATTTTGTAGTTTGTTACCACATGAATGGTATAGAAGCTACATGTGGCATTGGCTTCCTGTGGGCTGCAATAGTTTGAGAACTTCAATAAACTGAGTCTTCAAGAATTACAGCATTTAGATAGGCAGCAAGAATTGTTAAGGGCAGGATAGAAGTTGAAGAGGGCATCCCTGGAGCAGGGATCAAAATTATGCAGGTCGAAACATTCAAGACATATTTAGAAGAAAACGAGTCATCCTATTTGACTAGTGTCCATTTTTTCAAATACAAGTAAATAGATTAGAAAGGTAGAATCATAAGATTTAGAGCTGGGAGGGACCTTAGTGAGCATCTAGGTAGATAGAGACTAAACTGCTATGGTTTTTAATGATAATACCAATAGTATACATTGGTATAGTTCCTGAAGTTTTCTAAGCACTTGACACGTTATATCCATTGATCCTCACTACCATCCTATGCAGTAGTGTAAAGTCAAGCACCAGTAGCTCTCCAGAGGACTGCTGCTGTGAGTAGCTTTAATGCTCTGATCGCATAGTATGGTAAACTCTCTATTTATTCAGCAGTAAGCTAAAGCAAAACATTCACAGAAACCAAAGTACAGCATTCACAATGGTATAACATAACAACTTATCAGTAAGGTGGCTGCATAGTTTTTAAACAAAAAATATCATTCAGGATACGAGGTACACAGGTCTCCCACCCCTAGGTTACATTGTCTTATTCTTTCAGTCAGAAAGTCTTCTTTCTTCTTGATTGGAGACTAGCTTCCGATCATCCTTAAGGGGTACAAGGTACAAATTATGAAGTGCTTCCACTCCTGGGTCATAGTAAATCATGATCTTGTCAGTCATCACTAAATACCCAATGAGAGGTCTTTTTATCTTGGCTTGAGCCTGGCTTCCAAATTCCATAGGTCCTCTTCCATGGTCCCAGCTTTTGCCTGAATTCACCCAACTGTCACCTGGATTCATAGGCAGGCAGCTCTCAGCTCTTTGTCCAGATCCTTAACCAGTTCCTGTTCCATATTGAAACTCACAGGTTCCAATCCACCTCAAGTCCTTCACAGTTTCTGTTTCTGGGAAGACAAAGCTTAACAGAGCTAAAACAATATTCATCCACATTGCTAGCACCATCATCAATTCACTATCTGCCTGTGAAATCAACACAGACCCACAAACAAGGTCTGAGAAATCAAAGCAAATAATCAGTATAGTCCCATGACCTCTGAAGCCCTCCTCTAGGACTTCTGTTAACAGACAAGAAGAAAATGCTCTTTCAGGGCTTCTGAACCAGCAGTAAAGTCCCAGGGTTCTGTCCAAAGTATCACAAACACAAATCAACACAGATAGAACAGACAGGGTGTTGGCCATCACAAATTTTCTTTTCAGCTCTGCTTAGTCCCAGCTGTGCTTGAGCTTTATATCTGTCATTAGTTCCTCCCTGTTCTTCCCACCTCTTATGCCCTTCCTGTACCTGTCTTTGGCAAGTCCCTCCCACTGTGGGATTCACTGGTTCTATTTCTTAACAAAGACTTGGTATAATCATGGGCAAGGATCAAAGACACTCAACTGAAACAAGATGCTAAATAATTAAATAACTGAAACAAGGTGTTAAGTATTCATTTGCTTGACATTACAGGTAGAAGCTACTATTATCCTCATTTTACAGATGAAGAAACCAAGGCTAAGAAAGGTTGAATGATTTGGCTAGGGTGACAAAGCTACTGAGTATTTGAGTCATATTGGAACTCAAATCTTCCTGAATCCCAGTCTAACATTTTACTCACTGTTCCACATAGCTGCAGTTGTTTTGTTACCAGGCGGGGTTTGGAGGTGTAAATTTGTGAGCAGTTCTCTTTGGAATGTGGAAATTTTTCCTCCTCCCAAAGCTTCTAACAGATGAACATACTCCTTAATTCTCACCTTTGTTCCACTGAGAATGCTTGAAGAGACAATATCAAGGAAGACAACAGCAGCATTACTAACAGCCTAGTGGAAAGCAAAATAGAGGATTCCTTTATGGCTCAGTCTTCTCCTTGCAATTGGAAAGCTTATGAGTGGATAAAATTAGAACCATGAAATTCTCTCTTGGTTCTAGCCTAGGAAGTCTTCAGTTGGGTTTCAGGAAATAATTCTTTCCTCAACTATATTCAGAAATGATCACGCGCTTTTCTCTTATCTCAATGAACCACAAACCACTAGTTCCTTCTTTTGCTACCTCCTATTCATAAGAGCTAATAATAATAATATTAATCATCTAATAGCCACCTTTAGGTATATTTGCTCACAAATAAAATATATAAAATTAACAAAGCAGTTATGACTGACTGGTCATAATTTTATTGAGTAATATAGCTTTCAACATCCTTTAAAAATAAGCAATTATGAGAAATTTAAAGAATTGAGAAATCTAGAAGTCAGTGAATTTATATGTGGAGAAGGAAGAAAGAGAGTTTCTAGTCATAGTCTCCTTTCAAAACACAATCTGAAGCGTATATCTCTCTCCTTCTCTCTTCTCCTCTCACTACTCCCTTTCTGTTTTCCCTCTTTTCTCTATCTTAACTCACTTGACCTTTGTTTTCCTTTGTTTCTTCAACTGTAAAACGAGATAATACTAGCACCTACCTCACAGAGCTGTTGTGATTATCCAATGAGATAATATTTGTAAAATGCTTTGCATAGTGCCAAGAACATATGGGACATTTGACAAATGTTCATTTTTTTCTCTTTCCTCTTGCTGCTTGGCATGCCTTCCCTTCTTCTCTGTCCTTTTTCTGGAACTACCTCCACCACCTTATCTGGATTCTCCTACATCTTTGTAATGGCCTTGCACCCCAAGAAGCATGCATAGGGATGGGCCCATTGACATAATTGTAATAAGTGTATAATAAGTTACCTTGGCCATTTTTGCAGAAATGTGCACACCTCTGAAGGACTCATGGCTTTAGATAACAGTCCCTTGGTCCTGTTCCCTGTAAAGACTGAGTAGGGGGCAGGGAGAATCTATCAGAACTGTGTCAAATATAATTAAGTGGCCAGTAATCTAGAAGCGTCTCACTCAGTGGAGACCTTTAAATCAGAATTACTTCTTTGTCTGTCTGTCCATCTCTCTCTGTTTCTCTGTCTCTGTCTCTCTGTTTCTCTGTCTCTGTCTCTGTCTGTCTGTCTCTCTCCCTTTGTCTCTCTCTCTCTCTCTCTCTCTCTCTCTCTCTCTCTCTCTCTCTCTCTCTGTCTCTTGTTCCATGTGCATGATTCTAGGACCGTAAGATTCCCTTCATAAAAAATGAAAAGGTACAGCACCCCAGCACACCTGGGACCAATTCTCATTTTTGTACTAGGAATATAACAGTCAAGAAACATCCAGTGCCTTGGAAGATCTCTCAATCTAAGGGGTAGAGAATGAGCCAGACCTTCCTGAGATGACAGCTTTCCCTCTCTATAAAACATTTGAGCATTTATTTTTCTGAAATCAATCTTCACAGATGAATTGAGCCAGAAACTGCCCTGACCCTAGGCCTTCTTGAAGTAGACATAAAGCACAAATGAATTGTTGGCCCTCTCTCTCACTTTCTTGGGTGTCTCCACTTGAACAAGCAGTTCTTTCCTTTGGTGTAATTCTTTAAGTACAGAGAGCTAAAGGATCTATTACTTTTAGCTTTGCCTATCTTTTATCCTTTTTTTTCTGAAAAGCTCCCCTTTAAGTCTCAGAAATTTGCTGTGACATTGGATTTTGTTATCCCCATTTTACAGATGAGAAAACCTAGCTTCTGAGAGGTTAAGGGACTTGAGCACATCCAAACAATTACATAGAAGAGCTGAGACTTGAACCCATATCTTTTGACCTGAAGTCCAATGTAATTTGAACTATCATTCTTGTTTTACCTAATACAGTTTTATGACCTTGATGGATAAACAGTAATGTGATGAATAAACATTTTGATGATGATTATGATACATATATAATATAATTATATGTATTTGGATATCTATTTTTTGTGTAAGAGGACTTCTCCTACAGCCCAGCTAATGGTTCATAAGAGCATTTGCCGACAGGAAATAAATAAATTATATCCATTGAAAATAATTGTCTTTACAAATCCTTGTTTAGAGCAGAGGCACAAAGATGTGAGATGGGCCAAACTGGGTGAGAAAGTGCTTCAGTATGACTGAATCATAGCTTATGTGAGTAGGAGGAAAACAATAAGACACTAGAAAGAGAGGAAGGGGTCTGGTTGTAAATGTTCTCAATGTCAAATAAAAGAGTTTAGATTTGATGCTATAGGTAGTAAGGAGCCATCAATGTTTCTTGCATAGAAGGGTTACATGGTTCACATGAAATTTTGGAAAAATCAATTTGGCAGAAGTATGTAGGATAAAATGAACCTTAGAGACACTTGAAGCAAGGAATCTATTCTGCATTGGGTCTAACACAAGCCATGCCCCTGGTAGTATATGTTCAATACTGGAATGAACTGAGATATTTGTAGGTCATTGAATAATTAACAAAAGGAGGTTTGCTTAACCATAGAGCTTTTAATCACCTGAACCAATCAATCCATAAGGATTATTTTAAAAAATTTTAAGGAAAAACTAATCTTACATGAATGAAAGGCTGAAGTTGAAATAGTACTCTCTTAATGAAAGCTACTGTAACAATCCAGGTGAGAGCTAATGAGGACCTGAACTAGGATGATGGAGTCATAAAGGCAAGGGGATGTAGGTAAGGGATGTTTTACAGAAATTCCAACATTTGGCAAATTATTGTATTTGTGTGAAAAGGGAGACTAAGGAATAGAGAAAGTTCTCACATTGTGAAGCTTATTGACTAGCAGAATTGTGGTGACCTCAACATTGATAAGGGAATTTGGAAAAAGGGTGGGGTTCTAAACAGACTTCTTGGAACATGCTAGCAGGTA
Source organism: Pseudochirops cupreus (assembly GCA_028627135.1). Taxonomy (NCBI): domain Eukaryota; kingdom Metazoa; phylum Chordata; class Mammalia; order Diprotodontia; family Pseudocheiridae; genus Pseudochirops; species Pseudochirops cupreus. The sequence goes on along the minus strand of CM053580.1, from coordinate 350,187,126 downwards.
GTCAGAGGCTGGTATATACCTTGAGCTTGGGAGTTTTGAATTACTGTAGCTATATAAATAGGGTATCCACACTAAGTCTAGCATTAATATGGTCATACACTGAGACAGGGAAGCACTAGGTTGAATAAAAAAAGGAAAATATAGCAAATATGAAAAAGGGCAGATAAAAGTTCCCCTGCCAATCAGTAGTGGATTTATGCTTGTAAGTGGTCATTGAAATTCTAACCTGGAGGAGTGTAACAATAATGCTATATTCACAAAATCTACAGTGGTTATGAATATGTTGGTATTGTTGTGAATCACAAAACGTAGCAGACTTTCCACATGGAGGGTGCAACCAAAGCCTTTATTCAAATGCCAGAAAACTGAGTCACAGAACCAGAAAGCCAAAGTCATTACAGTAGCCACAAAGTTGGTACAGATGGTTAATGCAGTGAATACCCACACTCCCAAGCCTTCACAACAAAACAGGCTCCCTCAAGTAGGGATCCTCCTCTCTCACTCAGGGTAGCTCCTCAGCCTGGTTCTTGGAAATTCTCAGCAGAAATTCCCAAAGGAAAGGTCTCAGCAGAAGAAAGGTCTCAGCAGAAGCTCCAGCCTCCATATGCTTACCCCAGGAAATTCTGCCACTCCCATATGGGGTTTTTCCATATATATGCCTTAGCTCCTCCCTATTCTGCCACTCCTGTTACATCAGCAACTTCCTCCCAAGATGTTAACTACTTCTGTTAATTAAATAGCTTAAACAAGGTGTTAACTTAAAACAAGGTGCTGAATACCTGCTTACTTGCCAATACAAAGGGGCATGGAAGATCTTCAGATTCCATTGACATTACACCTCTGCTTGACTTTTCAAAGCCCTTCTTAATCAGTTCTTGGACTCTTTTTTTGAGAATTTTAAAGTGTGGTCCTCATCTATGAGAGATTGTGTGTGTGTGTGTGGGGGGGGGTAGAGTAGCATGGAAAGTCAAGAAATGAAGAATTGGTTTGGAACAGACTCTGTAGCAAGTAATATAGGGAATTAATTAGGAAAGTATTGTACAATTACCTTGTTACAAAGGGAAGCCAGATTAGATTGGCAAATATAAAATTGTATTTATAGCAGAATTTGAAAAGTGGGGGTGGAGGTGAAATTGTTGTGATCTATTGGACATATGAACACATGATAAATTTTTACAAATAGCTTATGTTTCATTTAAATATAGTTATGGCAGATGGGCATAAGTATTTATTCTTTCATGATATGATACTGATAAATCCTCTTTTTGCAAGTTATCCCATTCTCTCTAGTTTGTTGCTATTTACCAATAAAGCATTATTTTAACTTTTTAACATTTTCTCTCTCTTTGTCTCAGTTTCTGCCTATTTCTGTCTCTGTCTCTCCCTCATTTCTCCCCCTCATTTCTGTCTATTTTTTTAAAAATAAACTTTCTAAATACTCTTGCAATATGCTTTTATTTTAATGAAGTTTGACTGAATCAAAATATTTTAGTGCACTTTAAACTACCTTTTAATTCTTCATTAAATTGAAACTTACTTTAACTCTCATATTCACAGATTTGGGCATGTATTAGATATACCTTGGACTCCTTTCAAGGGAACTCAGTTTTGGAAGCTGCAATAGCATTACCATCCATAGAATGGGCCTCACCTATCATAGAATATTACCCCAGTGTGGCATAAACCCTAAAAACTGTGTTACTTTAGGCTCTAGAAGAGTAAGTATATCTGTTTCAGTCCATTCACCAATTATCCATGTAATCATGGGTTTTTATCCCTTTCCCAGCATATGTGAAATCATGAAGTGCTTTGATAAGCTCTGCCTTGAACTTGGGGCATTCACAAAAAAATCCCCCATTCATACTTTAGAATCAAAGACCATTAGAGAAATCAATAGAGCTGTAACAATGACACTTGGGCCTGAGACTTTTTTAATGCAAGTAAAGGGTTTTAAGTTAGACAATTAATCTTTTGCTTAATTTCTCTGTTACAAATAAATATTTTAAAAGAAAAAGAGAGCAGCTGAAAGATTTGGTTGAAAGACTTACAAGGAAAGAACTTGAGGGCACACGTGACATGGATGATCCTTTTGATGTCACATGCTATTTCCAAAATACAGCTGCAACATAGAACTTTTTCCTTAGATGTTATAGTCCCTTTAAAATCAAATTTAGTGCTAGTACCTTGGACTTAAAAAAAATAATGTTAAGAACACCATAACCTAGTAACATAGCATCATGGATTTAAGAGATATATGAGAGCCAAGAAATCATATAGTTCAAATGTCCCTCAACCATTTTAAAAGTAGGAGCAGAGCTAGAATTCAAATTCAGTTCCTGTTTCCAAATCCAATCTTTATGCTAAATCTGTTATGAATGGAAATGCTTATAAAAAGAATTGAATCTATCCTCATATGATCTGGGTCCAAAGCCTGTTTTGATATTATTGCTGTGACTCAGGAAAGTCATTCTATATCCTTTGGCCAATTTCCTTATTTGTAATATGATTGGGTTTGAATAAGTGGCCTCTAACATCCTTTCCAGCTCCAGGTCTATGATTCTATGATATGAAATTCTCGCTACATCTCCATGTTGTCATGGAAAGAGAAGTAATTTGTGAGTCTGGGAACCTGGGTTCTAATCCTGGCTCCTCTGTTTAATATACAAATGACCTTTTGCAAATCATTTCACCTCTTTAGGTCTCAGTTTCCTCATCAGCAAAATAAAAGGGTTCATTTAGATGGTCTTTGTGGTTCCTTCCAGACTTAAAGCTATGCTTCTTTGAAGTCTCCTGAATCAAACCTGTCAGTAAAGTCTAAGCCTTTGTTCATCAAACTCTATCTGAAATGTGGAATTCATGAATTTTATCTGAAGACTTTAGTTGAAGGAGACTTAGTTGATTTTTGAAAGGCTTTTCAGTCTGTAATTTGGAAATTTTTGAAACAAATGTTTAATGCACGTGAAGGACAGTAGTATAAGTAGGCAGGGTAGGCATCTATGCATAGGGTGAAATTTGGAGGACATGAGAAAGGTTATATTATTTAGAGAATATTTCCTACACCTGAAGGAGATTTCAGCTTTCCCCTCCTCCTTTGGGCACTGAAGACTTTCTGGTGTTGAACAGTGATGTATCACATGCAAATATCTTTGCAAAAGGTAGCACAGCAAGTTTTAAAGAAGTTAACTTGTACATAGTCACAGCAATAAAGGGTCAGAGCCCGGGTTTGCATCCAAGTTTCTCCTGACTCAAGTGCAGGGCCCTTTTTATATACCGTAATATCTTTAGGACCAATTTTTCCATGCTGATTGTAGGTTAAGTCTTTTCTGGAATCAAAGGTCAGCAAGTGTTATCCTGTAAAGATATATTCTACAAGAGGTTGGGAAGATCTAAAAAATAATCTTCTATTTAAAAAAAATTCTTGATCTAATTGTGACCCACTAATGGTAAGATGGACCAAGGCCCATAAAAGTCTTAGGCAATCTACAGGGTAAATTGACCAACAGGTTAATTCAGGCAAGTACAGTCAAACTAACTGGCTAAAGATAAGGCTGAGTAAAATTTCAAACCAGAGTGCAAACACCTATTTCACAGAAGAGGCTCAGAAAGAAATGGACTGGAATCCCAACACTTTGGATTATAAGGAGAAACGTGCACAGCTGGACAGGTTTAGAAATGCAGTTTAGCAAGTTCTACTTCACTTGAGAGGACTTTGAAAACTATTCAAAGGTGTTAAACCTTTTGAAACTATTTCTAGTGGTCCCATTTCTGTTATAGTTTCTCTTTGTGACAGGAGAGATTCCAGGCACTGCCTCTCAGGTCTTCTGTTTTTTTTTTTCACCCAAGTTTCATTGTTTTATGCTAAATTTGGTATCACACTAAAGGAATGTAAGATTGTACTCTGAAAATGGGCTACAGCTGCTTCCAAAACAAATGACTTGGCTGTTGTCTACATGTGGTGCTTTAAATGGAGAACATTATCAGAGCCCAAATTGCATGCTGTCTGTACTTTCAAATAAGGAAATCAAGAAATCGATTAACAATGATCAATTAAGCACTACTATGTGCCAGACACTGTGCTAGGTGATAGCGATACAAAGATAAAGATAAAACAATTCCTGCCCCTTCTTCAGGAAGCGGAAGTAGGTCCTCAACCTCTTTTCTTCCGCGGCGGCTCCGAGGTCAAAATGAAGTTCAATCCCTTTGTGACTTCTGACCGAAGCAAGAACCGTAAGAGGCATTTCAATGCCCCTTCCCACATATGGAGGAAAATTATGTCTTCTCCTCTTTCTAAGGAGCTGAGACAGAAGTACAATGTCCGTTCCATGCCCATTCAAAAAGATGGTGAAGTCCAGGTTGTTCGAGGACACTACAAAGGACAGCAAATTGGCAAGGTAGTCCAGGTTTACAGGAAGAAATATGTGATCTACATTGAGCGTGTGCAGCGGGAGAAGGCTAATGGTACAACTGTCCATGTGGGCATTCATCCCAGCAAGGTGGTTATCGCAAGGCTAAAGCTGGACAAAGATCGCAAAAAGATCCTTGAGCGAAAAGCCAAATCTCGCCAAGTAGGAAAGGAAAAGGGCAAATATAAGGAAAAAAACTATTGAGAAAATGCAAGAGTAAAAATTACATGGCTATAATTAAATTTCTAGAATGAACAACAACAACAAAAAAAAACAATTCCTGTATTCCAGGAATTTTGATTCGATACAGGTGCTACATGAGTATTCTTAAAAAATAAAGTAAGTTTATTTAGCAATAGCCTAGAAAGTATATTCAGAAGGGATTCTCAAAGCACTTAGATGAGGTAGACATGGTCCACTTCATCTCCATATGGAAATGCATCTGTTCAGGAAGGCAGGGTATGGCAACTCCTATAGTTTTGGAAAATTGATGTACTCTAAAAGGCTGGACTCTACATGGGTGAGACTTTTATGCCCATGGGTGAACCAACAAATGACACGAATGCTATTAGAAGTTAGTAGGAAGCTGCCTCAAGGGAGGCCTAGCTTGAGCCTTAGGATCTTGGACCAAACAATTTCTGAAGTTAACTTTGTTACCTTTCAGAGTAAAACTAGCCTAACTTGCATGGGAGAAGGTGTTAGGATATTGTTCCTACTGGATCTGTCCTAAAATTTGTACACTGTGTACTGGTCATCCATTCTTTCTACTTCACTATTTCCACTAGGAAATTTTCATTTTACTCACAAACAACCTACAGAAAATTTGTTCCCTCTTATAAAAAAATAATAACTTGTATTTGTATAACATATTAAGGTTTTATAAGTGCTTTACATTTATAGAAAGAGCAAATGGCTCATTTTGGACAATGACCCGAGTCACTATATGGTCTATTTTTTTCAGTCACCTCTTAGAGTTCTGCTTGAGATATCAACATTTTCTTGCATCATGCTATACTTTCATGTTTGTATTTTATATAACATGGAAGTAATATACGATGGACCTGAGATATTTCTGCCCCCATTCTAAGTGGAAATCATTTGTAAAGGTCAAACAGAATTCCATGATAAATTTGAACACAGAGATAATTGTGTTCTACCCTTGCACCCACTAGATGAACTAGGCACCAGGTATACAAAAATGAAATTAAAATAATTCTCTGATCTCATAGATCATTATATTCTTTATTAAATGATCTCCTGATTGGTAATTTTGTGGAAGGAATAAATGAGGGCAACATTATATCCAGAAGTGTTTTCCACTGTCCTAGAAGATAGACAAAATTAAAGGGGAAGAGGAATTCTCTATGGATTGAAAGGTCAATGAGATGCTGCTATTTGTGGAGAAAAATCTGTTTATTACATCATATTGCAGAGTATTACAAGATTTCAATGAACCCATGTTTATCCAAATGATGTTAGTCTAATAATCTATATGATAAAATGGATAAAGATGTCTCTCGTCAATATTAAGAATTGTATTTGCATTGCCAGCCCATTGAGTTACGCAATCAATACATATATATAGAATAGGGTCCAGAGATGAATCAGAATTTAATAAGATTTTGATATTAAGATAGTTTCCATTTGGGAAACTGTGCAGTACTTTTGATGCTTCTCCTTAATGTAAAGAAAGCTTATTTTTTTCTTTTTAAAAAAATTATTTATTTACTTTTAGTTTACAACATTCAGTTCCTCAATCCCTTGAGTTTCAAATTTTCTCCTCCTCCTCCCCCCCCCCCCGGCCATGGTGTCATGCAATCAAATATAGGATCCACAAATATCTTCACATTAAACAATAGTCAAGTTGTAAAAAAGAATTCTAATCAATGGAGTGAACAATGTGAAAGAAGGAATAAGACAAAATAAGAGAGAGAGCTAGTAGTTTGCTTCAGTCGGCATTCAGACTCTATAGTTCTTTCTCTGGATGTAGATGTTCCTTTCCATCATGAGTCTTTTGGGGTTGTCTTGTAATGTTGCATTGCTGAGAGGAGCCCAATCTATCAAAGTTAGTCATCACACATATGATGTGTCTGTAATTGTGTACAAAGTTCTCCTGGTTCTCCTCTCCTCACTCAGCATCAGTTTATATAAGTCCCTCCAGGTTGCTGTGAAGGTAGTTTGCTCCTCATTTCTTATAGCGCAGTAGTATTCAATTACATTCATATACCACAATTTGTTTAGACATTCCCCAGTTAATGGGCACCCCATTGTTTTCCAATTCTTTGCCACCTCAAAAAAGGGCTGCTATAAATATTTCTGTACATATGGTTCCTTTTCCCACTTTGATGATCTCTTTGGAATACAGCCCTAGAAGGGGTATTGCTGGGTCAAATTTATAGCCATTTGAGCATAGTTCCAGATTGCTCTCCAGAATGGTTGAATCAGTTCACGACTCTACCTACAATGCTTTAGTGTTCCAATTTTTCCATATCCTCTCCAGCATTTATCATTTACCTGTTTTGTCATCTTAGCCAATCTGACTGGTGAGATGTAGTACCTCTGAGTTGTTTTGATTTGCATTTCTCTAATCAATAGTGATTTGGGGCATCTTTTCAAATGCTTACAGATATCTTTAATTTCTTCCTCTGAAAACTGTTCATATCTTTTGAATATTTATAAATTTGGGAATGACTTGTATTCTTATAGATTTGACTCAATTCTCTGTATATTTTAGAAATGAGGCCATGAAGAAAGCTTTTCAACACAGATATTGCCTTGGATTTACACTGTAGTTCTAAATCTCTGAGTACTGTCCTATTAAAAGATTTAATGTTTCACTTGATCCAAATGGAGAGGAGGAATGTGGAGATGGAGAGAGAGACAGAGAGAGACAGAGACAGAGAGATACAGAGAGAGGGAGGGAGGAAGGGAGGGAAGAA
>CM053580.1:350140350-350179284 GCA_028627135.1 Pseudochirops cupreus | reverse complement strand
AGTATTGGAGTCTTAATGATTCCTGAGATAATGCTATCTCCTTCTCTCACCAACACTGCAGACTTGTTACTCTCATGTTGCATCATAGAGGCATGGCATCTAAAATATTTTGCCTGCATTCCTTTTTGGTCCTAGGAGGTTTCATGTATGGATCAAACCAAGAGTTCTTGGATCATAGAACATGACAGAATGTGAGGCACTAGCCATCATTCAAATGCTTATTTTGCCTGGGAAACTGCTACTAAGGGAGACAGCAGTTTCCCCGTGATTTTTGATGTTTATTAGGAAAACACCAGCTAGCACCCATTTTGTGAATAAAAAAACAAACAACCAAACAAAAAATCCTTTTTTGCTCAGCTCCTTGAGAAGAGGTCAGAACTTCTGGGCTATTTCTTTGTATGCAACTTGGGAGGTTCTTGCAGACCTGGGAATGATTCCATTGGATAAATTGAATTTAAGCTGTTATAATTATTTTGCATGCATCTAGAAAACTCAGTGGATAGCATGGTGGGCTGTAGTCAGGGAGACATGAGTTCAAATCCAGCCCCCCAAACTTACTAGCTATGTGAACCTGGACAAGTCACTAAACCTGTCTACCTTAATCCATTGGAAAAGGAAATGTCAAACCACTGCAGAATTTTTACCAAGAAAAATGCTGTGGAAAGTAAGATCTATGGGGTCAGACATGAATGAACAAGAGTCAGACATGAATGAACAACAACAAATCTATTTTTGCCATTAAAAACTCTAGTAAGTATGTTCTTCCTTAAAAATAAGCTTAAGTAAAACATTACAGGTAAGGTGAGAATGAGAATCTAGGCAATGGGTGCAGACAAACATGGTAAGAGATTTGGTTGAGGAATACCACCCTCTTGAGATTGAGGAAGAGAAGCTCCAAAACTAATGAAAGGGTAGAGCCTGGGAAGAGTTTTAACAGTCAGTTCTCAGGATCTGAGAATTCATCAGAGTCATAGGGAATTTGATAGATTCCTTCTGTAATGAGCTTCCTTTGCTACCAGGTGGTGTTCATCATTTGGCTTTCATTTTTCCTTATCTTATGTTTTATTCCACAGGTCTCAAAATATTTTGCTGAAGACATTATTCTTAACTGAAAGAAATCTTGTCAGACTGAACAGACACTGTCTCCTTGAAAGAGAGAACAATGCCTTATTCATTTTTTACTCTACTTGCACTAGCTAGCACATTGCTTTATGTGGAGTAAATGCTCAATAAATTCCAATGACTTTAAATTCAAAATTGCCTTAATCTTAATTTTTCAGTTCACACAAGATGGTGAGATGCACAAACAAAACGTGAATTGGATAGGGAAGTGAATGCTGGATCCTTATTCTGGCAGATCTACTGATCTCAGATTAATTTAGCTTCTAAGTAAAACAAAAATATAAGAGATCTTGAGCAGACACCACCATTGCCTATGACATAGGCTATATGGACAAACACATACATATATGTTTACATAAATGTACACACATATGAATGTACATAAATGTATATATGTAAGTAGGTATCTGGGTAGCTAAGAGGCTCAGAGAATAGACTGTCAGGCCTAAAGTCAGGAAAACTCATCTCACTGAGTTCAAATCTGGCTTTAGACAGTTACTATTTGTGTGACCTTGGGCAAGTCACTTAACCCCATTTGCCTCAGTTCCTCATCTGTAAATAAGCTGGAGAAGAAAATAGCAAACCAGGGCAACATCTTCATTAAGTAGACTCCAAATTGGGTCATAAAAACTTGTACATGACTGAAAAACAATAAGTGTGTGTGTGTGTGTGTGTGTGTGTGTGTGTGTGTGTGTGTGTGCGTAGAAAGGGAGGAGAGAGATTACTAATATTTAGCTGAATACAAACATTTAAATACCTTACTGCAAGATTCATCCCATAATTTTCTGTGATTTGATTAATTATTTAAGATTCCAATATATTCCAATATGGGTATGTATTAATATGCCAAATTTTCAGATGTGTATGCAGAGGTATGTACATTTTAAGTGACTTTTCTGGGTTACATCAAAAGAATAGCTGGAAGAGAGAAAAGACTGGGAATTGTAGGCTTGTAATAAATCCCTGGGCCTTACACAGAGAAGCCAAAGACATAACAAATTATATTATTTCCTGGCAATATTAATTCTATGTAAAACTTTCTTTTGTGTTTCAAAGGAAGTTTTTTTTTAATATATGAGGAATAATTATTTGAAACATGGAGAAATAGTCATGGAAAAATCAAAGGAAGGCTCATTGCATGACTAGTATCTAAATGAACATGGAACTTCAAAACTAGATTGTTTCAAAAATTAAAGGAAACACTCCAGAGTTGTACTTAGAAGAATTGGGTGGAGATGAGGAAAAAAGATTACAGGGATAGTGATGTCTGGAGATATTTAGCACATAAATAAAACTTTCATTTCAGCATTATAAAGACCTTTATCAGCATTATCTGTTAGCAGAAACAAATATCCTCCTTGCAAACAACAAATAGTGGAATTAATGTACAAATAGATTGATACTTGCCCAAAGTTCATATTGTTAAAGAACCTCAAATACCATTTAGAAATCTGCCTATCCATCATCTCCTTATTTTTACTTTTTAAAGTTCCATTGATACTTTTTCTTAACATGGAAGTCATTTTCTGAACCTACTCTCCCATTAAATTGTTTTTAATAATATGAAACAGGTTTAGCACAATTAACCAACTGAACTTGACATTTAACAAAACATTCCATACCTCCATAAGCCCCACCCCCCATAGGTATTCTGAAAGAAACATCTATGACTTTAGTCAGAAAGCAATTGCTGGTTATAACTTTTCTGTTTTTTATTGTCATGATCCTTCTCTTTGAATGATGCTGCTTTCATGACAAATTATAAAAATCAGGAAACTTCAGAATTCTCAAGAATATGTCAATGAAACTTTTGCCACCAGCAGTCAAATAATGGTTTTGGATTACTTCTTAAACCAGACTTTAAAACAAAACAAAAACATCCATGGTAAAAAGGTCTGCTGTCATGTGACTGGGAACTCAGTGAAAAGTCGCCTTTCTCCTTGGACCGTGGCATTGTGCCCAGCACTTTGTTCCTGATTTTGTGCTTTGTACTTTATGTAATTTTAATTATTATTGTTTATGGTGATGATGTTTTAATTGTTGATATAGTACCCTAAGCATTTTGGTGGAAGGTTCATAATAATTAAAAATATTATTATGATAGCAACTAGAAAGCCAAGAGATAGCCTGTGGCTCATTAGAGCAGAGTTCTTGTGGGAACTAATTGCTCAAGAATCTACAAATTTCCTCTGGGGCAGTAGGAGGTAAGATTAAAAAGAACATTATTTTTTTCCCCTCTCCCCCTCTATAGCCTTGCTGCTTCTGATGCCTCTGTGACTGTTTACTATTTTTTTCTTCTATCACTCACAAAGTCAGCACACTTCTTCCCACAAGCTCAGTGACACTATTTTACTCTGTTGAACACACAGAGAACTAATAAACACTTCACAGTCTTTATGTTTCTGAAGTATGTGTGATGTGAAGAACCTGTCTTATTTCTGATGAACATTTTAACTTGATTTAATATTTGCTTTTTGTTGTAGTTGTTGGAATTTTTGCTTGATTTTGATGGGGAAAATGTTTTTCATTTCCACTTATAAGTATTTGAAGGAAATACATTCATGTTCATGACAGTTTAGTTTCTATATGTGTGGCCTACTTTCTATTATTGTTAGGCTACCACAATAATCATCACCAGTTTAAAAATCACTGATCTTTATAGAGCAACTCAAGTTTTGAAAAGTGATTTGCATAGATAATTTCATTTGAGCCTCACAATAGCCTTCTGAGTCAAATACTATGGATATCATCATCATCATCATCATCATCATCATCCATTAAGGTTTCCGAATTAGGAAAGTAGAGCTTAGACAGGTCAAGTACTATACCCATAATGACATAGATACTAAGTGTCTGAAAAATGACTTGAAGCCTCATTCCAAGCTCAATGTATTGCCACACTCCCTCAGTTTAGTTGAAATTTTCTTTCTTTGCAATATGAAACTCAATGTAATGACGAAATGATTGTTGTCTTAAAAAACAGCTTAGCTTGAAGTTGCGCTAACTAAATCTTAACTCTCCTCTAATGTACGAATGGATTTTACTGCTAAGGGATGCTAGAGACTAGAATAACTTAGCTATATCTATTTTCCTATCAAGGAAACTACACAGACTTAAATTTTATCTATTAAATTAATCAAAATTCACTGTCATCATGCATATGAGAAAATTAAATACAATCTCTTATGCTTTCAAAGACTTTGTCATTGAGAAGGCCATGTCAACTTCAGAATCTTAAGAACACATCCAAAAAAATTTATGTTTGCAGTAGTAGCATATCTGTCAACTGAGAGTCATTTCTTCAATACAGTGATGTTGGATTATAAAAGCACAATACAAATTGAAATCTGCTGGTCTGAGGATGTTCAAAGTCTCTTATAATAGCTTTCCCATAACACCCTTGATCATTAATTGATCACTTTTGCATTTCTGGGATCAAGGGCATATTCATAAGGGGCAATTTATCTAGTTAGTTTTGTGCTGACAAACAATACATGAGACTGGTTTAGATGGGATAATGTGATTTTCACTGGTATTCCATTTTGAGAGAGTGATTTCAAATGATTATAGAACACACTAGAATTAACCTCTTTTCCAGTCAAGAAGGTTTAAGACATCAACAGAAAAGTACACATAAATGATGTCCTTTTGTAGTAGAAAAGCCTCTCTATTACTGTCTGGAAAGAACAATGAAATAGTAATTTATTGGTTTGCCTTTCCTTGGTAGCAGACAGAACATAAGAGTATTGTATTCTAAAATGGAGTGACTGCAAACTCATACTGAATCTAATTGGTTTCTTTGAGTTAAAAATTCTAATACTATGTCTTTGCCATAGGTTTTCTGTATATGAGTTGTAGAAGTATTGAGAGGAATTATACTTTCTTTTTTATAATTTTCTCTTCAGCCCTAGAAAAATAGTAGCGTAATCAACAATGATATTCTCAAAGGATGAGACAAATAGGCTTGAATCATATATTAATAACAAAAAAAAGAAAGGAAAACTCCCAAGCAAATCACATAAACTCTTCTTAGAAGATTTGGAATTCAGACAGGATTCCATCATTATCATGTGCTTTGCCATTTCTGTGAAAACTGGAAGAGTCATAATTGGAATAGACTTAATTTCTTTCTCTCTCTATTTGTATTTTACCTGGCTTAGGACTAATGGGAATTGGAAGTAAAAAACATCAGAGTAATCATCCACATATGACCTTGCTTCCTCCCTTTCTGCCTTGTCCCTTTAGGGAGTCTGTAATGAGAAAGCAAAAATTTGGAGGAGGGGTGTTGTTCTCATCAGTGAATCACAGTGAATATAGAAATTTTTGTCTTCTCATGTGAAATTCTCTTCATAGCAGTTGTATCTTCATGGCAGAATAATTGAGCTACATAAATAAGAAATGGGACAGACCTAACATAACTTTTTCATAATAATCAATTCCATGCATGTGTATGTGTACATGTGTGTATATGTGAATGTCCACATGTGTATATATTTATTTTAATGGCAAATATATGCATATTTGAGTATAGCTGCTATCAAGAATAACAACACATATTAACTCAGAGCTTGAATTCTCTAGCTAATAGGTCTTACCGCATTATTAGGGAATGGGATCATAGAAGTTAGAACCTTAGAAGCCATCTTGCTCAACACTCTCACTTTGGAGATGGACACACAGTCACTAACTTTGAGAAGTAGTACTTGAACCTCAAAATTAGGCTTAGCTTTCTCTGACTCTAGAGCCAATACTCTTTCATCTGTACCACATACGTTCCTACTTCAGAAGTGCCAATAGGGAGAATATTACATGCTATAGAGGGTAGGTATGAGATTAAGGAAGAATTCCATTCTACATCTGCATCTTGAATGAAATAAAAGTGAAAACTTCTCAGGTAACATTAAAGTACCAAAGACTTAGTAACCTGGTCTGGGAGCCTGGGACCCTTCCCTTACTTCCCTGGTCATAAGTTGAAGTTTTTGCTAAGCTTAGCTAATGTGTAAGAGGGGAAAGCACAGACCCTGAAAATTTAACCACAGGCCTGAATGTTCCAGACTTGTTTCCACTGACCACCTGTACAAATATAAAATTGGAAATCCTGTTGAAGAACTCCAGGCAGGTTACCATGTCCTAAAATCCTCATGATTCATAAAATATTGTGTATGTCCATATCTATATTGATATTGTTAGAACAATTATCTTCTGCTTTCATATCTAAAGTTGATACTGATGACATATTTTGTCTGTTTTCATGTCCGCTACACATGTAGCTTCTGCTTTTTGATATTACTGACATTTTACCTACAACTCCAGCAGATTTTTGCGGTTAGGATTGTGCACTTCTTCCTAATTAACTGGAACAGGATAGAATATGGGAGGGGGTAAAGGGGTGGTCTTTGCGGTATATAACCAAGCTTTGCATTTTGCATTTTGCCTCTCCTACTAGACTGCCTCTAGTAGCAAGATTGCCTTTCTTGCAAGAAGAAGTAATTCAATAAATCCTTCCTGTCTCTACTTGGAGATATCTCTGCTTATTTTATTTTGGCCAAGAGATCATCTTTGTCCCACACAGCTGGGGGGCTCATCCAGGATCTAGTGCCATCCAGTGGCTAGACTCTCTCAATGCAAGTCAGGAATTGGTGCCTGTCCAGGGATTTCCCAGTAGTCCTTCACTTGAGGAGAGAAACTCCTGCTGTGGAGGGTGATAGACCCAGGACAGCAGAGAAAACATAGAGAGACAGGAACGAGGTTAAGGCTCTGATTGTGCAATGGGGGGAAAAAATACTAAAAAAACTCCAGCTGGCTGGTGTGGGGGAACAGTCACAAAAGAGAAGCATGTTTCTCCTGGAGGTGAGACAAACTAAGGCATCCTGGGGTGGTCATATGGGCTGACCCACCCCAAGGGAGGGACGCCTTAAGCAAGGTTCCACAGGTGACTGAAGGCAGGCAGGTGACTCCTTCCAAAGGAGGGGGAAAGGGCAAGGAGAGCCCCCCCCCTTCCCACTATTCACTGGGCTATGGGCCTGGGAAGCTTGGAAATGACTTCCATTAAAAATGGGAAAAGCACAATCTAAATGTGGCATGGTGGAGCAGAAACTAACTAAACTGGTAGAAATCCCATTAGGAAATTGGGAGAACTCACCTAGGTGTAGAAATCAGGAGAAGGTAAAAATGGGAGAATATTTCTTTTATGTGTGAGATGGGGTGCCACTTGGAATAGGTATTTATGGCCGACATATGGCTCTTCCAAAGATTGAGTATGCCAAAAGTTGGTTTTATATATGAATTCTAAAGTGCCATTTAATGCAGAAGAGGGCTCTTACATGGTGCTCTGGCTATCAGAGCTGGAGGAGGAGCCCAGAAAATAGATTAAGTGGGGTAGGCTTAAATGATTGTCTCATATTGTTCTGTGTAAAGTATGTGTTTCTGTGTCTTTATGCAGAGTCTGTGTCTGTAGAGTGTGTCTCTGTGTCTCGGTATTTCTGATAGTTTGTGGTTGAAATAGAACTTCCTCTTTCTCCACCCCACCCTCCTCACTGGATGGATGGGGGGTTAGGGAAAAAGAAAGTCAGAAATATTTGCTGTTTAGATTAACAGTGTAGAAAATCTTTTTCTCTTTTTGTGCCCTGGGTCCGGGCCAGACTTGTGGTGCTGAGAAAGAAAAAGATAAAAAAATGGATGGAGAATGTTTCATCCTCCAGGTCCGGGGTCACCATCACTATGAGCTGCTCCAGGAACTCAATGAAGCCTTAGAATTGAAAGAGATTCACAGTGAGAAAGAACTTGAGGGGACCTGTCTGAACCACAACCAGTTGAAATCTAAGAAAGGAGATTCTATCCCCCGTCAGAGTGAAAGGACTTCTGGTAAAAGTGAAGTTAAGGGGAATATTGCTGTCTTAAGGATATTCTTTCTGAATTTTATGAGAATAATTAGACATATAATTCATCCATTTGTAAGATTAGATCATGGACCTCTGCAAAGTTATCAGGAATAAGGTTTATCCTAAGGGTGAGGTCTCTAAACAGCCTCTTGGCAGAGTCTAGTATAAAATATAATATTGAGGTTAATAGAATAGGGAAGATAAAAAGATTTGAAAAGAAAAGAGGAGCGTCCTCCAGACAATTCTGTCCTTATATAGTTATTCAGGACACTTTAAGTGTGAGGAAGCATTTTAAGAAGATAGATATTAATTAATAAGTCAAATAAAGATACAAATATAATGATGGAACATTATCCCATAAATTAAGGCTGGGATTTCAAAGTGACAATAGTAAGGTATATTTGTGTATTTGTGTGGAATAGAGTCATTGGGCATTTCAAAGTGATGAAAGAGCAATTGAGCATTAATACAATTGACTGAATTAATTGTTGGCATCAAATCAGAGACATTATACTTGAGAGGAAAGAAATTTTAATGTGAGCTCAGATTAAGCATAGTCATAAGAACAGAGAGAAATTTGGGAAGTAGATACAAATCTGTTAGAACAATCAGTTATAATCCTGATGGAAGATTTGATTTTTTTATGAATAAGAATTAAAGATGTTCCTCAACCAATGTGAGAATGGAAGCCTATTTTAAGTTGATTATTGGAGATTGTTACTTAAGATTTGATGGGACTATTAATTGGCTGTTTCTTTGAGTCTAACTACAGATATAAATATTAAGAAAAGCTACCCAAGCCACCAATCCATGGTGACAGACCTGTAAGATACAGGTATGAAGTGCAAAGAAAGGTTGGGGGAATGACTGTTCTGCATGAGCTGATGTAGGATTGCCCTGACTTGATTTACCCACAAGCACCTGACAGACTTTGAGCTTGGCTCAATGCAGATTGCAGCTTGGTATACATCCTACCTGGAACTGACCTTTTAAAATTAGGGAAGTATGGTTCCCTTATTATAGCTGTTCCCTGTTCTTGGTGACAAGATTCAATAATCAAAAATTTTGAAAGTACAACAACAAATCTACTAAATACTTGATTCTGGAACATCAAGTTACTACAAAATGAAAATTATTAGGCTTAGGATTTAGTAGAGGTGCCCCTGTATATGTAAGGGCCTAGTTTTCCTCTAGTTTGTTATTTAACTTTAGCTTTGTTCTAATTAATGTTAATAGCAGGCTAGCTACTAGTAGGATAGCTAATGTTAATAGTAGGATAGTTTGTGAATTATTTAGTAAATATTGTTTTAATGGCTAGCCCAATGTAAATTTCTTAATGAAGGTTTTATACCTGGTAAGGGAATTAATAATGAATGAGTGCAGGATATGCATAGTAGTTATGTGACAATAGGCATGTCACACAACCTTTCAGTGACCTAGGAACTTCTCTAAGACTATAAGATGGATTGAACATGTTTCTATCAAATTCTTTATGGATAAAACAAATACGAAGAAATTCATAATGAGGGTGAAGATCAAATGACATAATGAGGCAACAGACTGGACAGTATCATATTTTCCATAGGCCCACTCTGTTGCTTCATCATGTTGCCTGGATGCTGCTGAATTCTTGAAGACTAAGTCAGTGGGGCTCCATATTGGCAACCACACTGGCATATTCAGGATGGCTGCTAGCACAAGTTTTTAGATTTTCTTACAATGAAAGATAGCTGGGTAAGGGGTCAACAATCTTTTTAACTGAATTCACTAGTTTGGGGGAAAGTCAGTACCCTGAATTTCAGAGAAAATATAAGCAGAGAAATAAAGATCAAGAGACAGGGCTCTAACTACCTGAATCAACTGTACACTTTACATACATCCCTGGATCAAGATGGACTTTTATGTTTGAGCTGTTAGGGAGCTCTGAAGATACAGCCACTTAGAATCTGACCAGGGAATCACAAGATCTTTCTCATAAGCAAGTCCCCAAAGTCAAATACCAACTCATAGTATGTATATACTACTCAGAGCCAGAAGGCATCACAACCCTCCTGACTCTGTACTTAATTAGAAATTAGAAAAAGGTGTGAAAACCTTCCTACAAGCAAGCTTCCCCTTAGCAGGCTTCCCTTAATGAGCTCCATGTGAGGCCTATTAATGGTAGGGAAGATTTTAAATCCCATTAACATTACAGACTCTGATCAGTAGTTACTACAGAACCATAAAGGCTTCAAATACAGATGCTGGATTGTCTACCATGTATCAAGCTTGATTAATTTAGAAAAGCTCATGACCAGAAGATTTATGACAGCTAGTGAGAAACATAAAGTTGTAACACATAGAGAGCCTACCTTGAAGTTAAGAGGACCTAGATTCGAGTTCCATCTCTGCCTCTTCTGTCTGCATAATACTGGACAAGTCTTTTTACTTACCTCCATGCCCCAACCAATTACCTAAGAAAGGATTACTTAGCCATTTTTGTCCTAGAGCCCTTTGTTAGTGTTGTTAAGTGAAACCTAAGGACTCTTTCTCAGAATGAGTTTTTAAATTCATAAGATCAAACACAGGGTTACAAAGGAAGTCAATTAGTGTGAAATACGGTGTTGTTTTTTTCTTTTAATTCATTGACTCAAGGTTACGAATCTCAGCTCTGTCTCTAAGTTGCACATCACCTGTACATTTTCTACTACAATGTGCCCTTCTAGTACAAGCTTCTTCTACACCTAAGAGTTCACTTTCATTGCACCAGTGAAATCACAGGTTCTGTCAAAAAAAATCATACCCAATATTAAATTGTATTATTTTTTTCCCTATCCTCACTTCACTCCTCAACAGGAGCCTAATATACTCTTAGGTGTAGGGAAAAAAAGATGAGAGTTAAATTTGATATTATTTGCTTATTCTGTCTTGCCCATCCCTCTCCTTTACCCTCTTCTGTCTCCCTCTTCCTTACCTTTGTCCACCCTTCTGCCATCTTCCTCTCACTTCTTTTCCTGATTTCTTTGTCCTCTCCTGTTTCTTCCTCTCTTCCTTTCTTTCATCCTTCTCCCCCCTCTCTTTCCCTACTCCTTTTCCTCTGTCCTTTTTGTTCTCTCTTACTTGTATTTTTATCATGTTTTCTACAATTACTACAACTGGTTGTTTTGTTGTAGGACCTTACTGCATAAATTTTTCATAATGAAGATAGATTTTAATCATTTTTCATTTGCTTACTAAGGGAAGTATAATTTTTTTTAAATTTCAGACAATGCCAGGGCAAGTCAAAGTGGAAGTACTCATTACTGTAGTGTCTGGTAAGGGAAAAAGGAGAGTCAGAAATAATAATGGTGCTCTGGTAACTAGGTTTGGAATCTATTCCAAAAGGCCGAGAGCCAGGTCTGCTATGCACTAGCCCTTAATGGATGTTTTGAGTACATAGTAGGAGGATTGGGGCTGGATGTTGATGCCATTTGGACATCTGCCTCTGCCTTACAGTACTGTTCTTTTGGCAATAACTGCCAGAACTGCCAAGTACATTCCTTTCTCTGCATCTGGTCATGGTACAGGCCTGAGCTTCTTGCTTTTGTATATTATATCTTTCCACCCCCTCCCCTATTATTTTGGCTATTTCTCTTTAGTTGCCTGAAAACTTGATCCTCCTGCTCCTCAATATTACAAATATATTTCTAGGTAGAATCCAACCCCCACCTCACACCACTCAAATAAGATTTTCTAAACTCCATAAAACCAACCTTGAAAAGTTCTAGTGGCAAATTATTCAACTTAGAAATTCAAAGGGGGTAAAACTGAAGGGGAGGGATGCCACACAGGCTAAACAGATAAAAAGCAGATCCCTTCAAAGGCCTTATATTTTCCCCCTTTCTGTTTTCATTTTGGATAAGTTCCCTGCATTTCATTTCCCATTTGTGCTTTGGCAAGCTGATAGATGGAGCTGCAGATATTTCCCCCTTTTACCTTAATGAGAATTCAGTGCTGAATCTCTATTAAAATAAAAGAAAAGGGCAAATTGTGTGGCTTTGTGAAACAAATGGACATGTGGATTCATAAAATTTTAGACTTGGAAGAGGCCTTTAAAGTCAAGTAGTTCAATGAGGCATTTCAGACATGAGGAAACTGAGGCCTGGAGAGGCAAATAACTAGGTATAATGAAATAAGGGATGGGAAAATGTGGGGGAAAGACAAAAATGAGTAAAGGAAAACTAAAGGAAAAATATGATGAAAGTGAAAGTAAAGAAAACAAGTGACATACCATAAACCAGATATCTGACAAGATTACTCTTCCAAGTTTAAGGAGCATTTCTTCTTACACGAGATTCTTGAAGGTTAGGACTATATTTAAATCTCTCTCTTTGATCTATCTGTATGTATTGTAGCCACTATAGGAAGGTGGCAGTCTGAATATGGTTGCTTGAACAGACAAGATGACTTTTCTCCACTCCAAAATAGTCTGTTTTTTTTAACCTGTTTAAACCCACAACATCAACTGTAGTGGAAATTTCTCATTATCCATTTCAGTTACATCAATGTGGGAAACAAAATTTGAAAATTGGAGCCAAAAATATACCTCTTGACTTAGACAAAGTTTTCTGGATGGCCCTATAGATGTGTATTTGGGGTTTTGTAAAACCTCTCATTTTTATTGGAGGTGAGGGTTACCCTCTAATTCAGCAAGATATTGGAAGCAGGAATTTCCAAGCATATACTTTTAACAGGGTTGAAGTCTTGAGGATAAGGGTCAAGTATTTGTGGTGTGGAAATTTAGGTCTACTCTTCCCTTTGCCTGACACATCTATTTTTTCCCCTTGAGAAACTTTCTACCTGCTATTCATTCAAAGAGCATTGAGTGAACACAGTCAGACTGAGGCTCCCTACCTGCCACGTGAGTATTTCATGGTGGACTTTTAAAATTAGAATTTTGGTGCTGTAGGTTCTGTGGCCGAAGTGCATTTGTACTGATCAAGAATACTGTTATAGGAGAACTGAAACACAGAGCTCCCTACTGACACTGCAGAGAATGCCATTGTCAAGGCAAATTTAAGAGTATTGGTCCAGGTGTTCAAGGCTATGGAATTGCCTTTGGAATAATGGGAACAATGGGAAACTAGAGAAGGGGAGCAGCCAGACTTGCTTTTTGAAACTCTTGCCTTCCTGTTTGATCTCCAGTGTCCATCTAATGTTAGAGTACCACACATAGACACCCACATACCCATGCCCATCTATAATTATCCATTTTGTGGGGTGTAAAATTTTCAGTAGGAGACATAGAAGGAAACCAACAAATGGGTAAATAAGTGCTCAATTACTTAATTGATCAATAATCATTTATTATGTACCTAATATGTGTAAGGACTTGTCATAGCTATGGGATACACAGGCAAAAGTGAAATAGTCCTCATTCTCAAGGAACTTTCAGTCTGCATGGTGAAAACAATGTATAGTTGTGTGTATGTGTGTGTATGTATATGCATGTGTATGTATATATACCAAATAAACATATGTGCCTATTATGTTATTATATTATTCTGTGTGTGCTCACATATCTACATAAATACACAAGTACATATAGATAAAGACATACAATAAATATATTAAAAATGTACAAGATAATTTTGGCGGAACGTACTAAAAACTAGAAGAAGAAGAATGACTTTTTGTGGAAGATGGTATGTGAACTGACTGATGAAGGAAACAAAGGAGTCTGAGAGCCAGAGGTGAGTCGGGAGGACATTCTAGGTAAAGGTGAGACCTAATACCAAGGGATGGAGAGTAGTATCATATAATGACTTAATATACTTAATGGTAAGGCCAGCTTGGCTGGATTGTAGTGCTCATGAAGACGAATAGTATATAATATGACTTGAAAGATAGGTCGGGACCAGGTTGTAAAGGTCTTTAAATATGAAAGAGGAATTTGTATTAGATTGTTGAAGTGATAGTTTCCAGCTGGAGTTTACTGAATAGGAGACTGACATAGTCAGGCCTGAAATGTAGGAAAATCACTTTGGACAGCTATATAGATCATGAATTGTAGTACAGAGACAGTTGAGGCATAAAGGGTTATCATGAGGCTATTTCATCATCTAAGCAAGAAGCAACAAAACCCTAAGCTCAGGTAGTGGTTGTTTGAGTGGAAAGAAGGGGGGCAGATCCAAAACATATTACAAAGATAGAATTTGCAGCAGCTGACAAATTGATTTTATGAGGTATTGGTGAAGAGTCAAGGATAAAACTGATGTTGATACATATATTGGTGATTGGGATGAAGGTACTTGAAAGAAATAGATTTCATGAGTTTTTAAATTTGTTTTTGTTTCTAGTTTTTTGGGGGGGGGGCAATGAGTACTGTTTAAAATATTGTATGTTTGAGATGCCTACAGGACTTTCATCTGGAAATGTTCAAAAGGCTAATAAGGTATACTGGAACTCAAGAGAAAGACCCACAAGCACTCTTTCCGTCTCTGTCTTTGTCCCTGTCTGTCTCTCTATCTCTCTCTGTATGTATATGTGTGTGTGTATATGTATGCATGCATGTATGCCTATGTGTCACACATGCATATGTATATATATGTACATGCATGCTTGTGTGTATACATACATATTTACATCTATACACCCACATATATTAGCAAAGAGATTACAAATGAATTTATGTAAACTCCAAGCAAGCGAACCTGGTTTATTTCCACTTTTTCCCTAAATACAACAAACTCAGGGATCATAAGATGACATTTTCTCAAATTGTAGGAATATGGGAAGGTTAAATTTGAATAAAGGAAAAATCCAGATGTGAGATGAGGATATAGTGAGCCATAAACATTTGGTTGTATATGGTATTTACATTAAACTGCAAAGAAGTGCCATTAATCACTTTGAAAATGATCCTTCTAATATATTATCACATTTTTTCAATAATGGGTGAACTTGATATATGGCCTTGATAAATTCCTTAAAGCCAATGACTACTTTTTGCTATTATTTTGTATCCCCAGGGTCTATCCAATACTTTCCATGTTGTAGGAGCTTAATGAATATTTTTGAAGGACATTTGAATACCCATCTAATAACAAAATCTTAAGTTCAAAGAAACCTTTTAGATTATTTAATACAACTTTTCATCTAAAGCTTCCAGAATCCCTGAAACATGACCATCTAGCCTCTACATGAAGACTTCCATTAACACTATTTTTCATCCCTCCCCTCAGTCTACTGATGGGGAACTCCAATTATTTTCAAGTTCTTCTAGAGATGGAGCTGAAATCTACTCCCTAATGTTTCTCATGATTGGCCCATGTTCTTTCTTCAGAGATATATAATGTCTTTCCTTCCTCAATAATCTTTCAAATACTTGAAGACAGGCATATCTTCACCAGCATTTCAGGTAGTCTTAAATTGTTATGAAATGTAAGTTTACTGCTGTTGAACATGAGAGAGTAATATCTCTTATAGCTTTTAGCTTTATTTCCATTGAAATGAATGTGGAAGTATAATATAAATACACATAGGAATATACACATGCATTCCTGAAGCTGGGAAGGGGCCAAATTCTGTTGTTTTATTGAGAACAAAAATAAATTGTGAAAGAATTTCAAACAAGTCACTGCCAAATATGGCTTACTTCATAGTTTCAAATAAATATTGATGCCTTTTACTAGCAGGATTTAAAAAAAAAAGATCAATGGAAAATAAATGTTTTTCTATCACTGAAATATTTTGTTTTGTTTCAATTTGAGTAGTCGAGAAAGTTGGCATCTCTTCTTGATTTCCTTATGGTTTCTTAGCAAGCATTCATAGATGTGATGGGCATTTTGGTTCTTTTTGGGTTTTCTCCTTAATTTCAGTCATCTATGAGTACATCATTGCTATTGGTTGTTTGCTTCATCCCCAAGGGAACACGTTCTATTATCCTTCTGATGCATGAGAGCACAGTCAGGATTTGATTGCTCCTTCAGGAAAATCTGACTTACCTTTCCAATATGATCTGTATAGTCTGTCTTCCTACTGTCATGGCAATATTTCTGCTCTCAGTGCTGGAAGAACCTGAGAAAGGTTTGTGAAAAATATAAATTTTTGAGAGTGTGGGAAATAACAAAGTACTTGGGATGTCACAAGAAAGATTTCTGGACCAAAGGACCTCTGGTATAGTTAAACTTTATAGAGACTCAGTCAAATTGATCATCCATCATTTCTTCAGTAAAGGAAATATATGACATTCTGTTTTTAGCTTATCAGACATTTTAACAAATTATTCAAACATTTTTTTATTTGGCATAACTCATATGCTTTTTGGCCAAGTAAGTGTTTCTCTTAATTTTAAAAATTGTATGTAATTTAAGGAAAGGTAACAGCTTTCACATGTTCATCCAGATAGATACTACTTTCATCTACTCCAATATGCTATTTGGGAACCTGTATTACCAGTTTCTGAGCACCAGAGTCCCAAGTAGTAAAATGAAGTGATAAAGGAATACTGCACAAAAATCTTGGCAGATGCATTTTTTGGGAAAAAAAAATACATTGCATAGAGGGTTGGACTAGATGATTTCTGAGGACCTTTCCAACTCAGGCATGCCATAAATGTATTTATCACGTGAATGCAATGTTAATTCTAAATAACTTCTAACTCAGAAAAACTTATTAAAGCTCCCTGAAAACAGATGATATTGATTTTTTTTTTAAAGAAAATATCCCCAGGTATAATTTCAAAGGGAAAAGGAAAAGAAAGTGAGTTCAAACTTCTAGGCTTTAAAACATGTATTAAATCAATACTCATCAAATAGGTCAGCATGGTGGCACAGTGAATAGAGCACTGGGTATGTAGTCAGGAAGATCTGAATTAAAATTAAGCCTCAGATGATCCTAGGCAAGTCACTTCATCTTGTTTGCCTCAGTGTCCTCATCTGTAAAATGAGCTGCAGGAGGAAATGGCAAACCGCTCCAGTATCTCTGCCAAGAAACCCCCAAAAGAATAAGAGTGGGACAAGACTGAAAAACAACCCAAGGAATGATAACAATACAAATTAGGGGCAGCTAGGTTGTACGGGGGCTAGAGTCCTGCTCCTGGAGTCAGGAAGATTCATCTTCCTGAGTTCTTATTTGGCCTCAGGCACTTACTAGCTATGCGACTTTGGGTAAGTCTAGTAACCTTATTTGTCTTGGTTTCCTCATCTGTAAAATGATCTGGGGAATGAAATGGCAGGCCACTCCAGTTTCTTTGCCAAGGAAAACTCAAATAAGATTATGAAGATGTGGACGCAACTGAAAAATGACTGAAGAAATAACAATATTCATCAAAATTTTCTGATATTATGCAATTAATTGAAAATTGGAAGAGAACAGAGAGCCTAGAAAGAGAACTGAATGGTGTTTGCATTCTCACTTACATATACATATATGTGTGTATGCATTTTATAGTATTTTATTTATGATTAAGGTGTATATATGGATAAATATATATATATATATATATATATAATTATCTTGACAGAAATTAATTTTATTATTTTATTATAAAATCATTATCTTGACACAATAAACCCCTGGGGAGGGTCTACTTTTACTCCTAGTAGTATTTTATTTTGTTTTGATTATATGTAAAAATAATTTCCAACATTCATTTTTGTAGGAATTTAAGTTTGAAATTTTTCTCCCTCCCTCCCTTCTCTCCCTATTCCTCAAAACAGCAAGCAATCTGATATAGGTTATGTATGTACAGTCATGTTAAACATATTTCCACATTAGTCATCTTGTGAAAAAAGAATCAGACCAAAAAGAAAAAAAAAACATAACAAAGAAAAAAAAGTGAAATAGTGTGCTTTGATCTGCATTCAGACTTCATAATGATTTCTCTGGATGTTGATATCATTGTCTATCCTGAGTCTTTTGGAATAGTCTTGGATTGCTGAGAAGAGCTCAGCATCATAGTTGATCATCACAACATTGTGTTGATGGTACTGTGTCCAATGTCCTCCTGGTTATAAAGGTATACTTTTAATAAAGACTATAGATAATAACTATCTACCCATACTACGTGATTCTTGATAATATCTTTCTATCCAGTCTTCCATGGAGGATACACATCACAAACTAGAGCTATATCATATTTCTTTAATAATTACATTCTTACCAATGTGGAACTTAGGCTGGGCATTTGTTGCCTTTCTAAATTTTTCCTTTCACACTCAACTCATAAATGGCTATAAAGTTGGGCCCCCTCGAGTAAGGATTTCTCCCTTGTTTTGCTCGACAAGTCATTTTTTTACTTTCTTTTTCCTACTTTCCTCATTGAACTGAATAGATCTAACACATAAAATCACTGATGAGAAATCATGATAGGACTTCTAGTAAATCTATTACATTTAACATGTATTAGTTATATAGGATCATACACATATATTCTTGGGATGAAATTATCCTGGTCTCAGTAGAAACACTTTATATGCATTTATTACTCTCTACATTCCATGTAATGTGATGGGCACTTGAGATACCAAGACAAAGGTGAAATTTTTTTTTCTTTTTTTCCTTAAGCAACTTGCATTTTATTAGGAGAAATGTATAAACAAACCAGATATGCAAAAAAAAATCCCATATTGAATGCAAAATTAATATAAGTAATTTTGAGGAGGAAGAGGATGAGTTCACTGCCCTGGGGATGAAGAACTGCTTATTTTTAGTTCAACTGTGTTATAGCTCAACTATGCTATTTTCTTGAATCTATACATACTTTCATCCTCCTACATCATCTTGCACAAATGAGCTTTAAGTCTAAATCAATGTTGCCCTGGGCTCCTGTGCTTCTCTTTCTGGCAAGGGAGATGAGAGTTTTCTGGCTGAAGAAGTTTCTGGGCTCTTTTGTCCTCTTCATTCTGGCTACTCTTTTGCATTTATTCTGAGAAATGTTTAGCAATGAATTTAGAATAAATTAAGGTCTTCATCTCACACCTTATACATAATTCCAGCTGGATCAAAGAACTAAATATAAGAAGGTTACTGTTGGAATAGTTATAAGGAGAGAAAAATCTCAGTTTTGGAGGCCAGATAATTTTAATCTACTAAATGAATAGGAAATAGTATAAGAGCAAAGGAGATAATCCTGATTTAAAGTTATGCTCAATGAGAATATTAACAATATTTATGATATTTATAACATTTTATGATATAATATAAATCATATATTGTAGCATCTAAATTTAGAAGGCATTGATACAAATATTTAAGGTAACGTATTCTGGATCAGATATGTCATCAAAACATGTGAATGGACGCTTTATGAAAGAGTGTTCACATTCTGAAAATGATAAATTAAAATAATGTTCAGTTGCACAAATAATCAAAGGAACACAAATTGAAACAACTTTTCTGGTCCTACTTCACACTTAACAAATTTGCAAAATATATCTAGAAGTGACAAAATTCAGTTTAAAGCTGTTATAAAAAAAGATACATCCTTACATAACAGATGAAATCACCAATTAATGGGCCTTTTGGGGGTGGAAGGCATTATGAAGTGGTACAGTAAAATTCACAGAGATAACATTATACTTATTTTTTTAAAATTCCAGTTGGTGATACATGTCTGCATTAATACTATAAAGGAAATATGTATCTTCAAATGAATATATGCATGTTAAATGATTATTTGTAAATGAAATAATAATATAATAATAACAAGATCTTCATAGTGTCTACTATGTGCTGCACACTATGCTAAACATTTTTCAAATATTACCTTATTTAATTGTCACCACCGAGGGAGGTGTATTCTATTATTATCTCCATTTTACATGTGAAGAAATAGAGACAGATTAAGTGACTTGCTCGGGGTCACACAGCTAATAATTATCTGAGGCCACATATGAATGCAGTTACTCATAGAACTCATGTCTTCCTAACACTAGGCCCAGTGCTCTTTCTCCTTAAAGAATTGAACAGAAAGCATCTATTTGTGAGGTTCATAAGACTTAGAATAGGAAATGGCCTTAGAGATCATCTACCTCAATGTCCCTATTTTGTAAATGAAAAAAAAATTGAGAATCATAAGGAAAAGGACTTTCCCTGTTTCTTTCAGGTAGACATTAGGAAAGCTAGGATTTTAACCAAGACCCCTACACCTTTTCCACAGAAAAATTTCTACAGTACAATGCACTCATTCCACACTATCAATGGTCTTAAATACTATATCAGTACAATGCAATAGTAAAATTTAGTTCAACTAACCACACAATTATTACTTATTTACTATATGTTTTATAGATATTAAGATGAATGGTGATAATAGATATGTTACCAACTCCTTGACATCATCTAGGCTGACTATGCTGAAGACTATGTCCTGGCAGAATTTCTACCTGGGGTCTCACTCTCCAATTGGTTGCTGCATCTTCTAAAATTATTTCTAGAAAACTCTGATCATTTTTCATTTTACTCCCTTCTCTCTAGGTACCTTATCAAGGCCTTGCTAAATATCTCACTGTCATTCATGTGCCTTTTCTACAACTCATCTATTCCTCCAATTTGGGAACCAGGAGCCATGATAAAATCAACTGTACTATTGTTATTGGATGATTTATGTCAATCCACTCTACCTATGTCTCCATATGTCATTTTCTTGTGCAATAAATTACCTCCCTATCCACATTTCCTTTTTGTGTATTATTTTCCCCATTAGAATGGAAGCTTGAAGGAATTGTGTTTTTCTTTTTCTATTTGCATGTGTTGTTGTTTTTCAGTTGTTTCAACCATTTTTAACACTTTTCTGCTGTACCACCCATCTGCTTGAATATTCAGTGCTTATTACCATTTTTTGGCACCTAGTAAGTGGGACAGCTAGATGGCACAGTAAATAGAGCACCAGGCCTGGTAACAAGAAAATCCAAGTTCAAGTCTGGCCTCAAACACTTATCAGTTTCATGACCCTGGGCAAGTCACTTAACCCTGTTTACCTCAGTTTCCTCATCTGTAAAATGAGCTAGAGAAGGAAATAGCAAACCACTCTAGGATCTTTGCAAGAACACCCCAAATGGGGTCCCACAGAATTGGACATTACTGACAACAAGAAGAAGTGCTAAAGACATTTTATTAAGTAATTAATAACATGCAGACATACAAGTGCAATTCAAGCTAGAGTTTATGGGAGCCAAAGACTGTCAGAAAATCTATTGAAACGAAATGAAAAGGGAGGGAAAAATTTAGAAGAACCTAAAAAAAACTCATTGCAATTAGTAGCACATCAGCTGCACTTTGAAGGTGAACTAATGATTTTGAATGACAGAGGTGGGGGAAAAGCACATTGTATGCATAAGAGATGGCTTGCGCAAAAGTATGGAAGTGGAAGATGGCACGTATTATTCAGGAAATATCTAGTTGTCTACTTTTGTTAGAAAGTGAAATGGATTAAGGACAGAAAACTATGTCAAAAATAACATTGTGGAGACCATAAATGCTTAGCTAAGGGGTTCAATTGTATCATTAAGGCAATAGGAAGTCTCTGAATATTTTCGAGAAAAGTAATAATATAGTATTATAGAATCATAGATTCAGTACAGGCAAGGATATTAGAATTCATCTACTTCAACCTCATTATTTTTCTCATAAGATAACAGGACCCAAATTATTAAAGTAGCATGCTCAAACATTATGGAGATTTAATTTGACAGCTGGCTCAATGATGGACTGGAGAGAAGAGACACTGAAAGCAGAAAAATGAGATCAGGTGTGACGAAGGCATGAAATAGGGAAGTGCATGAGGGTATTGGGGATTGGTACACATGGAAGAACAAAAATATTGTCAAAAGATATTTTTGACTAGTGGAATTGGGTGATATTTCTATAGCTAATTGTTAGATATAGGAGGTTAAATAAAATGGAATGAAATGTTGAGGAAGTGAATAAAGCATGAAGAGAAATGGTCCAAAATATTTCACTGGGGAATACTAACATTAACAGGAGTAAATAATAATTGTTTTCTCCAAAGTTACTAATGATTTCAGTGGCCCTTTCTTAATCCTTATTCTCTTTTACCCTTCTACAGTCTTTGAGACTGTTGATTAATCCTCCTTGATACTCTCCTATCTCTGGGTATACATGTGTACCAGCCTCTCTTGGTTCTTCTTCTACCCACCTGACCTCTTCTTTCCTGTGTCCTTTGCTAAATCCTTTTTCTGACCACACCCTCCAACCAAAGTTGTCCTTCAGGGTTTTGTCTTGGGCCCTTTTATATTCTACCTCTACATTTGGTAATCTCATCAGCTTCCATGGATTTAATTACTGTCTCTATCCTGATGATTTTCATATCTACCTATCCCGACTCAATCTCTTTTCTAACCTTCAATCTCACATTGCCAATTGTCTTTCAGACATCTCAAGCTGCATATCCAGTAGATATCTTAAACTCAATATGTTCCAAAAAGGAACTCATATTTCCTTCTAAATCTTTCCCCCCTATATATTCCCATTTACTGTAGAAGACAACATCAGCATCCTAGTCCCTCAGGCAGACAACCAAGATGTAATCCTGGATTCTTTATTCTCTCTCCTCCATCCAATTGATTGCCAAGACCAGTTGATTTTGTCTTTGCAACATTTTTGCAATATGTTCCCTTCTCTCCTCTGATTCTGCCACTATTCTAGTGCAGGTCCTTATCACAACATGCTTAGATTATTGAAATAGCCTTGTAGGTCTACCCATCTCTTCTCTACCCACTCCAATCCATCCTTCATTCAGCCACTAAAGTGATTTTCCTAAAGCACAGTCCCAATCATGTCACACACTCCCCCGCCCCCCATGTAATAAATGTCAGGCTTACTACTGCCTCCAGGAGTAAATACAAAATGTTCTGTTTGCCATTAAAAGCTCTTCATAAGCTATTTGCCTTCTACCCTTCCAGTCTTCTTACGCATCACTCCCTGATATGCACTTTTCTATTCAGTGACATTACCTGACTCTTTGCTCTTTCAGGAATAAGACACTCCATCTCTTGACTCCTGATGTTTTCTCTGGCTATTCCTCATACCTGGAATACTTTCTTTCCTCCACTCTACTGATGTCCTTGCATTCTTTAACATCCCTCTTAAAATCCTAGCTTTTACAGTAAGCTTTTTCCAATGTGTCCTGATACCAGTGCTTTCCTTCTTCTGGATTCTGAATTGAATTCAATTCTGATTTGAATTTATAAAGAAGGAAATTAAACCAAAATGCACTTGTAAGATTTATCAATAAATCTGTCAACTTCTAAGCACATAGAAATGTGGATTAGTAAAGAGAATACAGACTTTGGAGTCAGGGAACAGGGGTTTCACTCCAAACTTCAAAGCTTATTATCTGTGTGGCCTTGGGCAAATATTTTGACCTTCCTCAGCCTCTGTTTCCTTATGTATAAAATGAAGGTTTTGAACTAGGTGGTCCATATTATTTCTAAATCTCTGTTACTATGATCATAGATTATGTGTTTATTAATAATTTTGATAAAAGTATTTCCCATGAATGGGTGTGAATTTACATGTATATGCTTATGTATAATATGTATGTATATGGTATACACATATTGTATATGTGTATAGGTGCATGTATATATTTGCGTATGAATGTGTATAGTTATATTCTTGATTCAATTTTATATTATGGCACTGGCCACAGAGGCTTGTAAACGACCTATAAATTTTGGGTCATTTGATTATATTTTGTCAGTAGTATAGAAGATTCATCCATACCTTATGGAGTATGGAAGTGGTACTGGAGAGAAATTCTATAACAAGTGAGAGAAGGCTTCACAGGGTAGAGCTATAAAAATAGCAAGTAAATAGCCTGAAGCTTGGTCAACCCAATAATTCCATCAGTCTTAGCAATTGATGTGGTACACCGAACAATTGATTTGATTGTGGTGATATGATCAATCATAGAGATGACTGGAATGAGCATTTTGGCATTGCCACAGTTTAGTGACCATGAGTAGTCAAGGCTGCAACCTCTGGGCTTTTTTCCCAATGTTATTCTTAGTCACAGAGCTCTCCTGCTTCCATCAAGGAATATGTGTTTATTGCTCATGTACTTTTTCTCCTCCCAAATACAACATAAAGCTCTTGACCCTAATTCCATTTTCCTTTGGTCACACATATTAATTCCCAACCCTGATGGATGGAGGTCAGACAGAGATATGTGCATGTAGGCATCTCCCCAAAGCATAAGAGCACCAGGGAATCAAGGTGAAATGGTATGTATCTAAATAAAGGTGAAAAAGAAATATCCAAAAATATTCTGCAGAATCAAAAAGTACTTTATGATCTTTTAGAGAGAGTAAAGCTATTTTATACCGAAGTAATGCAGGGCTTGGCAGAAATTCATATGAATTGATAAAGGAGAAATATTGCTTTCATAGGTTCACACAAAAAGTTCAAGTATTTCATCTTGGCTTCAGTTTTTTAAGCCATTTTCCTGCAAACTGGCAAATTTCTGCCTAGAGCAAACTGATGAAAATTCATGTATGTTTTCATTCCTCCAGTTTACTGAGGAATTGTAAAACTTTTGCCTTAGATCAAACTTTTTAACATTTGATGGCAGGAAAAAGGAAAACACACACACACACACACACACACACACACACACACACACACATCAAACATCTCTTCTCAACTGCAAATATCCTAAGTGAAATGTGCTTGTTTCTCACATTTTTAGAGCACTGGAAGTTTTCCATAAGCTTTAGAATAGTCATTCTACTATAAATGCTCCAGAAACTGTCTAGAGAAATATTCTATCGAGTGAGGAAACAGGATTATCTAGAATATAAAGTATGATATTTCAACTTCAAAAACCATCTGAGACCCATTATTCTGTATGGTATATCACTGAGTAAATGTCTCAAAATCTATCGGTTTACATCTCTCTTCCCCCTAGGCCAGGGAAATTCAGAATTTGCCCATCTTCATTGCTTAGGGGTACCTTGAAAATGATCACAACAATATTTTTGAAGTGTTTTCACCTTTTCACCTCCTATTACAAACATTTATAGCAGATATAAAATAAAATTTGTGCAAACTGATGCCATGAAAGTTTAAAATAGCCTGTATTAAAGTGTACCTTTACTCTGAATTTTTTCTCATTTTATGCCCCTCTATTATTTGATCAACACTAGATATTGTAAATTCATATGTTTTTATGCAATTTCTTCCCCTTTCAGCTCCAAAATATGCCAACCTCCATTAGTTAGTCAATGAATGCTGTTTCCCGCCCTTTATACACAAATAACTCTGCTATGTGTCCCATGTTCCCTTCCCAGCTATCCACTCAAGCTCAGAGGGAAATAGTATCTTCCATGCCCAACTCAGATAACTTAATTTAAAAATATCTACAGATGTTTGAAAAGTTATATGCATTTGGGATTCCTGCAGCAGGATACCTGGTCAAATGCTTGTTGTTTATCAAGCAATGAAGGAAATGCTTAATGAATTCTTACTTTGTGTGATGCACAATTATACTGGAATGGTAACAGCATTTAAAGATCCCCCTGTATTGGCTTAGTTTTTGGGTTCAGTGTTAAAACCCAGAGCTTGTGAATCCCACTTGTGGGATGGAATTGTTTGCGTGAAGAGAGAGAGCTGAACTGGGAGGAGCTGGTGCCATGGATTTAGAGACGAGCTCAAATAGAGAGAGGCCACAAGAAGAACTTTTGGGGAGTAGTATTGTGGACGCAGATAGAGAGAGGAGAATTGCCAGGGGCTGGAGTTGCTGAGAGACTGCTGAGGGCCAGTTGGAGCTGCCCAGGACTTTTGAGAACTGTAACCTGGAGCTGCTGAGAACTGAGAAAGCATGGCTGTGATGCTGATATATTTTGTCTGTCAGTTTTGATGTTGTTTTGCCAGATTCCTCTGCTGGTGAAGGACAGTGCTGTTGCAGAGGTCCTGCAACCTTGCTGTTGGCTCAGAAGCCCTGAGGAAGGATTTTCTTGTTGTATGTTTACAGAAATCCTAGAAGAGGGTCTTGCTGATGTTTTCAGGGGTTCAGAGACTGTTCTGCAGGCAGAGAGTGGATTGGGACTGACGAGGACACTGGCAATGTATAGCACAGCTTTGTCTTTCCAGGAGCAGAGGTTGCTGAGAACTTGATTTGTGTCAAGATGAAGAAGAGACCTTTCCTTGGGTCTTCACTACTGTGATGATATCTTAACCTTGTTGTAGCTTAAGGGTAGATGGCCTTTTCTGCTCTCCACTGCCCCTTTTTAGAAAGTGCTTGGTGTTAATGGACGGTATTGTAATTCAGTTGTGATCCAGGGGAGGGAAACTTTTGACTTTTTTGTGCTCTGTGACTGACCAAATGAATGTACTTTGTTTATGATTGGAAACTAATCTCCATTTGAAAGGAGAGACTTTGTGACTGACTAAATGAATGTACTGTCCAGGGGTGGGGTAGTACTTGGATTGAATTGAGAACTTACAACTAAATGAATGTTATACTGTATTTTGATTTTCTCTGCTCTGTGAAATGTTTTTGCCTTAATTTGTCACTGAACAAAATAGAGAGCTACTATGCTGGTATTCTGAACCTTGGAAGTTGCCTTGCTTGGCATTGCAGGTACTTTATAGAATATAAAGATATATCAAACTATACAGTCCCTGTCTTCTAGGAACTGATGATGTAGTTGAAGAGAAAGGAACAAATGTAAGAAATTTAAATGACAATTAAAACAACAAATAGCAATGATTAAATAAAATAATGACTGGTATAGAAGAGAAGGATCTTGAGTTACAACTTTAAGAAAGGGTAAGAATTTGGTGAGCTAGAAAGATTGTACACAGACTTTTTTTTTTTTGGCAGGGAACAGGGCATGACCAAAACAAAGGCAAAGTAAGAATGGGGACAATGGATTCATTTTGAATGGAAAGAAGGATTTGTATAACAAAATTTTGTAAGGGAAAATTGACATTGAAACAAAATTTTGGAGGTTTCTGAGCTTGATCCTGTAGCCAATTAGTGTTTATAACAAGTCTGTGAGCAAGAGAGGGACATGAAGAAATTGGTGTTTTAGCAAGATAACAAGGATTCATTTTGTGAGGGTGGGATGATTGCAAGGAGAGAAGCAAGCAATTTGGGAAACTATTATGGGAGTGTAGGAATAAGAATAATGAAGACTTATATAAGGATAGTTCCAAGTGGGTGGAAGGTAGAGAGGGTCAAATGAAAAATACAGTGGGAAGGAAGCATTGACAAGGTCATTTTTCTGACCTTATCCTCACATACCAAAATCTGCATATACAGATCAGTTTGCATTTGTGGAGTTATTTTATAATTATCTTCAAATAATTTTAATTTTCAAATCTCATGGTGCAAACTAATAGACCCTTGTTTCAAGATGAACTTTTGGTTTTCTATTAACTAAAAATGGTGTGTGTGTGTGTGTGTGTGTGTGTGTGTGTGTGTGTGTGAGAGATAGAGAGAGAGAGAGAGAGAGAGAGAGAGAGAGAAAGGGAGAGAGAGAGAGAGACAGAGAGAGAGAGAAAGGGAGAGAGATTTACAAATGCTTGTATTTTGCTTATTAAAACTGGATTTTAAAACTGCTTTTTGACTTTCCATTGAGGGAAGGGATTGATTTTTGCAAAATCAAAGAGTTGGAAGACACTTTAGAGGTCATCCAATCATTCTGCTCTTCTTTCTGTTCTCTTTCTATTGCTCCCTAATTTCCCTAACTTCTTTTTATAGGAAGTTATGTCTTTCATTAGAAGACTTGAATAGAGGTGGTTCTTTCAATCCCTATATAGAAACTTGTAATTACATTAATGTTGAGTGGAAGAAGGATTACCTACTATTTATTCAGAGTACTAAATCCTAAAAATAATTTCCAGGAATCATTCTATATATTCCCTCAATGCCTTATTTGGCATGCTACTAGTATTTTAAAGGGAGAAGTTCTGATGTAACTCTACTTGATACAAAGAGTTCATGGCTCTCCAAATTCCACAGGGATCCACGTTGATAAATCCCCAGAAAAAAATGCTATTTTTTTCCACAACTATATGCATCAAAACTTTTTATTTGTCTTCAATTCCATAATATAAAAGTCCTTACTGTCATAGTAGCTTTGTAGTTGGGGAATTGTCCATCAGAGAAGGTCATTTTAAAGAGGATTTTAAATTAGAGTTCTAAAAATTTAGATCAAAACCTCTTTGAAGGTGGAATTGATATATTTATGTCCTCTGTATTCCCAGTAAGGCCTAGTTCTTTGTTTTGAATGAATGAATGAAGCATTTGTGAAATATTTACTATTTGCAAGGTACTGGTTTTTTTAATTTTTATTTATTTTTTAACCAAGGGGTCCTCAAGAAATATTTTCTAGTGCCTGCCATTTTTTCTCTGTAGAAGAAAGAAGATCTAAGGAATACATATTTGACTGGCACAAGAATGAGCTTTAAATCTATTTTGGTTTTCTGTAAGATGGAGGGCAGTCTGTTTCTTCCTTTTTCATCAATTAGAATGCATAACAACAGATTGGAAGGGGGGAAAGGACAATGCAACATTTAGAAATTTCAAAGGAGAAAAGCAGCACAAAATGATGATAAAAATAAGGCCATGGCAATGCAACAAGGACAGATATCACTTTCCATACCTAGGAGAGCAGTTCATTTCTGTAGTTTCTAGAAATGCTCTCATTACTATGTGGTTAATGGAACAGACACAACTGTGAAATATTGATCCCCAAACACCGAACATGGCCAAGTACCTAATAGAAAGTCACCAAGGACAAGTTTGTTTAGAATTTATTACTTCCTTATTGCAGTATTTCCATATGCCCATTGCCACACACTCCTGAAGAATTTCAGAAATTTGTTACATACAAATCGTGCCTTCCATTATGTCTTCAGCTTACAATCAACAACAAATGAATGCAGAAAGTGAAAACATATGCAAATATGGAACTCCTTCAAGAACAACCTTAAATGAAGTGGGAATTATTCTGTTGGTTATGGTAGTCATTATGATAAATGAATTGTTATTTCTACTCCTTTCTTCCATTCTCTCATTTCATTTACTTCTTTTCATATTCAATTTGTTCTTTGAATCCTATTAATTATTCTCCCATATGAAAACTTTGGCAAATTTCAACAGTCTGAAAAATTATAGGTCACAGTCCAAATGAAGAGACATCTATGTTGGTAGCAAAAAGAGCACTGAGAGGGGTGGAGCCAAGTTGACAGAGTGAAAGCAGGGACTCACCTGAGCTCTCCCAAAAATTCCTTCAGATACCTCTAAAAAGTTAATATGAACAAATTTTATACTGGCAGAATCCACTAGGAGACAGAGTTTGGCAGATTTCCATCACAGGACAACACAGAAAGTTAACAGGAAGGATTTGTTGCATTGGGCAGGGGGAGCAGAGAGTGCAGAACATGCAGATTGTGCCAATATAGACCCCAGCAGAGCTGAACAGGAGTGAGCCTTGGTGAAATGAATCACCCACAGCAGTGGTGATTCCCAAATCTCTCAGCCCAGGACAGAGGTCTGTAAGAACTGGGTGAGAAATAAGCTCAGGACCTGAGGCAGCAGCAGCTACTCCTGTGGCTATCAACCCATAAACTAGATGTTTGAAAGTCACCTACTTGAACTTCTGGTGTCCAAGATGGCAGAGTAAACCATAAGTGCTCTCATTTTCCCCCTTGTTGACCTTGAAAAACCCAGAGAATATTGTCCCAGGAAAAATTCTGAAATAGTAGAGTCAGTGGGAGGCTAGGGACATTGACAGGAAGGGTCTGTCTTGTTCTGGCTGAAGGGCACCTGTGTAAAGTGGGCAGTGTTGCAGCAAGCCTGATCTTGGTGCATCAGAGGAAGATCCGGAGCCTTAGGGTCATGGAGCCAGCAAGTGTCAACACTAGGATGCCATATATGCCTTTTGCACAACCAGGGAAATTGGTAGACACCAATGCAGTGTCATGGACCAGCAGCTGAGCTCACCTGAGCTCTAACACCAGAGTTGGGGAAATGGAGACTTAAAGTGGCCAGACCACTCCTCCTGTACATCTCACACTGTGAGCTTTAGTGTAACCCCAGAGAAAGGAAGACCTGACCTCAGCCTCAGCATTGGCACACACCAGTCAGCTCCATCTCAGAACCAGGGGACCTGAAGCATTATATACCTTCAAACTGAAGAACCAGAGGCCACAACAAACAAAGCCAGTAACCAGGCCACCAGCTTCCAGTACAAAAAGTGTGGGACAGATTCTCTGTGCCTCAGAAGCAGAGATCCACTTTAAAAGCCAGGAAATATGCAATCACAATGGGCAAAAAGCAATTTGGAAAAGCAAAGAACACAGAAGCCTACTGTGGAGACTGGGAGGATCAAAATACATATACAGAAGAGGACAGCATTGACACTATATCCACATTGAAACCTCAAAGGGGAATATGAACTATTCTCAAGCCCAAAAAGCATTCTTGGAAGAGCTCAAGAAGGATTTTAAAAGCCAAATTAGAGACATAGAAGAAAAATTGACCAATTATTTAAAAAAAATGCAATTGGTGAAATGGGAAAAAAAAATCATTGAAGAGAACAACTCCTTAAAAAGTACAATTGGCCAAATGGACAAGGAGATACAAAAACTAATTGAAGAAAACAATTCATTAAAAACTATAATTGGACAAGTAGAAGCTATGAGACATCAAGAATCAGTCAATGGGGGTCTCTAGGTAGCACAACAAATAGAGCACCAGCTCTGGAGTTAGAAGGACCTGCATTCAAATCTGGCCTCAGTCACTTAAAACTTACTAACTGTGTGACCATGGACAAGTTACTTAATCCCAATTGTCCTGCCCTCCCCCATCCAAAAAAGCCCCTTGCCCCAAAAAATAATCAAACAAAATCTAAAGAATGAAAAAATAGAAGAAAATGTTACAAATGTCTCATTGTAAAAACAACTGACCTGGAAAACAGATCCAGGAG
Source organism: Pseudochirops cupreus (assembly GCA_028627135.1). Classification (NCBI taxonomy): domain Eukaryota; kingdom Metazoa; phylum Chordata; class Mammalia; order Diprotodontia; family Pseudocheiridae; genus Pseudochirops; species Pseudochirops cupreus. The sequence continues at coordinate 350,148,359 of CM053580.1, read as the reverse complement.
AGATAATCTAAGAAATACTGATTTACTGGAAAGCCATGATGAAAAAAAGAACCAGGACAATATCTTCCAAAAATCATCAAGGAAAACTTCCCCAAGATCCTAGAACTAGAGGGTAAAAGAGTCATCAAAAACATCTGCCAATCACCTCCTCAAAAAGATCCCAAATTAAAAACACCAAAGGATATTGTAGCCGAATTCCAGAATTATCATGTCAAAGACAAAATACTGCAAGCAGCCAGAAAGAAAAAACTTAAATACCATGGAATTACAGTTAAGGTCACATAGGACCTAGGAGTTTCTACATTTAAAATTGGAGGGATTGGAATAGAATACATCATAAGGCAGAGGAGCTTGGACTACAACCAAAGATTGATTACCCAGCAAAACTGAGTTTAATCTTTTAGGCAAGGAGATGGAAAGTCAATGAAATAAAGGACTTACAGATCTTCCTGATTAAAAGTCCAGAGCTCAACAGAAAATTTGATCTTTAAATACAAGACTCAAAAAAGACATAAAAAGGTAAACAGGAAAAAAAGCAAAACAAAACAAAACAAAAAACTTGTTGTTGAACAAGAGCAAACTTCTTACATCCCTATATGGGAAGAAGATACTTGTTAATCTTGAAAACCATGTATTTATTATGACATTTAAAAGGGATATACATGGAGGGTGTGGGTATAAATGAACAGATGTGATATTAAAAAAATGTAATTAAGGGGTACAAAGGGATTACAATGGGAGAAGAGAAAAAGAGGTGGCAGAAGAGGGTAAATTGCATCACATGAAGATGCACAAAACATATATTGTGGCAGGAGGAAAGAAAGAAGGGAGATGAGCATTGTTTGAGCTTTACTCTCATTGGCTATGGTTCAATGAGGGAATAACATACCCAGTTAAATGTAGGAATCTAACTTGCCCTCCAGGCAGTAGGAGTGGAAAGGGGTGGATAGGAGTGAGGGAAGAAGTAGCAATGGAAAAGGGAAAGAAAAGGGAGGGGGACTGATAGAAGGGAGGCAAGATTGAGGGAGGCAGTGTTCAAAAGCAAAACTCTTTTGGGGAGTGGGAGGGAGAAGGGAGATATAAAAGCTTAAACAGGAGGGGGTATATGATAGAGAGAAAGACATAGTTAATGATCATAACTGTGAATGTGAATGGGATGAACTCCTCATTAAAACAGGTGGGTATGAGAACAGATTAAAAAACATAATCCTACAATATGTTGTCTACAAGAAACACATTTGAAACAGGGGGATTTACACAGGGTAAAGGTAAAATGCTGGAATAGACTATATTATGCTTCAGCTGAAGTCAAAAAAAGCAGGGGGTAGCAATCCTAAGCTCAGAAAAAGCAAATGCAAAAATAGATCTAATCAAAAGAGAAAAAGAAGTAAACTATGTCTTGCTAAACAGCACTGCAGAAAATGAAGTAATACCATTACTAAACATATGTGCACCAAGTAGTATAGCACCCAGATTCTTAGAGGATAAGTTAAGGGAATTACAGGAAGAACTAGATGGCAAAACTATACTAGTAGGGGGACCTCTTCCTCCCGCTCTCTGAACTTGACAAATCTAACCTCAAAATAAACAAGAAAGAACTTAAGGAGTTCAATAGAAATTTATAAATGATATAAAACTGAAGAGAGAAAATTGGATGGAGAAAATTGAATGGGGATAGAAAGGAATATACTTTTTTCTCAGTGGGACATGGAATATACACAAAAACTGACCATGTACTGGGGCATAAAAACCCCATAAACCAGTGCAAAAAGGCAGAAATTTTAGATGCAACTTTTCATATAATTATGCAATAAAAATTTTATGTAATAAAGGACCACAGAAGGGTAGACTAAAACTTAATTGGAAACTAAATAATCTAATCCTAAAGAATTAGTGAGTCAAATAACAAATCATAGAAACAATTAATAACATCATTCAAGAGAATGACAATAACGAGACGACATATCAAAATTTATGGGATGCAATGAAAGTCATTCTTAGGGGACATTTTAAATCTCTTAATGCTTATGTGAAAAAAACAGAGGAAAAGGATATCAATGAATTAGGCATGCAACTGAAAAAAATAGAAAAAAGAACAAATTGAAAATTCCCAATTAAGTACCAAATTAGAAATACTGAAAACCGGGGTGGAGCCAAGATGGTGGCGTAGGAGCAGCAAGGTACTGCTGCTCCCAAATAGCCACCTCAAATATCCATAAAATATGACTCTAAACAAATTTTAGAGCTCTAAAACTGACACAAATATATCTCCCGCTGAAGGCAGCTTGGCTAGAAGGGACCTTCTCAGCACTGGGAGCCGAAACCAGCCCAGCCTGAACCACAGCATGGCCCCAGGGGTGGCCAGATGAGCTGAGCCGCAGCTGGAGATTCAGGACAGTGGATCAGCAGCAGCTGTGGCAGTTTCCAGTATAATCAAGCCTTAAGAAACAAGGACTAAGAGACAGGTTGGTGGAACTCAGCTAAACTTGGGGAAGAAAAGCTGGTCTGGCCAAACTGCCTCCAGGGCAAGGAAGCAGCAGAAGTGCAGCCCTGCAGCTGCCTCCATATAGCTGCTTTAGAGCTCCCAGCCTGCAGACTGCAGGGGGGCCAAGTGATCATTCAGAGGCCAAGTGCTCTTGCATTGAGAGGCCTGGATGTGGATTGTGGTCTTGGGTATTGGTCATGGGGTACGTTTTTAGTGAGCCAAAGCTGATGGGGGCTGCAAAAAAATGCCAGCCTCCTAATACCTCTGGCAGCTGGGAAAACCCCAGCAATTAAAGACAGAGCTTTCCCCTCTGGAAGCAGAGTTCCACAGAGCTAAAAAATCATTGACTGGCCATCATGAGCAGGCAAAGGAAGCCAAAAGTAAGAACAACAATGAAACTCTTGATTCCTTTGAGGATAAGAAGGATCAAAGCATGGAATGGGAGGAAGACAAGACAGAACTCCCACATCAAAAGCTTCCAAGAAACATGAAGATTGCCTAGAAGCCACAGATCAACTTAAGAAGGATTTTGAAAACTAAATGAGAGAAGTGGAGGAAAAATTGGGAAGAGAAATAAGAATGATGCAAGAAAATCATGAAAAGAAAGTCAACAACCTGACTGAAGAAAATAACACCCTAAAAAACAGATGAACTCAAATGGCAAAAGAGGCCCAAAAAGCCAATGAGGAGACGAATGCCTTAAAAAGTCGAATTTGCCAGATCAAAAAAGAGTCTCAAAAGCTTTGTGAAGAGAATAATTTCTTCAGAATTAGGGTGGAGCAAATGGAAACAAATGACTTTATGAGAAATCAAGATACAATTAAACAGATCCAAACAAACAAAAAAAAACAGAAGGCAATGTGAAATATCTCCTTGAAAAAACCACTGACTTTTAAAACAGATCCAGGAGAGACAATTTAAAAATTATTGGACTACCTGAAAGCCATGATCAAAAAAAGAACTTAGAAAGCATCCTTCAAGAAATTCTCAAGGAAAATTGCCCTGATATTTTAGAACCAGAGGGCAAAATAGAACTTGAAAAAATTCACTGATCACCTCTTGAAAAAGTTCCCCCCCAAAAAACCCCTAGGAATATTCTAGCCAGGTTCCAGAGTCCCTAGATCAAGGAGAAAATATTACAAGCTGCCAAGAAGAAATAATTTGAATACTGAGGAAACACAATTAGGATAACCCAGGATCTAGCAGCTTCTACATAAGGGAACAAAGGGCCTGGAATATGATATTCCAGAGATCAAGGGATCTAGGATTAAAACCAAGAATTACCTACCCAGCAAAATTAAGTGTAGTGTTCCAGGGGAAAATATGGTCATTCAGTGAGATGGAAGACTTTCAAACATTCTTGCTGAAAAAACCAGAACTGAAGAGAAAGTTTGACACTCTAACACAAGAAGCATGAGAAGGTAAACATGGAAAAGAAATCATAAGGAACTTATCAAAGTTGAACTGTTTACATGCCAACATGGAAAAGTGATAATTGTAACTTATGAAACTTTTCTCAGCATGAGGATAGGTGGAGGGAATACAAATGTATATATCTGTATACATACACATGTCTATATAGGAGGGTTTATATATGTATACAAACACATATCTGAGTATATATGAGTACATAGAGGGCACAAGATCAATTGAATAGTGAGGGACAATACTCTAAAAGGTGAAATTCTGAGGTGGGAGAGGATTAGAATGAGAGGAGATAGGGAGAGACAGAATGGGGTTAATCATCTCATAGAAGAGGCAAAGTATAACTGTTACAATGGAGGGGAAGAACAGGAAGGCAAAAGGGAAAGGGTCAACCTTACTCTCATTGAACTTCGCTTAGGGAAGGAATGACATAAATTCTTAACTGGGTATCTTGCCACGCAGCAGAGTAGGGGGATGGGGATGATAGGTGGGATGATGGAGGGGAGGGGAGGGTTGATGGAAGTACACACTTTTGTAAAGAGACAGGGACAGGGTCAAGGTAGAGAATAGAACAAGGCAAGGGGGTGGGATAAGAAGGAGGGACATATAATCAGTCTCTCACAATATGCCCACTGTGGAGATGTTCTGCATAATTACACATGTACAGCCTGTATTTAATTACTTGTCTTTCAAGTGGGGATGGGTGACAAGAGAGGAAAGGAAAGAACCAAGAACTTAAAGTTCTATATTCAAATGTTAAAAATATATATGTATATATACAATTATTATTATTAACTACATCCAATTGGGAATTAAGATACACAGGCACTGTCACAGGGAGATCCATCCTGCCCTTCCAGAAAGTCAGAGGGGCGAGGGGGAGGACATAGGAGAGAGCAGATTGGGGGAGGGATTATATAGTGGGATCGCTGTTTTGTGGTGTTGGGTAGGGGAAGGATGGGGAGATAATTTGTAGTTCAAACAAATACTGAAAATCAAATGAGAGATTAATAAAATTGAAATTAAGAAAGCTATTGTATTAACAAATAAAACATAGAACTGGTTTTTTGGAAAAAAACAATAAAATTGATAAAGCTCTTGTCAAAATGATTTTTAAAAAAAGGAAAACAAATTACCACAATCAAAAATGAAATGGATTAATTTGCCTCCAGTGAAGGGAAAATTAAAACAATAATTAGGAATTATTTTGCCCAATTGTATGACTATAAATTTGACAATCTTTGTGAAATGGATGAATATTTACAAAGATATAAATCTCCCAGATTAAAAGAAGTAAAATACTTAAACAACCTCATCTCAGAAAAAGATGTTGAACAAGTCATCAATGAAATCACTATGACCAAATCTCGAAGGTCAGATGGATTTCCAAGTGAATTTTATCAAACATCTAAAGAACAATTAAGTCTAAAACTTTTTAGACTATTTGGGAAAATTGGAGGAGTACTAACAAATTCTTTTTAGGATACAAATATGGTATTGATACATAAAATGGGAAGAGCCAAAACAGAAAACGAAAATTATAGACCAATAATATCCCTAATAAATTTTAAATTTTAAAAAAAATTAAAAATTTAAATAAAATATTAGCAAAAGGATTACAGCAACTTATCAATAGTGCACTTTGATCAGGTAGGTTTTATATGTAGAATGCAGGATTGGTTCAATATTAGGAAAACTATCAGGATAATTGATTGTATCAACAATACTAACAGAAAAAATATGATTATCTCAATAGATGCAGAAAAAGCTTTTGACCAAATACAACATTAATTTTTATTGAAAACACTGGAGAGGGGGCTGAGTCAAGATGGTGGCATATAAGAAGCAAAACTCTGCAGCTCCTCCCACAACCACCTCAAATATCTATAAAATATGACTCTAAACAAATTTTAGATATCCAGAACCCACAAAAATTACAGAAAAACACATCTCCCATTGAAGGCAGCCCAGCAGGCTAATGTGAAGGGGTTCATTGCAGCGTCCTGGGAGTCCAGACCAGCACCACATGAACCCATGGCTGGAGCCCTAGGGCCACCAGAACGAGCTGTGGCTGGAGCTTTCAGGAGAGCAAATCACTGGCAGCTGCAGCGTTTTCCAGAATTACCAACCCATAAGAAACAAGCACTAAGTGAAAGGTCAGTGGAACTCAGCTAAATTTGTGGGAGAGGGTCTGACCAACTGCCCCAGCGCTAGAAGTGGTTGAAGTGGCAGCCCTGCTGCCGCCTTCACGTGGCTGCTTCAGAAGCTCCCCGCCAAGCAATCATTCAGAGGCTAAGTGCTCTTGCCTTGAGCTGCCTGGATCAGGATTGTGGTCTTGGGTGGTAGTCCTGAGATGTGTTTTCAGTGAGCCTAAGCTGGGGTGGGGGGTGCGGAGATGGTGGCTTCCTAATAGTTCCAGCAGCTGCAAAAACCCCAGTGATGATTTGGGACAGAGCTCTCTCCTCTGGAAGCAGAGTTCTACTGAGCCCAAAAGTCAAGTAATTGAATGGCAACATAAGCAGGCAAAGGAAGCAAAGCAAGCCCAGCAATCCAACTTTAGATTCCTTTTTTGAGGACAAAAAGGATCGAAGCGTGGAATGGGAGGAAGACAACACAGTCCAAACTCCTACACCAAAAGCTTCCAAGAAAAATGGAGAATGGTTACAAGCCAGAGAGGAGCTTAAGAATGATTTTGAAAACCAAATAAGAGAAATGGAGGAAAAATTGGGAAGAGAAATGAGAAGGATTCAAGAAAACCATGAAAAGAGAGTCAACAACCTGAATGAAGAAAATAACACCTTCCTTCAGAATTAGAGTGCAGCAAATGGAAGCAAATGACTTTATGAGAAATCAAGATATTATTAAACAGATCTAAACAAATGACAAAATAGAAAGCAACGTGAAATATCTTCTTGAAAAAAACCACTGACCTGGAAAATAGATCATGGAGAGACAATTTCAAAGTTATTGGACTAACTGAAAGCCATGGTTAAAAAAAGAAAGCATCCTTCAAGAAATTCTCAAGGAAAATTGCTGTGATATTTTGGAACCAGAGGGCAAAATGGAACTTGAAAGAATTCACCAATCAATTCTTGAAAAAGATCCCAAAAAGAAAACTCCTAGGAATGTTATAGCCAGGTTCTGGAGTTCCCATTCAAGGAGAAAATATTACAAGCTGCCAAGAAGAAACAATTTGAATACTGCGAAAACACAATCAGGATAACCCAGGACCCTGGCCTGTTCTGGAATTTTCCAGTTCGCCCTTACCCCATGACCTGCCACCCTGTTCTGGAAAGCATTGACTATGATCTGTCATCCTGCTGTTCCAAGGGACACCTGAGTCACAGGAAGATTTCACCCTTGTAACCCTTGTGTTATATTTCAAAATTAGCCCTGAACTATAGATCTAACCAATGGCTGTTCCTTGCTTCTGTATGACATAGCTTCTGCTAGCTCCCCTCCCTGACTGTGGTTTTTGTGGTTTTAGCCTTTATAATCAAAGTCTGTACCCCCAAAGATCACTACTGATTTGAGTGAACACTCTGGTAGTCACGCACTTGCTTAATAAATCCACACCTAAATTTACCTTGAACTCAGGTCTTGGCTTGCTCTTATTCTCTGCACAACAATACTGAGTGAGGGGAGCAGAACCAAGAGAACATTGTACAAAGTTACAGCCACATCAGCAATGACTGATTTTGATAGACTTAGCTCCTCTCAGCAATGCAAGGATCTAAAACAATTCCAAAGAACACATGATGGGAAATGCCAGAGAAATAACTGTGGAGTCAGAGTGCCAAGTGAAACAGACTATTTTTTTTTATTTACTCATTTACTTTTAATTTACAAGATTCAGTTCCACAATCACTTGAGTTTCAGATTTTCTCCCCTCCCTTTCCCCCCCCCCCCATGATGGAGTGCAATCATGTATAGGATCTGCAAATACTTTCACATTGTACAATAGTTTGGTCATATAGAAGGGTTGTAACCAATGAGTGATCACTGGGAAAAGAAAAAAAAAAAGCAAAACCAGACACAAAAGAGAACGATAACGAGTTTTGCTTCAGTCTCCATTTAAACTATAGTCTTTCTATATCTT
>CM053580.1:350113498-350139850 GCA_028627135.1 Pseudochirops cupreus | reverse complement strand
ACTAGGTAAATGATATTTGATCGATTAAAGTAAGATTGTTAACCCACTTTGAGTTGCTTTCCTTTAGAAAAGCAGATCTAAGAACCTGTGCTAGTAGCTGCCCTAGGTATGCTTAGGGTGCTTGCTGATACACTTCCCTAGGAACTCTTTATTCTACCAAAAAAAGAAGGCACAAAGCAAAAATCACCTTCAGTTCTATTAAATTCATTTGCCAATGTATAAGCACCTGTACCAACCTAGGATATCCAGAGATTAACAAAGCTCACTCCTCACTCATGAAAACTTTACAATTTTGGGTGGGATGACAAGTAAAAAAAAATAACCCAAAAAAACCCTTCAATCTCTTCACACACTGACTGAATTCAGAGAAGTAATACCAACATATTATTAGATACCAATTTGAGTATTCTTTTTTTGGATAAAATTGAACATTCTCTAATTATTAGTTATTATAGTGTAAAATGAGGTATGAAATGGCTATCACAGTTTTAGTCACTGAAATATGATGGTACAGAATGATTTTGAATGAAAATAAACTGTGCTAGTTACAAACATGAATGACCACCATTTTCTCTGGATTTTTCTTTGTAAATCAAGACAATGGCATAAGATAGATAGAATTATATTGGGCTTCATCACTTTATCAATTAGAGTCATCCCCATGGTTCAATATTATAATTTAGTTTTTAGTGATGTCTTCTGTTTATAAGAGAAGTTAAGTGAGCAATGGATGTTAATGTGTTGGGGGAAGAGTTTAACTTGCAATATACTCTGAAGGATAAACATTTGGGATTAAAAATGCTAGGGGATTTTGAAGGATGGAAAAATATTTCTTTCTTGTATATGAAACAAGAGCATTAATGAGAGTGACTGATCATTTTGAAGTTGTTCCCTTATCAACTCCATGAGATTATATATAGTTCAGTGAACATCATCAACTCCTATGATGAGACTGGATCCTCCTAGACCTTAGTGACCAATCCCATTGGAGGTAGTTTCATCATGGAGGACCAATCAAAAAAGTTATATGTCTCCTCATTAGGGGGTCAGGGTACAGGTATGCCTCTGTGATTAATGCACTTCCTACCAAAGTACATTACATAGAACTCCACTAAGTTGATTGGGGAGCAGTGTATATATGTATACATACATAGGTGCACATAATGTGTGTATGTACACAATATATACTTCTATGTGTATATATGTATACTTTATATGTATATATGAATATATATACATATATACACACAAATGTATATATGTGTATGTTCCTTGTATTTAAAACTTTATGTACTCTTTCTGATTTTAAAGAGATGGTTGAATTAACCAAACAACAAATTATTTCAAAAAAGCATATTCCATTGTATTTAAAATAGTGTTTAAAAAGCTTTGGGCCTTGGTTTTTTGCAAGACATCAAAGTATAGCATTGACGATCAATTCTAAAAGTCTATATCTAAGAAAAATATCCATTATAAATATGGGTGTCTATTTACATTTCCTTTTATGTCTACTATGACAGCTCTAAATAAAAGCTTGAAGCAAGTCCTCTGTCCTTAATATTCTTAATTATTGTTATACTTTCTATTTTAGCATGTTTCTCCAGTGGTCAGCACAACCGTATTCACTTCCAATTTCCCTAGGAGCCTCACTGTGTTACCCATCTGGGTTGGCATTCCTCTAGGTATTCTCTTTTCCCTTGACCTTACTTTTCATCTCATCTGTGTCCATCAACATTTATCTATCCTTTGTCTCATTACTGACATTTTTTTTTTACCAGCTAGTCAATTTGGAAAATTATTCACATAATCATATTATTGGGTTAGTATTTGATTTGGGTTTAGAGTATCCTTTGCTACTTCTAGTGATATAATTTCACTAGGTGACTATCTACTTACCCTAATGATATTATTCCATATATTACTATGATAAGGGGGAAAAAGAATCAGCAATTGTTGCAGGAAATGGACTCATTATGCAAACAGAAGTTCTTGTAAAAATCTAAGAACATGAAAAAATAAAGCCACAATTCAGTAACTAGTAAATATCATTCAGACCTGCTTATCTGCTTACTAATGCATAGTTGACAGTATCTGGTAAAGCAGCAATAGCCCTTAAATTTGTAATCATCCTGGATCAGATAACCTGCAAGTGTTTAGTGTCTACTTTCAATCCAACTAATTGAAAACTGAATACATTGCATGTATTCTGATAAGTAGAAAAAAAAAGAAAACCCTGGGATTAGATATTTTCACTTGTTCCAAACCATTATTTCTTATTAATGCTCAGTGTTCTTGGGAAGCAAAGCAAAGAGACTTAGCCTGGAAGTTGACTCCTAGGCTCTAGTATGAGTGGTGCCAATTATGAGCTTATGCCAATTGTGTCATTTGCAATTAATTTATATCAGTGGGATTTCTGCAGCTATGACTTTGAATGGAGCTTGAGATTTTCCTTTCTGTCATAGATCTTCATTGCTCAGAGATAGAAGAAAATCAATTCAACAAATATCTAAATTCTTAGTCCATGCAAAACAAGATTCATCCCAGCTACCCTATTTTGAGATAGCAATAACAATTAGAAATCATGTAACTCTATAAGGTTTTTCAAGTCATTTGCTTGTAATTGCTGTTAGGGGTAGGACATAAAAGTCTTGTCTTCATTTTCCAAATGAGAAAACTGAAACTCTAAGACATTTTGAGTTGCCTGTGGTGACAAAACCAATAAGTTTCTAAGACAGTATTCAAACTTATCTCTCTTTGCTTAGAGTTCAACACTTTACTATACCCCACTGAACTTTTACAGAAAATATTGTCTCTATAATTTCTGAGGCAATGATTAACATTCATCTTGGTGATTTCCCTTCTTTTCATTGGGATGCCATATGGTATCATGAAGAAATGATGTAACAGGATGGATGCTGGTTCAAATTCCTCTGACCAATCAGCTAACCAATGAACTTTCATTAAGCACCTACCATGTACCAGACACTGACCATTAATTTCTATAAGACTATGGGTATCCCTCAACCTGACGATTTTTTTTTCTCCTTATGTATGTTACTGTTGATGTTGTTGTCCTTTGTTCTTGAAGAGGACCATGACATCAGAGAGGGATGCCATGACATGCAAGGAAATTTGATTCAAGTGAAGGAGGCCTATGTAAAGTGATCAACCTTATTTTCTTCTCTGGAACCATCTGGGTCCAGTGGCAAGATATAAAGCAGGTTGAAGGGAGTTGCCCCTGGATGCACTGGGAGACTGGCCTTTTTATTCTGAAGTCTTTAACACAGTGGTTCTCAACCTTCCTAATGCTATGACCCTTTAATACAATTCCTCATGTTGTGGTGACCCCCAACCATAAAATTATTTTCATTTTTGCAACTATTATGAATCATAATGTAAATATCTGATGTGCAGGATGTATTTAAATTGAACATAACCCACAGGTTGAGAACTGCTACTTTAGCAGGTCTTAGTTTGCCTGAGGCAACATCCATTTATTAAGTGAGAACAGGTAAGAAATGAGGCAGAGTATGGCCTCTTTTATCCAGTAAAAAAAATTCAGTCTGAGATAGGAAGCCCCCTCAGGGTTGGGTTTCTGGCCAAAACAAATAATTGCTTTTACATTCACTCTGAGTCAATTAGGACCCAAATAATCACCAAGCTGGGCTTGGCCTGGAACCCCTTCTTGGCCAATCAATGAGAACCAGAGTGATTTGGGTCTAAGACATGGTCCTAATGAGAAAGACATCTAGCCCATAAACCCCAAGATATCTTGCAAGATTTCAGTAATCGAAATTCATATTCATATTTGGGCAGAACACCATATGATACCCAATTTAGACATAGGGAAGGGAAAGAGAGACAAGGAGAGAGGCAGGGAAGGAGAGAGACAGAGAGAGAGGGAGAGGGAGAGAGAGAGAGAGAGAGAGAGAGAGAGAGAGAGAGAGAAAGAGAGGGAAGAAAGGAAGGAAGGAAGAAAGGAAAGAAGGAAGGAAAGAAGGAAGGAAAGAAGGAAGGAAAATGTTGCTCAATTGACCAGTTCCAGTTTGGTCCCCAGTGGGCCAGCTCCTACTACTACTCACAGAAGTTGTTTTTTGTCCTTCATTATCAAAAGAGGATCATGACATCAGGGAGGTTATGGCATGAAATACAAGTGAATTGGATTTAAGTGAGTGAGGGCTGTGCAAAATCATCATTCTCATTTTCTTCTCCAGAGCCATCTGGGTTCAGTGGCAAGATACAGATATAAAAGAAGACAATGATGCCTGTAGTATCCTCTGCACAGAATTATTATGAGGAAGAAATGAACTGATGTCAGTATGCTACTTTGCAAACCTAAAAGTACTATATCAATATCAACTGCTATTTTCGTTGGGTTGTATAGTTAAATACATATTTTATTGCTATCTTTTTCTGACTTCATGTTCTCCTTAATTAGATTTTATTTTGCTTGAGAGAACCATAATTTGTCCCCCCACCCACCCTTGTCCCTTCTCCCCATTTGCTCCATTGCCTTCCACATGATTGTAGCTGATTTATGGCTGATTTTGAAGTGGACCAATGTGAGAAACAGGTTCAGTTGAGGACTGTTATTGCATTTGCCAGGCAATCTAAAGAGCCCCAGCTCCTTCATTTGCCTTGCAAGCTGTTACTCTGTCCAGAGTGTGCTGGCTGAATGTGTTCTGCATTTGAGTGATAGGTCAGAGGCTCCACATAGAGTTATGATCCCTGGGCACAGCTGAGGAGTCTTCTTTCCAAATCAAGTGAATAAGGGCTGTCTGCCAGTATGTGCTGAGTATCTGGTTATCCTCCAACCCCTTCTAAGGGAAAAAGATCCAGAAAAATAGTTAGTACATTGAAGTAACTATTTCTTTTTCTGAAGTACAATAAAATTTCACATCTTCTTCTCCCCCACATGTTAACATATATTTTTCACATAGCTTGTCTTAGATTGAAAGCCTTCTGTACTTATTGCTTTGTTATGACATCTAAAATCTTCCCATTGATTGCCTTGACAGTAGTCCTGATGAACATAGGCCCAAATGTAAATGAAAGCTTAACTCAGTGCCTCAGTACACAGCAAGTGCTTAATAAGTGCTTGTCAATGCCATTCATTAGAAAAACAGAGTAGGGCATTGGAAGGAGTATTTGGAGTCAGAATCTGTGTTCTAGTCTCAGCACTGATACATAGTGCTGATGGAGCCTTAGGAAAGTCAATGAAGTTTTCTGGACCTCAGTTTGTTGTTGTTCAGTCATATTTCAGTTGTTCCCAATTCTTTGTGACTCCATTTGGGGATTTTTTTTTTTTGGCAAAGATACTAGAGTGGTTTGCTATATACTTCTCCAACTCATTTTACAGATGAGGAAACTGAGGCAAACAGTGTTAAATGACTTGCCCAGTATCACACAAGTGTTGGAGGCCAAATTTGAACTCAGGAAGATGAGTATTCCTGACTCCAGGCCCAGCACTCTATCCACTGTGCCAACTAGCTGTCCAGACCTCAGTTTGCTCATCTGTAAAGTAAGTATTAGAGTAAATGATCTGTGAGGACTCCTTAAGCTCACATTGTGTAATAAAGTTAGTCTGGTGATAGGTCCTTTATGGCAATCACATAGACCTCTTTCTAAGACCAAGGTATTTGTCAGTGATTATCACCTTGATAAGAGTTTTACTAGATTATTTTCAAGATAACACTGAGAAGAAAGTTGTGAGAATGAAGTACAATCATAACTTACAGTTTACTCAAATTCTTTAATTTGATTAATATTGATAGGGGGAGCCAACATGGCCAGTTCTAAATGGTTTAAATCCTGAATCTAACACACTATAACTGTCTCCCTGGACAAGTCACTTAAGTTTCAGTGTCCCTGATGGCTAAATTCTAGAGAAGACGTGGATCTTCCTGGGTAGAGGAAGTTTCCTTATTGGTAGTTTCTTAAATAAATGAAATAACAAAGCTGGCTAAAATCCAAAGTATGGATATTGTTTTAAATGATTATAAAATAGTTTTATTTTACTTACCTTTCTGCTGTTTGGAACATTTTCCCCACTTTCAGAGTCCTAATAAGGATTTAAATTAAAGCTTGAATTGTTTTTATATTAAAGACTTAGATTCATTTTTATTCTAGGTTTTTGTGTGATTTAACAATCTGTATCTCAGTTTTCTCATTTAAAATTAAAAAAAAAATTCATTTTGATCTGTTTTCCAGAAAACTTCAAAAAATCATTTGAAATTATCATAGATTACTTAAGGGACAAAATATTAAGAGTAAAATATGTAAAAAACAGTTCACTTAGGAGTGAATCTATAAGGGAAATAGTCTCTTCCTTCCTTTCTTTTTTTATTAGACCAAAACTTCTTTCCTCTACCACACCAAGAGAACTAGGAAACTATAGCAATCTTTTTTTTTCCCCCTTCAAGACTGGGCTAGGGGTGGAGCAATGATTTTATTCTTATAGGGAACTCACACTAAGAAAATTCCCAGTTTTCTAATTAGACCAAAACTTGCCCTGTAAAGTATAATTTCCTAAAGCTCTGACATGATAAGTGGCATGTCTCCTACTATCCAGTTAGTAAGTGTCCAAGGTGGATGCTTTGACCCAAGTTTTCCTGGTTCCAGAAACATTTCTCTATCTATTATGCCAAGGTGCTTTTCATTATATTAAATACTAAATTATATTACTGAACAATGGCCTGGAATGATGAATATCACTTATCATGAGTATAACTTAGGTGGTTGCATATAGATATTAACATAGAAATCTAGATCTAGCTATATCCCTCCTGCAAGATGTTTTTAAGTGGCAATCATTTGTAAATAATAGGCAATTGTGAAGAAATATTCAAAATGTCCTGATTATAAAAAGTTACTATTTGCTTTTTTTTGCTTCTTTATTTAAATGAAGTTCAGATAACCTATTATATTATTTTGTTCAAAGGCTTTATATTCACTTTCTTATATTTGAGTTACAAATATTTGAGCTAGAAAACCTTGAAAGGACTTTTTAATATGCAAATGCAAATAACAGTAAGAACATAAAACAATGAATTTTCCCCTTTAATTCAATTAAAATTATAGTTATCTGTAAAATATGAACATAAATAACCAGGTTCCTATCACAACCAAATTATTGCGATATTCTACGTCCATATTCTACGACCATATTCTATGGTCACACATAAAGCATATTCTCTCAAATAGTTTCTTTTTGAAACCATATATGTAATCACATGGGTTTAAGTAGTTTCTTGTTGAAGTGGTAACAGGTTAATTGTGGCATGTCTAAGGATAGTGATTTATCAGAAAATTTTCCAATTTTTAATCTTTTTTCACATTGGGAATTATATGAAGCAAGGTTGAATATTCCATTAATATCTTGAAAGTTTTAGTTTATTCATTTGATAAATATTTCTGAATTTGAAATTTTAAATATTACTGCCATGGGCAGAGAGACTCTCTTATAAGAAGGAATTTAAAGTTTTCTCTTTCTTTCATCCATCCCTTCTTTTCTTATGTAGGTGAAAGTGAAGCCTCTGGTTGTAGATTGACAGGAGAGCAGAGAACAGAGTAAGATAAGGGTTTCTAAAGGGTGTTATGTGGAAGGAAGCAAAAAAAAATGCTTCAGAAGGTGTTACAAAGAAAGTGGAGACACATCAAAGGGCATTAGATGGGTGTGAAAGCAGTTCCTGGAATATAAACTTCTAATGTTATGGAAATATATTTCATGGTCCTTTTCAAATGGTAAAATATCCACCTGAGAAATAAGACTCTTTTGAGTCACAATTTTTTTATTCCTTTACAAAACTGCTTATATAACATTTCTTAGGATATGTGTTTATTTGGGAGTGGAGAGAAATGAGCCTAAGAAAGTGGCTGTGTGGTAACAATGTCAGAGGGCCTGTTAAATGACCACACCAATCTTAGATTAGAGAATAATAGGAGTGAAGGGCAGCCCTCACTGGGAGGGCCTCCCCAGGCCTCCCTCTGGCTGGTTTGCTCTTACTGAATAAAAATTCTTGAATTGATATGGTCCTGTGATGAGTTTCCTTGGAAGATGGAAAAAAAATTTTTTTTTCTTGTGGGGGGGCATAGAAACATATAAATTCTTAGACCTGGATGTTCTTAGAAGTGTTAACTGCTGAGTGAAGAACTATGATCATTTACTGAACAGTTTCTTTTAGTAGACAAGCAGAAAAAAAGAAACACACACACAACAAAGCTCCAGTTGATTGACTGACTGCCTGAGAATACAAACTTGTCTTCTGAAATCACCAGGAGAGAAACTAATCGTTCATTGTAATTAAGCAAGAGCTGAACAGCCTCCAGCAGCTCTACTTTAGCTGGTTTTGATTTGAGAAAACTCATACCGAGCAGACATGCTCTTCTGAATTAACTAACAATGGCTTGTACAGTTCAAATGAGTGAAATCTATTGCCCTGCTGCTCTAAGTTCCCTGGCTTAATTTCTATTCTGATAAAAATTTTTAAAAAGTATTACAAAATTCTGATTTGGTGGACATGAATAATCTTTAATCAGAAACAGACCGAACTAGTAAAAAAAAGAAATCTAAATTTGAATGTTGTTTTATGGTCTTGGACTTGTTTTACTTTAACTTTATGGGTCTCAGTTTCCTCATCTTCGTAATACATCCCTGTTTTAAACTCTAGACTTCAAAGTGCTGAGAGTGTAATAAGAACATTTTATGTGAAATTACTTATAGTCATAAAGCAAGGCATCTGTATTAGCCCTCCTGAGTAATTTATTATCAACTTCACTGTAAAATTTCTATATACTTAAAAAAAAAATTCATCAGATCATATTTACCTTATCCTTTCAAGCCAGACCAATTTTACTTCCTTTACTATGTTTACAAGGTTCATCTTCACCCATCCATACTCCTGTTCTCTCTTGCTTAAAGCCTCTCAAATAATGCTGGGCACTCTTCTCTGAACCTTCTCATTTCTTTCTATCATCTTGAAAGTGTTTTTTGTTGTGGTTCAGTCATTCATTCATGTATGACTCTTTGTGACCTCATTTAGGGTTGGTTCTTGGCAAAGACACTGACTGGAGTGATTTGCTCTTTTCTTCTCAAGCTCATTTTATTGAGGAAGAAACTGAGGCCTTGAAAGTATGGTGGCCCTAATTTTACTCAATAATCTAATAAAAGTTCTGGTAATTCAAAGGAGAGAAATGTGTCTTTTAATGAATACCAGATATGTCCACATTATTCAGAGGAGCAATATTTTAGTGAAATTTTCAGACTGTGGTCAATTATGATACACTCTAAGACTTTTCCTTTTGTATTTGTTCGTGTCCAACTTTTCCCATGTGTATTATTTTGTATTCCATAGGTAAACAATCTTATGTTCAATGCCAGAGAATTTCATCCATATTTGAAAGATCATTTATCTCATTTTGACTATTTTTAGTCTGTGTCCTCACTTCTAGAACTTTCTCATGACATACAGTTTAGTGTTTTATGAATTTTTGGTAAGCATACATTTGTTGTACCTGAGTCAAATAGAGGAGGAAGTATGGTTTAGAGGAAAGAGCATTGGCACTAGACTCAGAAGACCATTGTTCAAATACTATTTTTCACTACCAGCATAACCTTGGTCAAGTCATTTAACCTCTCTGAGCTTCCACTGCCTCTTTTGTAAAATGAGGAAGTTGTAGGTATTGACCCCTAAGGACTTCTCTGGGCTATCTTACTATAAAGATAAAAATTGAACAGAAAGGAACCTTGGAATAATCTGATACAGTTCAGTATGTCCTCATGATAAAATCTGAACAATGATGATGAATAACATGACACCTTAAAGATCTTTGGATTTATGAGCTACTTTTGAAGTTCTTATTTTATTGTTATTCCAGCCCTTTTATGGATTTGGATCCTTGTAATCTATGACCATTCCTGTCAATGATAAACATTACAACTCATCCATCCCTGATTGCCCCGTATTTTTTTTGTCTATGTGTTCCTATAAATTTGTCACATTGTCTATTCTTACAATTCTGTCATCATTCTTTACCATCTTTTCAAATTTTGTGCATATCAAAAGAATTATTTTATGTTACCAAGTTCAGCAATGAAAAAGAGAAAGGAACCCTGATATCATTCCTATAGGACACAATTTAATATGTTCTCACAGTAAAGAAATTTCAGTTCATCTTCATACTTAACTGGTTTTTATTTTTTAAAACTCATTTTCCTGATAACTGTTTTTAATAACTTTTCAAATGTAATTTATCATTTATATTTTTTCTTAATAAAGGACTACCTTTTTTTTTAATAGTGGCATTCCTCTCATCAGGTTGTGTGGCTATGGGTCCTTGTTCATTATAGTTTTGGTTGTTTGTTTTTGTTTGTTTTGTTTTTTAGAAATGATATTGAAAAATATCCTTTGTTATGTGGGGTAGCTTTCTAGAAAAGGCAAGGGAAGACATATCTAGGATTACTATGACAATGAAACATAAGTTATCAATAAAAATCTAATTAAAAAAATGGCATTGAGAATTGCCCAAAAGTCGGTGGACAAATGTGTCACGGATACTCCCAAATTGCAAGGCACTTCAAACGGTTAATAATAATAATTAGTAATAGATGATTAAAACAATTATCTGTTATTACATCTTTCAAATTAGCATGATTTTGTTGAATGTGTGGGGGATTACCTTGTTGAAAAATAGAATATAAGTAGACATTTCACTTTACCAAGTCAAGTTTTTTTGATCAATCTCTTAAAATTTGTTAAGCATTTCCTATATACTAGACATTGTACTAAATGAGAATATAAAGACAAAAACATCCCCTATTCCAGAAAACTCATTTTATCTGTATTTATATTCAACGAACAATTAGCAGGTTAGAATCTTGTGTTTCCTAGAGCTTTCAGTCAATTGTGAAATTATTAAGACCATCGTATATTGACAGCATAAAGTTTCCTTTTTTTCTTCTGATGTTCCCTTAAAGGGATGAAAGAGGAAGAAAATTAAAAAGAAGTGAAAAAGAATAATGAAGAGTACATATTGGATAGAATTTGGAATATGGACCCAAATCTTGCCTGACATTGCCTAGCTAATGGGATTATGGGTAAGTTCCAAATTCTCTCTCAGTTTCAGGTAACTCTTCGGAGGCTTTAAATTTGAGAATAGTTAAAATGTCAGTGTGGAATTAGGAGTTTAGTGGAGAACCCCAAGGTCTTTGTTAATTCTCTGCTGAAGTCTTGTCATTGATTTGGATAAAGTTGAGATGGAATCTGCATCAGATTTATAAGAGATACAAGGTAGTAGGAATAATTAAATCACTGAATGAACCAGAATCCAAAAAATCCTTCATAATTGAAAACAGAAGTGTTTTCTAATTGCCAGCCAGCAGCAAGAGAACCTCAAAACTCCCTCTGTGGCCCAAACAAGATTAAAACATAATTGGAAAATAATTAACAAAATGAATTAAAATACATTGCAAAATAGATAATGTTAATACGTGATTTTCTAAGTCAATATAAGGCCTGTAGGCAGTCATTTCTATCTGAGTTTGACTCCACTGGTCTAGAATATTAGACTGAGTGTAATGATATGAAAAATAATAGGGATACACAAAAAGATTATCTTAAGTTAAGGAAGTAGTTGCAAAACATAAGATGAGGAAAGCATTGTCGAATAACAATGTAATGGAAAGGGTATGGGGATTTGTATTAGCAAATACCCTAACACACACAGGATGGCCTCCTAACACAGGTTCTTTTGATCCACTTTATAAAGGAAAGATGCTTTAAAAGGATTAACAATTCCACTTTAATTACAGAGAAAGAAGTGAGTATAGAAAATATTAGCAGACAAATTAGCACAAAGACCAACAGACAGAGCTGCAGCTGTCTGAACTTAGAAATATTGCTAAACACTTTACATACATGACTGAATTGAGGGGGCACAGACATCTAAGCAGTTGGGTGGCTCTGAATATAAGGTTACTCAGAGTCTTGACCAGGAAATCAAAATATCCTTCTCATGAGAGAACCCTCAAAGTAACATGCCAACCTCCCAGAATATATAACAAAGAATTGGCACCTGATTGGCTCAGAACCAGAAAGCATGAAACCTATGTGGCTGAACACAGCTGTGAATTATCAGGGTCCAAAGGAGATTAATCCTTCAGATGTTTGCAATTTAGCCTGAGCCTCGGAAACTGAACTCCAACAAAAAGTAGAAGAAAAAAAAAATCCCACCTTGCTTGTGCTCACAGGTTTTAACTGCATTAAAAGCATAATATTACTCAACAGTGTGATATGATACCCCCCAAAACTTCAGAAAGAGCAACAAAGTTACCAGGAAAGAGGAGAGGATAATTCTATTGTATCTTGTCCTAGTCACTGCACAACTAGGATTTTGTATTCAGTTATAGCTACCACATGTTAGACATAGCATTGACAAACTGGGGACTAAAAATTGTGAAAAGCTTGAAGACCATACCATGTGATGATTCCTTTAAAAAGTGTGCAATTCTCAATCTTAGGAAAATAAAAGTGTGGGCATGTGTGTGTGTGTGTATGTGTGTGTGTGTGTGTGTGTGTGTGTGTGTGTGTGTGTGTGTGTGTGTGGAGTGGTGGGGAGTATTTCATAACTGATTTTATTTTTTTTAAACAAATTGGGAGCTATCATGTGTTGGATGGGAGTAGGATTGGACTTTTTTTTTCTGTTTGGACCCTGAAAGCTAACTAAGAGTAGAGGTAGAAGTTGAAGATACAAATTTAGGCTTGATGTCATGTGGAGAAATAAAACTTCCTGAAAATTAGAGTTCTCCAAATGTAGAATGGATTGCTGTGTTTGGCTAGTGGGTTTGATCTCACTGGAAGTCATTAGGCAATGATTAGATGGCATTTTGTCCAGTAATGGCGATTCCTGTTCAAGAATGAACTGGACTAGAGAGCCATCAGGTTCCCTTTCATCTCTGAAATGCTAGGATTCTGTAATTCTGTGACTGCTCAAATGAATGTACACACATGAGAGAAGTCATCTTGAGTTCAGGGAAGAGTTAGTCATCTAGTGTAGTTAGGACATACAGTTATTGAAGGGAAGTCAGGCAAAATAAGGATTGAGAGGTAAGTCAGAACTTCATTATTGAGGTTCCTAAAAGCCATGCTGAACCCAGAGACAAAAAGGTGGCATTGAGGATTTGTAAGAAAGGATTTGATGTGGTCAGACATGTGACTTGGGAACATTTCAGCAGCTTTATGGAGGACAGATTATAGAGGATATATGTTGAAAGAATGGAAATTTAGTGTGGGTATAATGAATTTTGAGGCTGAGAAGTAATGAGGACATTGATTGGGGTGGTAGTGGTTCACATGAGCACAAGGGGACAGATGGGAGAAATTAATCATAGTTATTTCTTAATTTTTGTATATTCTCATTTTGTAGCTGAACAAATTGAAGTTCATAGACTTTAAGCTATTTCCTCACGATCATGAAATTTGTGGGACTTAAAACCCAATCTACTGACTTTCTCAAGTTCTCTCTCCACTATGCCAGACTGCCTCCTGAAATGGCACATATGATTGAGGAAGTACCAAGGTCTCAGCAGATGGTAATCTTTTTTCCATCTCTGGCACCACTTAAATAGTGCTTGGGGAATGTGTCTTCATCATTCCTGACATCTAAAAAGAATTTGAATTAATTTGAATTGAATATAATAAAATATCTGGTATCTCAAGGTTTATTTGGTTTATTTTGGTTTATTTTGTTTTTAGACTGGCTAGTCCAAGATTATGTTTGGTAAGAATTCTTCTTAGATTTTGAATTACTAACTAAGGAGAAGTCTATTACTAACTCCATTTTAATGCACTGTCTTTTTTGTTTAAGTTTTTTGTTGTTTTTAATGATGCTTAGAGTGCCACCAAGTCAAATTCAAGTTGTAAAAGTTACAAGGGACCTTCATTTCTCAGTTCTTAAATGAACAAAATTATGCACTTTATGCAAATTTTAAAATTCAGATGGGATAAGATACAGGGGAAAGCTTGGAGCAAGTTAGTCTAGAGAAGAGAAAGGAAAATAATTTTACCTCTGATTGGAAAAAAAATAGTCACAAGAAGTGAGGATGAGAAAATGTGGATACATTTGAGAAACCAGATTCTCTCTCTCTCTCTCTCTCTCTCTTTCTCTCTTTCTCCCCCCCCTCTCTTTCTCTCTCTCATTATTTGAATAGTTTAGTGATTTGCAGACAGGCACTGCTGCAGACGACTTTACAAGGACTTGAAATTCTGGAGTCTTTTCCAAGCCTGTAGGCTGTGGCAAGTGAAGGAAAATATTCCCTCTAAAGTCATGTGATATTAGGATCAGAGATTTAGAGCTAGAAGGGGCCTTAGAGGCCATCTAGAAATGGAGAGAAGATGGATTAAAACTAATGATAGTTCAGGATTGAAAGGCAATGTCATAATAATTAGAGCCTGTAAAGCATCTGTGTAGAGTAAATGTAAGTTCAAGCTTCCAGTCAGAAGACTTGTGTTCAAGCCTTTGCCTTTGGCACATACTAACTGTGTGACCCTAGGCAAGTCACTGAAGTCTCTCATCACTAGCAACTTTCTGAGGACTAAAGATTGTGAGAGATTTGCCAATTTATCTATGACAGAAGGAGTTTCCATATTCCAATATTCCATATTTTTTTATTTTGAGTTCCTTGTACTAATGAAGTCACAGGCCCAGACCAATCCCCCCTCTTACCCACTGGGGGAATAATATTAAGATTTAGGAAGCAATCTGATTGTACTTGAATGTTTAAATACTATGGAATGCATATGAGACAACTGGAAAAGATCAGAAGAAAAATCTCAGGACTGAGGATTGGTCCCTGTGAAGTATAAACGCCTCCACTGAAACAGCAAAAGGTGAGCCCTGGGGCTTGCTGGTTTGTCAGGTAGCCTTGGCCACAGTCACAGGAATTTTCACCTCCTGGGCAGGGTGGGGAGTCCAGGGTCTGAGTGGGGGAAGATTGAGGAAACCTCTGCTGATGAGGGATTGCAGACCCAGCTATGCTGCCAATACAAGAAGGAAGGAAGGAAGAAGGAAGCAGCACATGGCCAGTGAGAGCAGAAGCAGTGGGGTAGAGATACCACTGATTGTGGGCACTTAAAGGAGGGCAAAGTTCTTTGTTTTAGTTCCAGACTAAAGAGGAGAACTGATCAGAGTCACCATCACTTATACCTCAGGACTAGAGGGGTTCACAATAATAAGCAGGTAAAATGGTCATCTACCCAAAAAAGAATTCATAGGACAACTTTAAAAAATACTTTAAAAAACAAATGAGAGAGATTGAGGGAAAAATTTTAAAAATAAGAACAATTCAAGAAAAATAAAATCATGGAAAAGAAAGTCAACAAACTAGAAAAGAAGATCCAGAATCTGAAGGAAGAAGATGACTCCTTGAAAATTAGAATTGGGCAAGGGGAAGTCAGCAAAGGTGTAAGAGACCAAAAAATAACAAAACAAAATAGAAATAACGAAAAAAAACAGAAAAAAAGTGAAACAGCTCATAAGAAAAACAACTGATCTGAAGAACAGATCAAGAGGAGAAAACATAACAATAATCAGACTATCTGAAAGCTATGATTTTGAAAAATCTTGATAAATAATACAAGAAATAATTAAAGAAAATTGCCCCAACAAGTGGGAAAAGTAGAAATAGAAAAATGTCTACCAATCACCACCTGAAAGACATCCTACAAGGAAAACTTACAGGAATATGATAACCAGATTGCAAAGCCCCAAGCTCAAGAAGAAAATATTATGAGCAACAAGAAAAAAAATTCAAATATGATGAAACCAAAATTAGACTGATGCAAGACCTGGAAGTGGCTACACTAAAACCACTATATATATCAAAGAGCAGAAGAACTGGAATTGTGGCCAAATATATTGTAACTAGCAAAATCAAGCGTAATCCTGAATGAAAAAAAAATGACATTCAGTGAACTGACAGACTTTCAAGATTATGTGGCAAACAGACAAGAAATCAAAAGAAAGTTTGACATCTAATATCTAAGAGAAATATAAACATCAAAGACTAATTACAAGGGACACATTAAAGACAGACTGTTTATTTTTTATATGAGGAAATGTAAATCATATCTCCAAGATTTTTTTAAATAATTGGGTATTTCTAAAGAAAGATTGGGATAGAGGTGAGTATAGGATCATACTAAGAAGTAAACTGCCTGAGAAATGGCAAAAAAAGAAAAAAGTAATTATCTTATACAAACAAGATGTGAGAGGAAGAAATGACATAGCAGAATTACATGGAGGAGGAAAGCTGATAGTTCTGAAACCCTTCTCTCATTGGGAATAGGTTGTACATGGAACAATGCATATATATCTAGAAGGGCATAAAAATCTTCTAAATTCAAAAAGAAATTAATATAGGAATGGGAGAGATGATAAGGGAGGGATTTAAGGCAGGGAGGGAGAGATAATGGAGGGATCTTTGGTGGGGGGTTGAGTTAAGTAATTGGAAGGCAAGGTAGAAGTAAGTAGAGGAGTCAGGAGGGATAGGAATTATTATTCATGCAAATGTAAAATAAAGATCAGGAATAGAATTAATTAGGGAAAAAGCAGGAGTAGTAATCATAATCTCAGACAAATTTAAAACTGAAATAGATTCAATCAAAAAAGAAAAATAGGGAAACTATAGTACATGTCAAAACTATGAATTAATATTGCTTTATACTATTTAAGATAACTAGACATAGTTATTAATAAATAAATAAAATCCAATAAAAAGTTGGAATATTGCTGTAGTATAGGAAATGATAAGTTGTATTATTGAGTTGTATTATATCATATTATATGAGTTGTATAATAAAAATACGGAAAGACTGTTACTTATGAAGGAAGGTATAATCTACCCTCAGAGAAACAGAGGACGAACAAGTATAGTACAGTCCACATATGACTATGATTATCAATATCTAACTGTATATGTATGTACATATATGTTTGTGTATATGTATGTGTGTATATGTATACAAACATATCTATATCCATGCTTTATGGTAACCTTCTTGGGGGAGGGAGAGAGAAAGAAGGAAAAAGAACAAAGCAAAAAGTCTACATCAGAGAACAACAACAAAAAACTTACAAGGAAGCAGAGATGGACAGCTCAGAACACAATGTGTAGTATTTATCATATACACTTTCTTGAAATGGAAATGTACCTTTATATATTTTGACATCAGTTCAGTATATTTGAGTCAGGTCTTCCTGACTCAGAAGACCACCTTCTATTTCCTGTGGTTACATGGGCAATAAATTTGATCCTTTTAACCATTAACCTAAGTATATCCAAAGCTTTTTGCCTTTTTTCACTTACCTTTTTACTTTCTGACTATTTTAATGAAAGTTTTGATAATCTCTTCTGTAGTCTTAGGCCTTGTTGTACTCATCATCTTTATGAATGGCTTCTATCATTCTCTGTAGGCCACCTGGTAGAGTGAAAAAAACATGCTATAATTGGAATCATCTGAGGACATAGGCTCTAATCTAGACCATGCTTCTTAACACCTGAATAACTCTGGACAAGCCTATTAACCTCTGTATCTGAGTTCCTTATCTGTGAAATAAGGAGACTAGACAAAAGGATCCTTAAGGTCCCTTCCAGCTTTGAATATGTGATCTTATATTTCTGTGTTTGCTAATGCCACATATCTTGGTAGGGATAGCTTAGAGTATTGTATAAACGAATTGCGATTAGGTTGATACAGCAGGCTGAATCTAAGAAGCTGAAATTTAATAGATAAATGGAAAATCCTCTGTGCTTAGATATAAGAAAAGTAAAATGTATAAGTGTAGGCAGTGAGAGATATGACTAGAAAGCTGTTCATATGAAAGAGACCTCACAACTCTAGTGAAGTACAATTTTACTATCAATAGGTAGTATTCTGTGGCAACCAAATGATTTTTAATGTAATCTCAGGTTGCATTAATGGAAGTAGAATATTCCAAACAAAAGAAATGACATTGCAATTCTACTCTGCCTTGGTCATACTACATCTGTATAATTTTATTCTTTTGTCCTAATCATGATACCACAGTGAAGAGATGTGTGTGGGGGGGATCAGGGAAAAAAAAAAAAAAGAAATTCACATGATAGGTTTTTTATATATTTCAAAGAAATAGCAAATTGTCCATGGTAGATTTGCAGTGTCACATGCAATTGTCTTTTTTAAAAATTATACTCTGCTTTTGAATTGGCTAGTTTTATTCCATAAATTAAAAACAAAATAAAATTTTAAAATACAGATGAACTGGAGGGAATTCAGAAAAAAAAAGTATCCAGAATGATAAGTATACTTGAAACCATATGGTGTTTAGCCTGAAGAAGGGAAGATGCAGAGAGGAGGGATAAATAATAGTGACCTTCAAATGTTTGAAAAGGAAACTTACTCAGCTTGGTTTGTAGCAAAGAGAACTAAGACAAATAGGTAGAAAATATGAAAAGATAGATTTTGGTTTTGCATTAGGAAAAACTTTGTGCACAATTGGAGATGTCCATAAAGAAAATGGACTGATGAACTCATGGGGTAATGATTTCTCTTTATACATCTTTCAATCTCAGTTGATATGACTGTTTGCAAATCATTTACAGGAGTCAGGTAGCCCAATTTTACAGATAAGGAAATGACCCCAGAGAGGTTAAGTGAGTTTCCCAAAGTCGCAAGGCGGGTAAATAGCAGCTCTGACTCCTACTGTATCAGTCTTTTGTCAGTTATCAGTTATCAAACACAACAAATCAGTTGTGTTTATGGTGGAATACCTCTATAAATACTAAATAATTTCAGAGCCCCCATCTACCCCTGAGAAATTATGTTTTGTGAAAGTGATTATATAGTTTCCAGCTTTGTTCTTCTAGCTAATAATTTTCCAATGTATTGTTCTAGTATTCTGTGATCACTAAAAATATTGTGTAGTTTTTCTGAACCAACTCTAACTTCTTAAGTTATAAATCAAATTTTATTTTAAAATAGTAATCACTTCTCATGGATTTCTAAATTGATATTGTGTGTATATATAAAGATATATATATGCAAATTTCATGAGAAAACTTTTTTCTTCTCAATTTCTTCTGCCTCACTAAAATAATGAGGCAGCTTTAATCTCACTTTTTTTTATCAGTTGTCTTTCAATGTTAATTCATCTAGTTTCGAGATTCAAATTTTATATTGAATAATAACAGAAATGGGTATGCCAGAAATGATTGCAACTTCCTGACATTATGTAACAGCAAGTACAGATAATACTTATTATAAGTCTCATTTGTAGTCTTTTACCACCCAAAATGACTTTTTTTTCTGAATTCATTGAAAATGTAAAAATTGGTTTCAACTAATTGAAATACAACTTAAATATATTTTTAAAAGTTCATTTTAAAAATACAGGAGTTAAGTTAAATGTATGTTTTTTTTTCTAAATTCACTTTTAACTTGGTCTCTCAATTTAAGAAAGTCACAGGCCAGTAAAGGGTGGGTGGGTGGGGGAAGCCAGGTGGTACATAGAAAGCATGCAAATCCTGGAGTAGTAGGGAAGATTCATCTTTTTGAGTTCATATATGGCCTCCAATGATTATTATCTATGTGACTCTGGGCAACTTGCCTAACCCTGTTTGCCTCAGTTTCCTCATCTGTAAAATTAGCTGGAGAAGGAAAAGGCAAACCACTCCAGTATCTTTGGCAAGAAAACCCCAGAGAAGTCAGATACAACTGAGATGGAAAGATCAATAAGGGAAGGAGAAGAAGCAAGTAACACTCTGTAAGTAAGCATAAATATATAAATCACTATACAAAGGTATACTGTTTAGCATCTATGTATATGTGTACACATATGTCCTTTTGTGAGTGTGTGTATTAAATAATTGCAATGATCCCTGTGCTTATTTAAATATTTTCTGTTTCTCCATCTCATATTGTCTTATTTTTTTTTCAAGAAGTTGTACAAATGGGGGGGGGGAACGCAAAATGGTGGTATGATAGGAAATTTTGTGATGGGATCCCTCCACAAACACCTTCAAACAGATCTCAAAACTACACCAAGTCAAATCATAATGGATTGAAAAAAAGATACAATGATTCCTTCATCCTGCCCAATCCACAGAGAGGTCTATAGAAAATGGATTCTTAGGGGCGGCTAGGTGGTGTAGTGAATAGAGCACCGACCCTGGAGTCAGGAGAACCTGAGTTGAAATCCAGCCTCAAACACTTGACACATGTACTAGCCATGTGAGCTTGGCCAAGTCACTTAACCCGAATTGCTCTGCCCTCCCCGCCTCCAAAAAGCAAAAAGAAAAGAAAAGAAAAGGAAAGAAAAGAAAAGAAAAAAGAAAGCGGGTTCTTGGTTAGCCCAGGAATATGCTGCTTTCTGAGCAGTCTAGTGCCCAGGGCAATAGTAGGTTTAAGACTGCTACTGGAATAACTCCAAGCACATGCTAGAGCACT
Organism: Pseudochirops cupreus; assembly: GCA_028627135.1. NCBI lineage: Eukaryota > Metazoa > Chordata > Mammalia > Diprotodontia > Pseudocheiridae > Pseudochirops > Pseudochirops cupreus. Next base: position 350,119,370 of record CM053580.1, on the reverse strand, counting down.
GCCATGGGGACAGTTATCAATTAATTAAGCTTTGTCACCCATTAACAAGTTCAAGGTCACATTTTCAGAGAAAACTGAGAAGACAACCTGTGAAAGGGAATGACATACTACACAGGGAGGCCCTGGACAACTTTAGCCTATGAAGGGAGAAATTTAGAAGCCAGCAACAGTAGTGGTGTGACTCAGACTCCAAATTCAAGGCAAGACACCATTTCTAACAGTTAGCCAGACTTTGGGAAGTCTATAATTCTGCTACATTGAAACTCCAGAGCTTCTTAGCTGAATGATGGGGGTGATAGCCAATAGCAGTCTATATTTGTAGAGGGCCAAATTCTGGTCAGAAACTGACAAAGCTTATTTAAGGTGAGGAAAAATTCAACTTTGTCCTGAATCAGACCACTTTAAGAGCACTGAAATCTTACCAACCTCCAGCTTGTCCTTGAGACACTTGAATAACACAAAACTCCTCTCCAGAAATATAGCAGAGCACACCCATAACATCAAGTTTGAAGTCAGAAAGTATGCTTGAGGAATGGGAAAACAAAAACAGAACCCCACCATTAAGAGCTATTATGGTGTCAGGAATTCACAAGAAAAAAAAAAAAAACACTGAAGAAGAGAATGACTCCAAAACACTTACAAACAATACCTCAGAAAATAAGACAGCTTGAACAGAAACTCAACTGGAATTCTTTGAAGAGTTGAACAATTTTTAAAAGAGTTTAAAATGTTTTTATAAATGTTATAAGAATACCTGAGGAAAAAACATTGGAAAAAGAAATGAATGATGGAAAAAAGAATTGGAAAGGGAATTAGTAGCTTGGCATGAAAGGTATGAAATCTTGTCCGAGCAATAAACTCCTTGAAAATTAGAATAGACCAAATAGAAACCAATGACTCCAGGAGGCAACAAAGTGTTATTGCAAAGCTGAAAGTCTGAAAAATGCATGTCATAAGAAAGAAACCATTGACCTGTAAAACAGTTTGAGGAGGAAAAAATAAAAATTATTAGACTATCTTGACTTTATGAAAAAAAAAAGGGTCCTAGACCTCACATTTCCAAAAAAAAAATCTTGAAAGAAAATTGCTCAGATTTCTTAGAACCAGACAAGAATTTGAAAGTAGAAAAAAAAATTACTGGTCACCTCCTAAAAGAAATCTCTGAATGAAAATACCCAGGAACATCATAATGCAAACAGTCAAAAAAGAAATAGTTCTAGTACCAAGGAATCCCAGTCAGGATTGAGAGAATTGAGACAACTAGGACAGTAAGTGGCTAATTGTGGGAACTGAGTGAACCACACTATCTCCATCTTGTGACTCAATTCGGGCACTAGCTCTGTTCCTTTTCTATTCAGTTATGGATCTAGTCCAACTTCCATGTTGTGAGAAAACATTATTTAATTATAGGAATTGGGAGAAACCTTTTTTGATTGTTTGAACATAGCCCTTCATGGTTGGGAAACTGAACACATCTCCCACTATTTAGAGATCTTTAACTAAGGATCTAGCTTTTGCTGACCAGAAACCCAGTCAGACTCAAAGATTGATGCAAGTTTTTTCACAATTGAATATAGCAAGCAACTCATGTATCTTGTCTGAAAACTGATTCTGTACTGATCAGTCAGTTATTGTTTTACTATTCCTTTCTTTGTAGATGCTTAAGCGGAGTGGGATATTCCCTTTTTCCAATTTCAGGGAATTGCATCTGTTTATGTCCCCCCCCTCCCACTTGGAAAGTCTCTAATATTTTCTCCAATTGTGTAATATATTGCTTCCTTTAATTAGTATGTCTTATTAGATTAATTATTTTTAATGTATGAAAGTCTGTCTTCTCCAGTATTCAGGGTCCAGCCTGAAGCTGAGGAAGGAAATTGTTCCCAATTTGTTAGGTGATTGGCATTTGTTGCTTAATAAATTGATATGCTCAGAAGATGGTCCCTTTGTTTTCTCAGCCATTTTATCTTTCAACTGCCACAGGATCATACACAATTTAGTAGTCAACACTTCAAGGACTGAAGAGGCGGAGAGGGTAGAATGAATCTTTAATGAAATAGAGGACTTCCAAGCTTTCCTGATAAAAAGAATAGAGCTGAAGAAAATCTTTGAAGTTCAAATATAGGAGTGAAGAGAACCATAAAATAGTAAACATGCATGAACAATGATAAGGACTAAACAAAGACAATCTGCTTACATTCAAATTCATTTTCTATTTTACATCTGCTGTTCTGCTTGCTTCTCCCAGGATAAACTCACCATTTCTTTTTTTTTAAGTTAATTTATTTATTTTTAGTTTTCAACATTCACTTCCATAAGTTTTAAACCTTCTTCCACTCCTTTCCTTCTTCCCTCCCCAAGACGACATGCAAACTGATATAGGCTCTACACAAACATTCCTACAAAACATTCCTATTTTCATAATAGTCATGTTGTATAGAAGAATTATAGCAAATGGGAGAAACCATGAGAAAGAAAAAAAACAAAAACAAAAGAACAACAACAAAAGAAAATAGTCTGCTATGCTCTGCATTCAGACTCCATAGTTCTTTCTCTGGATGTTGATGGCATTTTCCATCCCGAGTCCTTTGGAATTGTTTTAGGTCCTTTCATTGCTGAGAAGGGCTAAGTCTATCAAAATCAGTCATTGTTGATGTGGCTGTTATTATGTACATGGTTTTCCTGGTTCTGCTCACTTCACTCAGCATTCACTCATTTAAGTCTTTCCAGGTTTTTTGAAGTTCATCTGTTTATCATTTCTTATCCACAATAGTATTCCACTACATTTATATACCGCAACCTGTTCAGTCATTCCTCAATTGATGGGGTACCCTCAATTTCCAGTTCTTGGCCACCACAAAAAGAGCTGTTGTGGGTCCTTTTCTCATTTTTATATTCTCTTTGGGATACAGCCCTAGAGGTGGTATTGCTCGGACAAAGGGTATGAACATTTTTAAAGCTGTTTTTGGGAATAGTTCGAAATTGCTCTCCAAAATGGTTGGATCAGCTCACAGCTCCATCGACATTGGAATTTGTGTTCCAAGTTTCCCATATCTTCTCCAACATTTATCATTTTCCTGTTTTGTCATGTTAGTCAATCTGAAAGGTGTGATCTTGTACCTCAGATTTGTTTTGATTTGCATCTCTCCAATCAATAGTAATTTAGAGCATTTTTTTCATATGACTAGAGATAGCTTTAATTTTTTCCTCTGAAAGCTGCCTGTTCGTATCCTTTGACCATTTATCAATTGGGGAATAACTTGTATTCTTATAAATTTGACTAAGTTCTCAATTTTAGAAATATAAACTCTTCATTTCTAATCTTGTCACTTTGCTTCCAACTCAAGCTTTGCTTGACATCATCTCCCTTAGAGTCCTTTACTTTCTGTTTGGAGGACAGAGTGACAAACTCCTCCCAGTTCCCTTTTTTTATAGAAAGTAGATACTAGACTTTCAGTTCACTCCACTTTACATCTAATTTTATACTTGGTTTCAACTCTAAGGAATAAGATTACCCTTTCTCCCCTACTGCTAACCTTGTTCCATGCCATCATTTGTGTGTTGTCTCTTTCTTTAGATTGTAAGCTACTTAAAGGCAAAGACTGTCTTTTTATTCATTGTACCCTCAGTTTTTAGCACAGTGCTTGGCACATAGTAGCATAGAGATAGATAGATTTATTGAATTGTAAATATGGGGAGATGATACATGTGTACCTTTTTAACATTATCATCGTCATTGGGGTTTATAGAAAAAGTCCAATTAGACAAAACCTAAGAATGTTGTAACATATCCAACAACTAAATTATTTGCTTCCTTCACTTTTTTTGCCACTTATCTGCTATTATTACAGGAAGCAAACTTCCCAGGATTGAAGAATATTTTCTATTTTACTCTGTTTCAAGACTTGTTATATCTGAAGTGGCAAGCCTACTTGTGGTGATGATCTCTCTACAGTTATTCTTTGAAAGGAGTCATTCTGTCTCAGGACCATTATACAAAGACTTTCTAACATGGCAAAAAATACATGAAACTTTGTGCCTGCTTGACATAGCTTTCAATATTCAATGTTACCTTTATGCTACAGAAAGAACTGAATTTAATACCTACTTAGTAAGAATATGTAATTAAAATAGAAAGCAAATAAGTGGTGCCCCAGGGGCCAAGACTCACCTATGTTCTTTGTTAAATCTATCAGATGTTAAATTATCTTACCTGTATTCAGATTCCCAGCAGAATTTGAGGACATAAATCAGGTTACTTGGACCCATTTTGAGCCAATTGCCCATGTTAGAAAAATTATTCATCATGGACCTACTCCTAAAATATTTCTGTCTTCTCTATCCCTCTTTCTGTACATACTTTTGGATTTTTCTTAATCGATCTGTTACTGAATAGACATATGCATATTTACTGTACATCTATTGTGTACTCAATATTGCCTTAGGTATTAAAGAGACAATGAATATTATATGGGTAGTACATGAAGATGATATATTTAATATGGATATAAAAAGAAGTATGATATAACCTAGATGCCCAAGAAATTTCTAATTAGTTGAATGTGGTAAGCAGCAATGAAGCAACTAGAGAACAATTGCATGCTGAATTGTGTAGTTCTCATTATAAGCATAATAAAAGTCCAAGAAAGAAAGTGAGACATATCCTAGTAATTCTTATAGATTTTATGTTGATATTGGTACTTGAACTTTGCTTTGAAGATGTTTGAATAGCCAGAAGAAAAGAAGAGGTAGGCCATTGTTAGTGGAGAGAATGACCTAAGCAAAGGCATAGAAAATAGACACGTATATGCCATATTAAAGAAACAATGATGCTGATCTAAGAGGACGAAAAAGTATACATTAAAGAATAATAAATGTCTGAAAATGTTTGATTTGGCATAGTGGACCATATAAAGGGGATTGGAAGGGTTAAGCTTAATGATTTAGTAAAATAATTTGGATAATAGAAAATTAGTAATCATTGAATAATCAGATGCTGAAAACTTTTTTTTAGCAATAATAATCTAACAATTGTATTTAGAATCTATGGGGTAGACATAGCTAAGAAATAGTTATAGGAGTCCTCTTGTGAGTTGAAATTAGCACACACACACACACCCCACAATGTACTAATGGCCTCCAAAAGAGTCATCCTGTTCTTGGATCCAAACCAAAGCATAAGAGATAGTATGAAATACCAAAAGATGATTCAATGTGGTGCCAAAAGATATGGGTTTGAATATAGCCTCTGTCACTTAATACTTGTATGGTCACAGAGAAGTCACTTGGTTTCTCAGTTTCATTTATTTCATCAAGATTACTAGGGATAACGGTATTTGTACCACCTAGCTCTCACAGTTCTTATAGGGAAAGTGCCTCGTATACATTTGTGAGTTATCATTTTCTTCTTTTAGGGAACAGCATGATATATAGTCAGCTGGTCAGTCAGCAAGTTTTTATTAAGGCTTTACTATATGCAAGAGAAAAGAAGAGTGGACTAAAATCGAGAAGACTCAAGTTTGAGTTCATGCTCTGGTGCTTCCTGTCTGTGTCACTTTGGGCAAGTTGTTTTGCCATTCTGAGTCTCAGTTTCTTCATCTGCAAAATGGGGGGGGGGGATTGCTGTACTTGTCTCAAAAGGTTGTTATAAAGAAAGCAGCTTATAACTTTATTGCCATCGTTATTGTATTCACTATCATGGAAATAAAAGAAATGTATAAGATATGAAAAAGACATTACTTGTCTCTTTGCAATTGGAGAAAGAATTTTCCTTGTCAGAAAGGGAAGAATCAGGCTGTATAAAAACTCTTTAGCATGGGGGAAAATCCCGATTTTGTTCTTGAGAAAAGGTATTCTGAAATTAATCAGACTCAGA
>CM053580.1:350097400-350112998 GCA_028627135.1 Pseudochirops cupreus | reverse complement strand
AATTGGCATTTATCTAGTTTTTAAATATTTCCATGTGAAATCTAGCATTTTCTGCATTATATTTGTACTGCCTCTTTTAAAACTTCTATTTCCATGAAATAAACATTCTATTGAAAATGTCTTCCTTCAATCCAATATTAAATTTTGGTCATTTCTCCATTATAACATCATTTGTATCTCAATTTACTGCCCACCCTTAAAAATCTTACATATGAGAGTAAAGTAAGTAGCTAGAAATCCCAGTTTGATGACTTTTAAAGAGATAACAGTGTTCCTCACTTAAAGAGTCCTTGTTAAATTCTGGTGTTTTCATATATAACAGCAAAGAAATAAGGGGAAGAAAAGAAGTAAGGTTTGAAAATATTGCCAAAACAACAATAAATGTTAATGGTCTGATCACAAAAAATTGTCCTTCAAACTGGTGTGTAGTAAATAGTAATGAATAGATGTACTTGTCAGTGAGATTTGATTTGTCTAGCAAATCCTTGCTGACATATAGACTCATTTACTACTCTATAGCCTTTTGAAAATGCCATTCCAGTAGATCATAAAAAGGTTATTTAGATTAAGTACAGTTACAAGATAAGCAGTACACTGAGTTCATTGGACTCCATGCACACTCATTTAATGTCTACTGCTCCATTACTCTGAATCAAACTATCCCTGAAAGAACAATAGGAGAAAGGGAAAAGGACATTAAGAAAGGGAAATCACAAAGTGGAGTACAATTGTCTTAAAAATGAAATGGGTTCCACATGTTGCCTAATTCTATAGATATACTTTCCTGATTTTTATAGGAAGCACAGATACTGCCATTGACCTCTTATATAATAAAAGGAAAAAGCCTGTGAGAAAGGTTAGTTTCACCCCACTCCCCTAGCTCTCTTTTATTCTTAATAAGCTCAGATTTTTAAACTACCAGAAAGTGCCACTAGTAGAATAAGGTAGCACTGACATGTAGCTGATGACACAATGAATATATGACCATACGTTTATATGCTATGTCATTGAAGAAATATGGTAAGACCTTCATGTGATATTTTGAAAAATGTGACCTGAAACCAGGCTTCAAGAAAGATTAAGGACCAAAATAGCGTTGGGAAAGCTGCCAAACTAATCATCAATGATAGTTTATAATTAAATATCTTTATTTTATTTCATCTTAATCCCCTTCCCTCTTTCACTTTTACAGACCTTGTTTACCCATCAGGGGTCCTCAGGCTGTAGCGGAGATTCAGGGACCAGATGGAATTGGGGAAAGGAAGTTTTTAGAGGACCAAAAGTACCACATTAAAGAATCAATAAGAAAACAAGAGGATCATATAGAACAGAGCCTCAGATGACAGATACTGATAGCAGTAATATAAAATGAAACATAAGACTGGGTGCTTCAAATAATTGTTCAGACATTTCACACGTTCAGATTTCATTTGATAGTGGCTGAACTTTATTAGCCTTTAATGGCCTTCATTAAATTACATGTGGTTTCCAAGAGACTACACCTTTAATGGGATAGAAATGTGGATTCCTTTAGTGGTACTGGCATAACTCAGCTGTGGGGCTAGAAAACGAAACACTTTGACTTTGGGATAGGTTTTTCTGCAAGTTTGTTTCCCCTTTTGACACAGCTCACAGTTTCATGGGTTTGGCACAACAAGATCAGAATTCCCTGATGCCACAGTGACATTGCCAAGAGGGACATACTCTAGAATTTAGATGATGTAGCATAGCTGAGAGGTTGTCACTTGTTGCTGTCATGGTGGTCACTTGATATATCCACAGTGGAATCTTGGAAAGTCAACTATTGATAGCAACCAGAATTGCCATTCTCAGACATAGTCTTCTGTTTTCAAAAATGTTACCAAACGATCTATTCTGAAAGTATATTGATACTTAATTAAATTCAACTAAATTCTATCTTCTATTATGTGAAAGGCACTAGAAGTAAAACGAGAGGTATGATATAGATTATATTCTCAAGTAGTTTATAATATAATAATGGAAAAAAGACATGCATGACTACAGATACCTATGAACTACAGGAAAAATATGGTACAGACTAAGGAAAATTCCAGGCCCAGTGCTATGAGAAATTTTAGGAGGGGAGAGATCACTTTTATCCCAAGGGAGAGCTATAGAGTAGCTTCTCTTAGTCATAGATGGTCACTATCAATTTATTTAATCCATGTATTAATTTTACCTTAACTTTATTTTGATTATATTCCATATGTGTTTATTTCAATATAGATTATATGAATTTCTTGATACATAGGTTGTTTCATTTTGTCATTTAGTCCCCTGTTTTTATTGTGGTACTTGGTACACACTCAGTCATTAATAAATTGATTGATTTCCTGACAGTACCACCTGTTGGACCACTGATTTTTGCAAACTTATTATCTGATGTATCAAGGTAACAGTATCTTATATTTGGCCTAAGTTTCCCTTTTTCCCTTTAATATGGAGTAATTAGGTACTGAAAACAATAGAAAAAAATTTGTGTAGAGAAAAATGATGTCACCAAGGGATAAGAAACGTAACATATTGCTTCTTTCAAAAATGAACATTTTGCTGCCTGAAAGGGGCATAAAAATAACTTCAATTTTAAAAAGCTTATAGCAAAATGTAAATAAGTAAAGCTTTGTGATAATCTAATATTTTCTAAGTGTAAATTACCTAGAAAAGGGATAGAAAATAAACTATGATGAAAATGTAAATAATAAAATCCCCTCATAAAAATGTAAGGTGATGCCAATTTTGCATGTGAAGAGTTTGACTGTTTAAAGTAATAGAGAAAAATTTTTATTTTATAATAATAATAATAAATGGCTATTATTAATAAATGACATCATTATTATTAAAAACTAGTAAATATGGATATAAAGAAACACATATAGATTGTTATAATTGGACATCATTTAAGAGTACCAAATGAATGGACCTGCACTGCATTTTGTCTTTCAGTTCCTAACTATTTTACAACTTAATAAAGGGTTTCTTAACCTGAGGCCTGTGAGCTTGAAAAGTTTATTTATAACTATTTTAACATGATTGATTTCATTTGTAAGCCTATGTATTATATGCATTTAATAACATGACAAAATTGAAAATTCTTCATGTTAGTGGATAAAACAAAGTATTATAAAATTAGTTCTGCAAACTTTGATGATATTTTGAGATTATGTAAAAATTAAATAAGCACAGGATTTCAAAGAATAGATTTGGTGAATTTTTACCTTATAAACAAAATCTCATCATTGAGTACTAGTAGACTTAGATTTTTAACAATTTAGTGTACTGTGTCAAGACTGTAGTACCTGGAAATTGAAAATTGTAGATTGGAAAAACAGCAAAGGATAAAAAGAACATGATTGTAAAAACTGTGAAGAAGGGCAGTTGAGCAGTTAATTGACAGAAGGGTTTAGCTAGGAGATTATTGATTGTAGAGAGGTTTCATGTCATTGGATTAGACTCCTCACATTTATCTATTGCCCTTCTATACCACTGAGAATTGGAGAGAGGTAAGAATTCTCAAAAATGAATGTTGCTCTCTCTTGCCCCCTTCTAGTTTGGGAGGAAAAAAGCAGAAATTGCAGCTATCTTGCTGGAAGGTCTGTTTGCAATAAACCTTATTCAGATCAGCAAGGAGCTAACTGCACTTTTCTCTGACCTTCTTAGTGTCAATCTGAGCTGTAAGATTTGCTTTGAGATTTGCTTGCCAAAATCTGATTAATTGATCCTGCCTCTTGGTGAGTGAATAGATGGTTGGACTTGTCTCTGTTGCCAAGAGATAGACAGATTTATGAGCTTTGTAGTTCTATGGATTAAAGAGAACTACTACCTAACTTAAGAGTGTAATATGTTGTCAGCATCCTTTTAACAGTGATCTTAAGTTGAAAGAGCTTGTAAATTATTCTTCAGTTCAAGAGTAGAACTGGATTTGATGAGATAGAGATTGATGAGGATCAGAAAGGAAGCAGTTAGCAGAAAAGTGGCTTCATGAGGTAGAAATGTTCCTAAATGTACCAGATGACATCAAAGCCTGCAGCCCAGAAATGAGAATTACCCTGAAAATGTAATTTTTCCTCACTGTAATTTTTCTACTAGCTTTCTGCATTTGACTACTCTCCTTCACATGAAATGAATAAAATGATGGGAGAGGGTGACAGATCTTTTTATGGATCATGATGTGTATAGTATTTCTTCATTTGATTTAGTATGATTGTCTATATTATTTCTTTTGTCCTATTGCTAAGTAAATACAAGTTTAATATCTAAGTGTACTGTCATTGTACATGGCTGGTTTTTTGTAAATAGAGGCACATCCATGAGACATTCAGATCAAAAGTATTAAAAGAGAGAGTGTAGTCTTCCCTTAATAGTCTTACCCCTAGCAACCTGAGATTGTGTACTAACTTCATGGTCGTATTACTCCTTTGACAATCTTGATCTGCTACTTGTTAGGGTAGGTTGAAGTTAGTGAGTTAGTGTAAAGAGATCAGTGTCCACCAGTGTCCACTTCTCAATATATAGTGTTCCAAGACCTGCAGTCCTTTAGTGTCTCTTTTGCTAGGTCTTGTGTGTTTCTAATTGTGGAACTGTCATATTTAAATTGTTTTTCTTGTTGCTCTTAATATTTTATACTTGAACTGGGAGTTTCAAATTTGACTATGATATTCCTCGAGTTTTCTTCATAGGATCTCTTTCAGTGTCCACTTAGACTAGGTTAGATGTCTGAGGCCCTACAGTGTGGGTGGCTACCCTGTGTGTACAATATGTAAGTATTTTAGGTTTTGGTGAAACAAATTTATTCCTTTGATTATTTTATTTTATTTTTAATTTAAAAAAAATTATCTTAGACATTTTATTTTTCTGAATTTAGAATACTTTTATACTTTTCTAGATATATATGAATTGCTCCCTCTTAAACCCATTTCTGATGAAATTACATTACCAGAACTACCAACACTCCTACCCCATCTACTTCCTCTGTATCAACTCTTCCTCTTGTGCCTCATTTATATAAAATATTTATCCATTTTAGCTGTTACTAAATGGCTTTACTTTTTAAAGTCACATCATACTCAGGTATACCCCAATCTTTCTTATGAACTACTCAATTACAATGACAATCTTAGACATACATTTTGCATTTTACGTATATAAAAGGGAAACAGTCTATTTTTATTGAATCCCTTGTGATCAATCTTTGGCATATACCTTATCTTTCTTTCTCTTAGCTCTTATATGTCAAACCTCTTAAGTTCAGGTGTTGTTTTTTTTTTTTTTAACAAAGTCCTGAGAGTATAACAGTTGATCAAATGTTCATTTTTTTTTTTTAAATTCAGGATTATGCTTAATCTTGCTGGGTATTTTTTTTCATCTGGAACCCCAGTTCTTTTGCTCCTCAGTATATAGTGTTCCAAGACCTGCAGACCTTTAGTATCTCTTTTACTAGGTCTTGTGTGTTTCTAATTGTGGAACTGTCATACTTAAATTTTCTTGTTGCTCTTAATATTTTATACTTGAACTGGGAGTTTCAAATTTGACTATAACATTCCTATGAGTTTTCCTCGTAGGATCTCTTTCAAGTGGTCATAGATGGATTTTTTTTCTATTTCCCTCCCCTCCACTGATTTTGTTCTAATGCTTCAGGACAGTTTCCTTTAATTGTATTATTGTATCAAGATTCTTTTTTTTTTTTAATCATAGCTTTCAGGTAATCCAATTATTCTTGTTTTCTTTTCTTGATCTGTTGTCTAGATCAGTTGTTTGTCTAATAAGATGTTTCACTTTCTCTTCTGTTTTTTAATTCTCTATATTTTGTTTAATCATTTCTCAATCTTTTATAACATTGTTGGCTTCACCTTGCCCAATTCTAATTTGCAAGGTGTCATTTTCTTCCTTGAGATTCAGGACCTTCTTTTCTAATTTGTTGGCTTTCTTTCTAGTCTTGTTTTTCTTGGATTATTCCCTTTTTGAAAAATTTTCCCTCACTCTCTCTTATGATTTTTAAAGTCTTTTTTAAGTTCTAGAAATTCTTTTTTGGCAGGTCACCATATGACATTACACTTTGGGGCAGAAGGTTTATTTGCTTCAATATTCTTCTCCAAAGATAAACCCAGTTTTCTCCATTAACATAATAACTTTCTATAGTTGGATTTTTTCTTCTTTGCCTGTGCATTTTTTTTTTGTAGTGATAGCTTAATTTTTGTGCATCACCTCTAGTCCTGAGCTATGAGGATGGTGCCTCTTGCCCCAGATCTTCAGTTCTCCCCTCTAACCTGGAACCAAAGTCAAACCTCTGACCTCCTGTAAGTGCCCACAGTCAGAGGCATTCAACTCCACTGCATCTGCACTCACCAGGTGTGTGCTGGTTCCTTCTCACCCCTGCTGCTCTCCATATCACAGCTGGCTCTGGCACTCCTTCTCAGCAGAGGTTCCCTCAATTGTCCTCAACTCAGATATTCAACTCCCCTCACTGTCCTAGGGATAAAAAGTCCATAGCTGGGGCCAAGGTAGTCTCACAAAACAGCTAACCCCAGGGCTTGCCACCTGTTGTTTTAACAGACCTAGACTGGAGGTGTTTATTCTTCACAGGTACCAAACCATCCTGGGATTTTTTTTTTCCTGAGATTCTGGGATTATCTCAGGAGAACCCCTGGTGTGCCCCGATTTGTATTTATTTTATGTACACTTTGTTCTCCTTGAGGTCCTATCTTCTCTTTTGTGGGGGAAAATATTGAAAGCTTGGAATTTTCTGACCTATTTCGCCATCTTCCCAGAATCCTCTCTTTCTTTCATTCTTTTAAGTGATTTTCTCAGGGAAATTATACTTTTTTGCCATAACTTGAATTTTTCTATTTTTTTTTATTAACATGTATTTGTTTATTAGACTGTCAATCCTTTGAGTGGAAGGACAATATCTTGTTTCATCTTTGTATCCTCAGAGTCCAATCCTCTGCTTTATTCATAATACATATTTAGTAAAAGCTTATTCAGTTGATTTCATTTGAATTAAGTCTGATTATAGGAAAGAAAACTAGTGAAAGTATTTGCTTAGCTTATTAATATGCAAAGCATGTTAAATGCTTAGAACTGTTGTACCATGGGTTTTGTGGGAGCTGGTCACGTTGGAAATTAATAATGTTAGTGTCATGAAAATATTTATTTTTGTGTTTTTACACATTTTTTTTACCATGACTATTTCTCCTCATGGATCTTTGGAATATGAAAAAGAATATCTGGAGAAAATGCTTATCCAGCATTTCCTTCTTATCCAGTATTAGAGAGGAATTTAGGCAGTGCTTTACTAGTGTAGGGGAGGGTTTTCATCTGGAGGAATATCTATCTGGCTTTTAGATCACTCCATGTGTGAATTTCCTTCCACCCCAACACCAACCCTATTCAGAATGATACTGTCAACTAAGTCAGAGTAGAAACCTAACCACTATAGCACTATGTGGAATCTAACCTTCACCTGTAGTGCCAAATTTTGCCAGTCATTGAAAAAAACAAAAAGTCCTGGATCTGGATCTCCTATATATTCAAAAAGATCTTTGTTTTTTTGGTTCACAAAAACTTCACCATAAAGGAAATGCTGAAGTATTGCTATTAAATTAGCTTTCTATGAGTATCAAAGTACCTTTAAAAAATTTTAAAATACATCATGAAATTTCAGAGAAAACTATTAAACTGTAAAAGAAACATGAATTGATTTTCAGTTTCCATTTAGTATTATTTTATGCAACTTTCCATTAATTGGCTTATCAGAAAAAAATATTTTCCAGACACTGAACAATAAATTTCTTTAGAATTTCAAGATGGATTTTTTCTTTTTTTTTTATCTCTGAATTTATTAACACACATACACAAATATTCTACTTATAATTGCACAGCAAGGTCCTCATTCCACATATTACATTGTCTGCTTAGCTTTCATAGCAAACTTCAAGATTTTTTTTTCCTAATGCTTTACTTCCAGGCTAAAATTTCCAAATGTTAGTTAACTCAACAATCTTTGAAAACATCGTTGTTTGAAAGAAGGGCTATTAGATCATATGATATTCTCTAAAACAAAAATAAAAGAATAGAGGTTAGGGAAAAATCAAAATGATCTTTGACATTCTATTTATTACTCTTCTACTACAACTTTCTTTAAGGACTTTTTAAAGACCATTCAATGTACATCTGTATTGGCCACCTTTTACTTATGTGGATAAGCCAGAAGAAATTATACCGAGTCTTCTGTCTTCTTTCATCTCTCTTCCTATGCTCTGAAAGATGAAAGTTAAAATGCAAAGAACAGATAGCCCTAAAATGGAAACAGTTAAATAATGGGATTGTGCTAGGTGGAGGTAAAGATATAGAAAGGGGAAAATCATTCTTGTTTTTGTCATTGTCATTGTTGTTGATGTGTTGATTTTGGCAGCAGGGAAGGTGTTTTCTTATAAGCTCTGGCAATAGTAAACTTTCTTATAGACTGAGGTAATAGTAAGCTGCCTGTAACTTTTGATATTTCCTTTCCCTCTGGTGGGTAGGACTTCTTAATTGAATGATGATTTAATAGAAATTTATGCATAGATCACAGAAAGCTTGCTAATGAATAAGGTTCTACTAGTTTGGCTGAAAGTTGGCCAGAGACTGTAAAAATGAATGAATTAATGCAATTTGATGAGCTTGATCAGCCAATCCAAAATTGTCAGGGTTCTTTCTTCTGAAGAAGGAGCACCCTAACTTTGAGTCATGAGAAAGTTGGATGAATGGAGTTAGCCCTGGGGAACAAAGAATCATGGAAAGATAAGATTTTCCCAGTGCTATCTGTTATTCACTCATTTGAGGCTAGATTAGTGTCACAGCATGTAGAGCTGGAAGGGAATTTGGAAGTAATGTAGTCCCACTTCTAACTGAAAAATATTATGTTATACAATATACCCAACAATATTTGTTTGAAAACCTTCAATATTCAAATGGGAAACCTATTCTAATTCAGATTGGCTCTGATGGATATAAACTTTATTTTATTATGTTGAAATATAAATCTATTGCCCCATGTTCTGTACATTGAATTGAGATCAAATGAAATCTCCTTTATACTTAGACACCTTTTACTTATTAGAAGAGAGTAATACTGCTCTCGCTGCTCTCACAACCTTCCTGCCCTAAATCTGCCATGTTTTTCTTTTTCAGACTAAATATCCCCAGCTCTTTTTGAACCCATCCTACTGAGACACAAAGTTGATGTGTTTAATATGCTTTTTGGATTACTTTTAATTTATCTAAGAGGTTTTTTTTTCATTGAAAATGAAGGCCAGAAATACATTTATAAATCTATAGTAGGAGAGGAAGAAGGTAAACAATCAATGTGAGAGGGGGAGCAAGGAAAAAGCAACAGAAGCAGAAGAGAGAAAATTGCTAAAAAAAATTAGAATATGAAAAATGTCCCAAACAAAGGACCCTAGTGGCTCAGTTCAAGCCCTATCATGATCAAGGTAACTGATAGAAATTAAAGTTCCAGTACCAAAAGGAAAAAAAAATTCACAAGTTGTTTGACCCTCAGACATCTGATTCATTGTACTAAAAGAGCAGTTCTGATCTTGTTTCATTAAGTAAGAGAACCAATATTATTAAGAGCTATCACCTGCAGAAAATGAATACATAGGAAACTTACAAATAAATGTTGAATGCTTACAAAACACTTGGGTGATGAAATCCTACATGAAAGCAAATGATATAATTAAAAATAAGCTTAATGTCAGTATTGATGCTTCAGTACTTCAGTTAAAAGAATTACTTTAAAAGAAGAACAATTCAGGGCAGAGTCAATATGGTGGAGTAAAAGCTTGTGATTTCCCCTGCACCCCTGGAAAAAATGACTCTAAATTCTAGAGCTGTAGAACCTCCAAAATGATAGCATGAAACACATTTGGAACCCAAGACATTCTGAAAGGCCAACAGGAAGGGTCTATCCTTCCTGGCTGGGAGTGGAGCACAGTCTGGCATGGCCCACTTTTAGGTTATTGTAAGAATCACAAGAAAGATAGTCATTGACTCACTTCAGATCACAGTGCCTTGTATTTGTTAAAAGTTAAAAAATGCTGTAAAATTTAATTAAATAATCTATAAGATTCCCCTCACTAGCTGTTCCAGATATTTCTATCTTTTTTAAAGTCCCACAAGTCTGTCCCCTCTACTTTTATTCTGACTGGTTACTACTGCTACTACTATTATGGAGAAGATCCATGGTCACATGCAAAGTTTCCCTTGAAACTCTTCCTCTCAATCTTTTAGTCTTTATCTGTCAGTAAGCCTCACTTGCAGTCATGGTTTCTAACATGTTTCCTGCCCTCAGAAAGATTGTCATCAAATGGGCCAGAGAATACATGGCAAACTGATACAGATTACAATATGAAAAATGAAGAGGAATGCCACAAAGTCCTTTAACAGTCAGTGTGGAAAAGCTCAGGGAAAGTTTCACAGAGAAGGATGAGATGGCACTGAAGTAAAAAAATCAGAAAACAGGAAGGATTTCAACACGTGGAGTTTGGAGGCAATGAGGAGTAACTACATGACAAAAATGACTTACTGTGATTTTTTTACCCCTTACATTTCTTAATCATGACTTGACCTGGCACATTTTATAGATCTTTATAAAGTGCTTGTGTTGCGAAGCTAGGCTGAACTTCTTTATTATGCTCCATCATTGTGGTTCTATACCCTCCCTTACACCCCACTTCCAGAATTTTCATCTATCTTCATTACTCAAAAATCTTTCATATTTTGAAAATGACACCTTATATGTATAATCTACTGAGAAGGTTCTGCCATTTTCCCACTTTGCTCAATTACTTCTGCATCTGTAGGTAGTATTATCTTCATTCTTATCCTAAACTTTGCCATCATACTGGAAAATTTAATACGCAGAGTTATAAATTATCTCGTGCAGTAAGGCATCACAGTGTATGAAATGCCAGGCCTATAGTCAAGAAGAATCATGTTTCTGAGTTCAAATCTGGCCTAAGACTTATACTAGCTTTGTGACCCTGGGCAAATTACATTTTTTCAGTCGATATTAGCAAAGGGGACAGGGAGTTCAGTAGACATTGCAGATGGAGGACAGAGTTGTGCTGGTAATTGGTTAACAACCAGCTCACTGAAAAATAAATATGTATGATGCACATTAAAGTTTAATTAACATGATTAACATTTTCTTCATCACTTTCTTAAGCCTAGACACTCAGCAAAAGAATCCAGCAGTCATTTGTAGTACTTGTCAATTTCCAAGATGTAATTGCTTATACTGAAATTTTCACACTAGAAAAACTGATTTGAACTGGCTCTAGTACACCCCTAGATCAGGGCCTAGCCAGCACAGAATCTAAATGCAACAACTCAAAGAGGCTTAAGGTTGTGTACCAAGGCACAAAGAGGTTCTAGACTAACAAAAAGGTGAATAACCTTATGCATATAGAAGGAGCAGGTGCCAATGGACAATTTTGCGATTTGCCACTCACTTCCAGGTCTCATATCCAAGGAGGACTGAGAAGGAGACCTTTATTTTTTAGGTGGCAGAATGAGGGGTTATGGTGGCCTTATACTACTCTGTCTGAAATCCTTTTGATTTCAGGTATAGGATAACCTATTCTGAAGGGTCAGCCTGAAGTTCTGTAAAGCTTCCCAGATGGCTGACAGATTGTAAATATATCAAATGAAAAGATTCTACCTAATTCCTTCTATGATACAAGTATGATCTCGATACCTAAAACAGTCAAGACAAAAAAAAATCTACAGCATAATATCCTTAATGATCAAAGATATCAAAGAATAAATATAATATTATAAAAAGGCTAAAACAGCATGTCACAAAGAATATGCACTATGACCAGAATGAATTAATAAATTGAAAATATTCAGCAAATTTGCAGGATATAAACAATATCTACAAATTAGTACCATTTACATAAAACTCTAGCAAAGCCCAGCAGAAAGAGACAAAAAAGGAAATTGTATTTAAAATAACTATAG
The DNA here is from genome assembly GCA_028627135.1 of Pseudochirops cupreus. Lineage (NCBI taxonomy): Eukaryota > Metazoa > Chordata > Mammalia > Diprotodontia > Pseudocheiridae > Pseudochirops > Pseudochirops cupreus. The sequence continues at coordinate 350,100,974 of CM053580.1, read as the reverse complement.
AATGCATAAAATACCAATAAATCTACCCTCCAAGGTACATACAAGAATATCAGCCACTGTCTATAGAAATAAAGACAAACATTAATAGATAAAATATTAATTGTTTATGGATAGAATAAGCCAATTCAATCAAAATCATAATGTTACCTAAATTAATTCAACTATTTATATCATATCACTCAAATTACCAAATATTTACTTTATAGAACTAGGAAAAATGATAATTTAATTTATATGGAGGAAAAATGCTCATTAATCTCAAAGGAAATGATGCAGACCCAGGAGAATCAGATATCAAATTATTTTACAAAGTAATAATTCTTAAAATCATTTAGATCTGGATAGAACTATCACTGGAATATATTAGGCATGCAACATATGAAAGTGAATCTCTGTAGTGTTCTAGTATTCAATAGATACAAAAATCCCAGATACAGGGATAAAAGATCATGATTTGATAAAAATCATTTGGAAAATTGTACAGCAATATGACAGAAATTAAGTTTAAGCAAACACCTTAAGCCTTACACAAAGATGCACCCCAAACCTACATATACAATGTCACATCATTAAAAAAATTAGGGAAAGAGGGAAAAAGTAGTTCTCAGGTATATGGATGCAAGAAAAGCTCATGGCTAAAAGAAGGATAGAAAAAAATCACAGAGAATTAAATATATAATTTCAATTATATAAAATTTTAAAAGTTTTGCACAAATAAATCCAATAAAACTAAGGTTAAAAGGGAAACAATTAACTGGAAAATATTTGCAAATTGTTTTGTTTTGTTTTTGATAATGGTATAATTTCTAAAATATAAAAGACTGATTAAATTTGCAAGAATGAGGGCCATTTTTGAAATGACAGATGGTCTAAGGACAGCTAGAAGAAGTTCCCAAAGAAAGAACTCAGACTACCAATAACCATATGAAAAAGAAAATGTCCCGAATCCTATTGGAAAAGATCACAAGAAAGGGAAATGGATAAATGATATCAGGAATGTCAGAATGAAAAAAAAAACATTGATGCACCACTTGTGTGTGTGTGTGTGTGTGTGTGTGTGTATGTATTTGTGTGTGTTTGTATCTGTGTAGTTAAAATATATGTTGTTTAAAAGAGGCAATAAAAAGCTTTTACGTGATAAGGGAAGAGGTGGGAAGTGAAGGGAAAGAGTGAACCTCACTCTCATCACATTTGGCAAAAGGAGGGAATAACACAGACATTTAATTGGGTATGGAAATCTATCTTACCCTATAGGAAAGTAGGGGGGAAGGAATTTAGAAAGAGGGGGATGGTAGAAGGTAGGGCATATTGGGGAGGAAGGAATCAGAAGCAAAAAGTTTTGAGGAGAGACAGGGTCAAAGGAGAGAAGAGAATAAATGGAGAGCAAGAGAGTATGGAGAGAAATATAGCTAGTCTAACAACATGACTATTATGAAAGTGCTTTGCATGATGACACATGAATAACCTATATAGAATTGCCTGCCTTTTCAATGAGAGTAGGCGGGGAGGGAAGAAGGGAAATAATTTGGAACTCAAAGTTTAAAAAAAATGTTAAACATTGTTTTTACATGCAACTGGGATATAAGATATACAGGCAATGGGGTATAGAAACCTATCTTGCCCTATAGAAAATAGAAGGGAACGGGTTAAAAGGAGGGGGGCAGTGATAGAAGAAAGGGCAGATTGGGGTAATGGATATTAAGAATAACCACTCTTTTGGGGTAGATGTACAGGAGAGATGGGGAGAAAACTTGAAACTCAAAATCTTGTGGAAGTAAATGTTGAAAATTAAAAATAAATAAATTAATAAAACATGTTGTTAAAACTATATATATGTGTGTGTCATATACACACATATGTATACATGTGTATGTGTACATGCACACATTTATAGGTACACACACGCCATACATGCATACATGCACACAGAAGTATGCATACATATGCACACACATGCATGCATACATACATACATACATACATGTGTGCATGCATACATACATACCAGAAGCGAATTGCAAAGTTTAGATGAGGATAACAGTAGTGAAATTTGACCCTCATGAGACTACTTTGGAAGCAATGAAATCTTGCACATCCACAGCTTGAGCTGAATCCCTGAGATCCTAAAACAAACAAAACAACACAAACAAAGAAAAATACCCAATACCCTAACAAAGCAAAGTGAACATGAGCCAGTTATCATATGGAACAAAGGTTAACTATCAATGTTGTAATAGTAATAGTAATGTTATAATAGATTGATGGTGTAATAATACATGGTTCAATAAAGGACTGCTAAAAATGTTTAAAATTAGAGACTAAATGACTTAATTATAGGGAGTCATTGTGTCAGAGAGAAATCACAAAATTTATTAATAGTAGTAACAAGGTGAAAATATATCAAATTTTAGGTATGCAGCCAAAGTTATGCTTTAAGAAAATATACATACACACATATGTATATATATTCATTACTTAATGGGAGAAAAAAAAAAACCAGATCATTGACTTGGGCATGCAATTAAAAAGAAACCCTACAAAAGCAAGAAATTAAAAACCTACAATTAAATGCCAAAATAGAAATCCTAGAAATCAAAGAAAAAATTAAGAAAATTAAAATTTTAAAAAGAAAAGTAATAAAAAAAAGAATTTGGGGATATATATATATGTATGTGAGTGTGTGTTTGTATGTACGTATATATATATATATATATATATATATATATATATATATATATACATATACACTTACATATGTATATTTTTCACCCAATTATATAAACTATAATAGCAATATGTGTAAAATTGATCAACTGTTTAAAAATCCAATCATAGAAAAGAAATTGATTGTGCGATACATGAACACCCCCTCAAAAACAAAAACCCCTACAAGGACCAAATGAATTTATAAGTGAATTCTATCAAAATTAATTCCAATATTACATAAATGGTTTGATAAAACTAATAAGGTCAAAAGAGAGAATGAAAACCATAGGCCACTATTCCTAATGAATATTTATGAAAAAAAAATATTAGCAATTGACTAGAGCATATCACAAAGATTACACACTATGACCACTCTGAATTTATATCAGGAATGCAGAGTTGGATAAATATCAGCAAAATTATAAACTCAGTGATGACATTAACAACAAAAAGAACTTCATAAGTTTTCTAATAATCTAGGCAGGAAAAAAATCACCTTTTGATATTATAACACTCATTCCTACCAAAAATACGAGAAAGCTCAAGAATGAATTAATCTTTCCTTAACATATTATTTTTTTAATCCAGCAGTTTTTGTTATGAAAAATTAGGGATCTTTCCAATAATATTGCAGTTGTAGAAGAATGCACATTTTCACATAATACAATATTATAAATGGTAGCTATTGCAATAAGAGAAGAAAAAGAAATTGAGGTAATAAACAATGGCAAAGAGGCAACAAAATTTTTGCTTTTAATGAGGAAAACTAAAGAATCAACTAAAAAACTAATTGAAAAAATAACTTCATCAAGGTTCCAGTATACAAAATAAACTTCCATAAATTATAAATATTTCTGAATATCACCAA
>CM053580.1:350067726-350096900 GCA_028627135.1 Pseudochirops cupreus | reverse complement strand
TTGTACCCTTTAAAATAATTGATTCAATCAAGCCCAAATCTTTTAAGGAAACTCTTATCCCTAACTCCTTTTATTACATGAGAAAGCTGAATGATAGATGCTAAGAGTTGAGGCAGTGTGACCCCTTTAAACAGTCCCCAACAGAGAAAGGATTAGCATGGAGGAGTTATGGACCCTATTCCTTTATCTACTCCACCAAGTCAGCTGGCCTTAAAATGAATTCAAATGGGAAGGGATACTATTAAAGTATGTGCTGAGATTACATGACACTTACTGGGGAAAAAAATAATGAATTCTATTTTGACCTTAAGAGGCTGAGTATTATGAAGACTCCTTCCAAATACATCAATTATTAAGTGTGTCAGAAGTATTTTTTCACACTTCTGTTCATTGGAACCACTAAATTTCTTTATCCCCCCTCTGTGTGTGTTGGGTCAGTCAGGTGTCATGATATTAGAATATCTTTTCTTTAAATGTCATAGCAACCAATGTTTCTTTTTAACTAACCTTCATAGGCATTTTTATATTCTGAGAAAAAGAACTTTTCAGTGTATTGTAGTTACATTTCAAATGTTTTCAAATGGATTTACAATGAAATACATAATTAACTCTTTGATTGTGTCTACTTGGGATGAAAGAATTAAATGGGAAATAAAAGTTCTATCTTTAATGAGACTGTTCTAACAGACATTAAAAAAAAATCTAGTATCTTGAAAATGGTACATACTGAAATCACCAACCCTAAACGGATGTATTTCAGAAACACAGAAACTCAGACAACCAGACATCATCTAGTCCAACCAAATCTCAACATGGATGTTCTGTACAATATCCCCGATGAATTGTCATCTAACCTTCACCAAGAGACTTTTCTTGAGGGAAAAATCTACTATCTCCCCAGGCTACCTATTACACTTGGAGAAAACTACTTGTTAGGAAATTGATTTTTTTTTTCTTTGACGAAGGAAAAGTTCTATCTACTAATTCTGCCAGTAGACTAATTTTGCCCTTTGGAGTTAAGTAAGCAAATCATCATCATCATCATCATCATCATCATCATCATCATCATCATCACCATCATCATCATCATCATTAACATCCATATCATTACCATTATTTCTTTTCTTCATGATACTTCTTCACTTCCTCGAGCAGCTACCATTCCCCACACTGACAGCTAGAGTGCACCTAATTCTCGGTTTTCTTTCTTCCTGACTTCTAATTGTAATATGGCATTATCCTGAGATTCTTCAATGACTGGGTTACCTTCCTCTTGTTGCTTTCCAGTTTGTTTATGATTTTCCTAAAATATGGAACCCAGCACACAAAGGCTTTTTTATGGCACTTTTACCTTAGTGAAGTATCTAGAAAAAATGAGTCTATACTGTTTATTCCAGGTTTTCTCCTTTCAGTTACTGCTTAACCCCTTACTATTAGGTTTCTAAATTCATCACTCAATTGAAACTGCTTTATCCAAAGGACAAATGATCTCATGAATGGAAAATCTAAAGGTTTCCTCCCCATTCTTATATATCTTCACTTCCCTGTCATATTTTTTATTACTGACCATTTTTTCCCTCCTAAATATTCTCTCTCTCTTTCTGGATTTTCAAGACTGTGATCTCTGCTCATTCTTTTCCTACCTGTACAACTGTTCCCTGTCAGTTTCTCTTTCAAGATAATCTTCAATACATACTCAACCTTCAAATTATGGCCTTACATCAAAACCCTATTCTGAACTTCATTTCTTCTCTGTCAGATGCCTCAACAGTTCTTAGTAATGTGATTAACATCTCTTTGTAGATGGATCCTTTTCTTTATATGATCTTTATATGATGTCTTTATCTTTATATAATGTCGGAATCTTTCCTGATAATAGTAGCCCATCAACAACTTCATACTGGACATTTTAGACTAGTTATGCAATAGGCTTCTCAAATTCAACATGTCTAAAATTAGACCCATTATCTTTTCCTTAAAACCCAACATTGTTCATAAGTTGTCCATATTTATGGCATGGTTATATCTATGGTGTAAGTTTTCGGTGACTTAAGCATATAACCTTTGAGTTCTATGTTATTTCTCACTCTCCTCCATTTCATGTGTCCAGTCAATGGCATAGCTTTATCCATTCTACCTCCACAAATCTTGCATTTGTCCTCCTCTGTTCACTCACAGGACCAATATTTTATTTTAAGCCTTTATCACATCATACCTGAACTACCAAAATATCCTAATAACTGATCTCTCTGCCTCATGTCTCTCTTTCCTCCAATGCATTTGCCACATGCTTACCAAAGTCATATTCCTAAGACACATTTCCTACCATGCTAGTCTCCTCCCTAATGAACTTCCAAATGTCTCTAGTATCAAATAAATACTCCTTGTTATGAACTGATCCAACTATTTTGGAGAGCAATTTGAAATTATGTCCAAAGGGCTATAAAAATGTGTATACCTGGAATGGCTAGGTGGCACAGTGAATAGAGCAGCTGCCCTGGAGTCAGGAGGACCTGAGTTCAAATCCTATCTCAGACACTTAACACTTACTAGCCATGTGACCTTGGGCAAGTCACTTAACCCCAATTGCTCTGCCCTCCCCCCTCCAAAAAAAAGCAAAAATAAATGCATATAACTTTTGAGCAATACCACTTCTAGGGCTGTATCCCAAAGAGATCATACAAAGTGAGAAAGGACACATATGTTTGTATATGTATATGTCTGTATATGTATATGTGTTTTATATATACATATGTGTGTGTGCATAATGTTTATAGCAGCTTTTTTGTGGAGGCAATGAATCAGAAATTGAGGGTATGTCCATCAATTGGGAAATGGCTGAATAAGTTGTGGTATATGAATATAATGGAATACTACTGTGCTCTAGGAAATGATGGGCAGGAGGACTTCAGAAAAACCTTGAAAGACTTATATGAACTGATACTGAGGGAAGAGAGTGGAGCCAGGAGAACATTGTACACAGTTACAGCCACATTGTGCAATGACTAACTTTGGTAGACTTGGCTCTTCTCAGAAATGAAAGGTTCTAAGACAACTCCAGAAGATTCGTTGTGGAAAATGCTATCCACATTCAGAGAAAGTATTACAGCTTCTGAATGCAGATCAAAGATACTATTTGTTCTGTCTCTCCCTTTTTTTTGTTTTGTTTTGTTTCTTTCTTGTGGTTGAATCTATTGGTTAGAATTATTCCTTACAACATGACTGATGTGAAAATGTATTTAATGTGAATATACATATAAAGCCTGTGTCAGATTGCACACCATCTTGGAGAGGAGGGAAGAGAGGAAGGGAGAGAAAATTTAAAACTCCAAAGATTGTGAAATTGATTGTTGTAAAATGAAAATGAACAAATTTTTAAAAGGAAACCAATTATTGATCAACTCAGTAGATAGCAATTATATTGCTATACATCTTCCTTCTGAAATTTGCAAGTTCAAAAAAGTTTTTAAAAACTAAACATTGATATAATTAACCCCCCCTTTTGATAGCTTAAAAAAATAAAAACTCCTCTGTTTGATGTTTGGAGTACTGTATAACCTATCTCCCACATACCTTTCTGGACTCATCACACATTTTTAAACTACATGAACCCTATTAGCTATTAGAATCTAGAATATTCCTTATCCTTACGGATGGCATTCCACCTCCCACCTCTGTCTTTGTTCAGGCTGCTCCACGCACAGAAAATGTATTTTCTTTATTTCATCTTCTTAGAATTTCAATCTTCCTTCAAAGTTCAAGTTAATTACTACTTTCTACATAAAGTACTCTTGAGTCTTGAGTTTTCCAGGTTCTAATGTTATTCTTGTATGCATGCCTTCAAAGAAGAGAAAAGAAAAAGCCTTGAATTTACTTCATATATATGCACATATACTCATGTTAATATCCCAGATAGTTAATAAATTCCTTTGCTGTAGAGACTTTTACAAAAGTAAGAGTGTCTATCAAATCATAGATATTCCATAAATGCTAATTGTCTGACTAACTTATTTAATCCAGAAATTTAACGTGTGTTTTTCATGTATTTGCCACATTGAGATTCACAACCACCCTGTGAGAGAGGAGCTACAGGAATATTATTCCTAAGTGTACATATAAAGAAACAGGCTTCAAAATGTTAGATGGCTTGCTACTGATGACACAGTGAGGAAGTATCAAAAGTTGGATTTGTACCCAACAACTACCTGTTAGAAAATACATAAGAAATGTTTCCTGTACAGAAATACTATGTCCTACTGTAATGGCAAGCAAACAAGTACTTAGCACCTTGTTTCAGTTGAATCTTGCCTCTGATTATATAAACTGTTTGTTAAGAAACAGAACTTGTGAAACCCACAGTGTGAGGGACTTGCCAAACACAGGAACAGGAAGGACATAAGAGGTGGGCAGAACAGGGAGAATCTAATGACCATATATAAGGAGAAGGCCAAACAGGGAGGGAGCCAAGCTGTTAGGAAGCATGGTTGTGGTGCCAGAACTTTGTCTGTGTTGATGTTACTCTGTCAAATCTGCCTGCTGATAGAGGACATTGCTGTTGTTATAAAAGTCCTGGGACTTTACTGCTGGTTCAGAAGCCCTGAAAGAGGACTTTCTTGTTGTCTGTTTACAGAAGTCTTGAAGGAGGGTTTTACTTATATTTTCAGAGATTCTGGGACTTTACTTATGATTTGTGTTGATTTCTCAGACAGAGACCCTGTCTTCTGTTATGTCTTGATAGCACATGCAGAAAGTAAATTGATGATGGTGCCAGCAATGTGCATGAATGTTATTGTGGCTCTGTTAAGCTTTTTCTTCCACAAAATAGGAACTGTGAAGGATTTAACGTAGACTGGACACTGTGAGCTTCAATATGAAATGAGAGCTGGGTGAGAAACTGCACTAAGAGCTGGATGAGGAGCTGAGAGCTGCCTGCCTGTGAATCCAGGTGACAGTTTGGTAGATCCATAGAGCTGGACCCATGGAAGAAGAACTATGGAATTCAGGAGCCAGCCTTGAGCCAAGATGAAAAGACCTCTCCTTGGGAATCTAGTGCTGATTGACAAGTTCATGATTTACTGTCATTTAGGGGTGGGAGAACTTTGTACTTTGTCCCTTGTACCCCTTAAGGATGATTGAGTTAAGGACTTAATGATATCTCTTGTTTAAAACTATGCAGTCACTTTAAGTGAAAACTATGTGGCCACTTTATTGATAAGTTGTTATGTTATATCATTGTGAATGCAGTACTTTGATTTCTGTGAATGTTTTGCTTTAGTTTACTGCTGAATAATTAAAGAGTTCACTATACCATGTGAGAAGAACCTTAGAGCTATTGACAGCAGCAGTCCTCTGGAGAGCTGCTTTTGGTTGGCTATACACCTACTCCCCTCCAGGTGTCTGTGTATCTTGCTCTCTCTGTTCCCCCTTCTCCTCCTTTCTTCCTTCCCTTCCCCCCCTTATCTCTCTTCATACGTTCTAAGATTCCATTAACTTTTTCCTTCTGTTCTTACATATTTCTGGATCTTATGGATCTTTTAGACATCTACAATCGACAGATGTTTTCTTCCCAAACAGTTGTCTATCCATGCCTCCTTGACGTTTTTCCTTTAAAAAACCCTAATGTATTAATATATATGTATATGTATGTGTGTATACATACATAAATGTATTATATATTATAATATATATACATGAATTCATACATATAGACAACACACACACACACACACACACACACACACACATATATATATATATATATATATATATGTATATATTCTATCTTCCCATAAGCATTATATTTCATTCTAGCACAATGCCTGGCCTAGTGGTGTATAATAAATGTTTATAGATTGATTATTTTACCTGGGTAATAGTCTAACCTACAGACATTTACAAAATTTTTATTCTATTATCTCACACCACAGTTATCAAAGTGTGATTCAGGATCCCTAAGGACCCTTAAGTTGCTGGAATTTAATCTGCAAGATCAAAATTATTTTCATGATAATATTTAAGTGTTTTAATTTTGAGTACAATATATCTTGATAGATGTAATCCATATAAACAAAATCTCCTTGTCAGAACCTCAATAATTTTTCAGAGTACAAAGGAGTCCAAAAAGTTTAAGAACTGATTATCTACTATGTTGACAATCCATTTAGTTTTACACCATATGGAAATTAGACAAATAGTCTATTAATGCTTTCAACCAATTGCCAAACCAAGTGTTAAGCAACATAAATTATTAATAAACTTGGATTTATCACTGAAATAATTTTCAGTTTAGGAAAGTTCTGGATTACATTGCAATGGCAAGCACAAGAGGCTCTGGTAAAACAAATCATAACTCTGAAGATACAGCCTCTTTATGTAATTATTGTTTTATGTGCAACATTGAACTTTTTTTTCACTTTGGAAGGGTTGGGGATGCGTGGGCCCAGATCTATACTTATAATTTCATCAGTATCATGAATTCACAATATAGAAAGTCTCTTTATCATCATACAATAAAGGGAAAGGCACATATTCACACAGATGAAAAGTGTCAGAGACAGGACTTGAACATCTCTTCTTGATTTTTAGGCCTATTTTTTATCCATGACATCATACTGTTTCTCTTGTAGAGCAATAAGCTTTGAAAAACACAGACTTAATGATGACCTTAGGAAATATTTAAAGCCAATTGGGGACAAATTCATTATTTTGATTTCTCTTCAATTAGCCGGAAAAGTCAAGCGAAGTAGGTTCCAGATAATTTTCATGGTTTAGGAAATAAAAAAGAAAACGGAAATATCTAAAATCTTTAGTGAATTTACATAGTGCATAGATAAGTAATCTGAAATATTGACTAAGAAAATTACTTTTTATCATTATTTATCATTAGCTAATTATTTTTATAACTCGCTAGTTAAACTTTTTGGTTAAGGTAGTTGGGAGATAGGTTGTAAAGTATTTTAACATCAAAATTGCATATTTATGCAATGATGGTGAATTATTTCCTTGATTATTAGCGGATAGGCTATGATGTTGCCACCTGGCAAGTTGAAACGCTATTTCCTTGCATTTTAAGGTGGAGAGGATTTATTTTTCTTTTTCATCAACTATAAACAACTTTGATTTCAGCCTATAAGAAATAAATTGTCAAAATTAAAGGAGAGATTTATCTAAAACATAAATATTGTAAAAGAAAGGATGAAAAAAAAGCTGCTGCTCTCATATTTAGGCAAGCCTAGGCTCGAACTACCCAAACTTTAGTGCTAAATTGGAATTATAACTATCTTCTTAGATTGTTTTTTTTCCTCCCATTCCACCAATAAAATTATGGAATCAGAAGACTGCACTATTATAAAGGACCTTGATTTGTAGTTAGTTTGGGCCCAACCCAAGTCATGAATCATATCTATAGCATCCCTGACAAGGGGTTATCTAGCTTCCACTTGAAAATTCCCAGGATGTGTAATCTCACTAGCCTTTGAGACAGCCTATTTCATTTTTGCAAAGTTCTAAGGGTTAAAAATTCTTTGCATTGACCTTAAGGCTATTGCCCTGCACTTTCCACCTATCTGTCACTTTCCAGGGTCACCTACTTTATGTTCAGCTAAACAAATCTTTCATGGTACACATTAATAGGTTGATAGGGGTTAAGTAATGGACCTGTGATTTCATTCATAGACCAAATTACAGGTAAGACAAACCTACTGCTTAAGGTTTGCATGTTCTCTATAATTTATAATCTCAGAGAGTTTCTAGAATATCAAGAGGTTAACTAACATGCTCAGGTTCACAGAGACAGTATGGATCAGAAGTGGAACTTGAACCCACGTCCTTCTGTTTTTAAAGTCAACTTTTAATACACTGTATCACCTTTCCTCTAACAATAGCTTGTATCCTAATAAAAGGGGTCATGAATTACTCTATAAATCTGGATTATTCATCTGTATTATTTCTGAAATTATGGATACTATGTGCAGCAGATGTAAATTATAATGATACTAAGAAAGAGTAATAATTGAAAGAAGGTTTAGAATTAAGTCTTTGCTTATTGAGATATCATAGTTGACAGATATATTGAGATGAATCTATCATGGGAAATGATGTTGTGTGGATCATATAATAAGGATGATGGATAACAGATGGGCTCTTTGCCTAATAGATTGGCTGTCAAATACACACATGCAGAGCCAAGGTAGAGGTCCAAAACTAAAAGAGAAGAGCAATTAAAAGAGCTATTTGGAAAATGTGGAAATAGTTCCCATGGGATCTTCCTGTTTTGTATATGGCAAATCTATGTTCCCATTGTGATAATTGGTGACAGATTCAAATACTGAGAATTTTAAGGACATTCAGTATGTACCACCCAACTGGTTCCAGGATTAATCTATAATGAGACAGGGGGAAGTAAATGGATCTGGGATTTCATTGAGATAGAGAACTCCTATATGAGGATGTTCCCTCTGCTGTTGCAATTTGTCTACTTCTCTACAATTTATGTTATTAGGTAATTGTCTAGGACTTGGAGAGATCAAATGACTTGCCAACAGTCACAAAGCTAGCTAGTGTCAGAGCTGGGACTAGAGTAGTTGACAGAAAATTATCTTTTCTTTTAAGACCTTAGTACCTTATTTGATGTTATCAACAAGCTTATCTTAGTAGTGCTGACAGTAATAGAATATAGGTCACTCAGTAAACTTTATTAGACAACAGAGTGGGTTAATATGTGCTAATTCCCATTATATTGAACTCTAAGAATTATTCAACTTCTTTTGACGTGTACTATACTGGAATTTTGACTTCGATAGCATTGGACATCAAGAGTCTGGCTTTGTTGTTGTGTTTGTTTAGTTTTGTTTTAATATAGAAATTTTTATTCTGGTGCATTGTTTAACTGGAACAGCTAACCTAAGAAAAAGACTGGACTTAGAGTCAGAAGACCTGAATTGAGTCTGGACTCTGCTTATGCAAGTTGTAAAATAAGTTTTCTCATCTCTACCATGAATTTGCATTTCCTGTCTAAAGCATCATATGGATTTCAGCTTATCATGTAGCTTGCTTCTTTACCTTTTGAAGATGCCTTTAAGAGTACACTCTAATGAGGTCACTGAAAGCTGACTTAAAGGGGACCCCTTTTACCTTTAACTAGGACAACCTGAGTTTCACTCTATGCATATCCCATATAGCTAAAGCAGTACTCCATTTATCAGTAGCATGCAATAAAGAAACACCAATGACTTTGGGCTCTGGTTGCAAATTATTCTTAGTCTTGTAGTTATCATACTATATCTGAGTGTAAGTGGAGAGGAGCTATGGGATATCTTCTAAGGAATCCAACCCTTTCTTCAACTGAAAAGAAATCAACTTCATTATTCTTAAGAAGTTTGACACACAGAATGATCATACCAGAGAATCAGTTTGCTATTAGTATCTTTTTTATTGATTTATTTTAAATTTAAATATACAATAAGAAAAGAAAACATATTTGAAACTTAAATCCAAAATAAGAAAAGAAATAGCAAAAGTATTGACATGTGCACTGCAGAATATGAGAGGATTCAAAATATACAGCAATAAAGTTCCATTTAAAGAAAGTCTTTATAATAAATACTACACATTGTGTCAGAACTATCCATCTTTTCTTTGCTTTCTTGTAAGTTTTCTTTTGTTCTCTGCTGTGCCTTTTTAACTTTATTCTTTTTTCCCCTCCACCCCAAGAAGACTAATACATTCACACACAGATGCATAAACACATACCCATACACCTTAATTCATACACTTGCATACACATACATGTACTAAGATATCTCTCATGATACTCATATATAGACATATACATTCATATATATCTATAAAATACCATACTATATTTGATCATTTTCTGTTTCTCTGAGGGTGGATAATATCTTCCTTCATAAGTTCAAGTCTTTCCATATTTTTCTAATTCCACCAACTCATAACTTTCTATACCACAGCAATATTACAACCTTATACTGTCTAATTAATTTAAATAGTCTAAAATAATATTGATTAGTAGGGCTAACATATGGTGTAGTTTCCCTCTTTCTCTCTTTTGATTAACTCTATTTTATCTTTAACTTTGTCTGAGACCATGATTACTTGCCCTGCATTTTTCCCTAATAAATCTTACTCCTGATCTTTATTTTTGTTTGTATCTCTTACTTCCTATCCCTCCTGATTCCTCTACTTCACTTTAACTTACTACTTGGCCCTCCTGTTACTTACCCTACATCCTCTCCAGAGATCCCTCCTTTATCCTCTCCCCCCACCCTTTCCTCTTACCCTCTTGTTTCTATCAGAATTTAGAAGACTTTCATAATCTTCCAAATATACGTATACATGTATGTATGTATGTATGTATGCATATGTATACACATCTACACACATATGCTGATATACACATATATACTTATTCCATTCCCATTAATCTAACTACCCTTCTATACCTCCCTTATCATATCCTTGCACTCTTATATCTTTAAGAATTTAGAAGACAGTTATTCCCTTCTAGATAATATGTATTATTCCATATTCAACCCATTCCCAATGAGAGTAAAGTTGCAGAAATAACAGTCCCTTCTCCCCCATCTAACTCTCTTGTGTCAATTCTTCCTCTTGCACATCATTTGTATAAATTTTTAAAAATCTTTTTCTAAGTGGTTTTAGTTTTTAGAATCATATCATACTCAGATATACTCCAATCTTTATTTCAAACAACTCAATCACTAATAACAATTTTAAGCATATGTTTTGCATTTTCTTACATAAAAAAGTAAACAGTCTGTCCTATTGAGTCCCTTTTAATTAGTTTTTGGTATGCACCTTATATTTCTCTTGAATCTTGTATGTCAAATTTACTATTAAGTTCTGGGGGAAGGAGGGGTTATCTGCCCACAAAATCCTGAAATTCTGGCAATTCTGTGAATGCCCATTATTTTTTTTCCATTCAGTATTGTGTTTAACTTTGCTGGGTATGATATTTTCAGCCAAGCCTCAGTTCTTCTGCTCTTTAATCTGTAGTGTTCCAAGACCTGTGGTCTTTTACTGTTGCCACTTGTAGGTCTTGTGTGATTATAATTGTGGCTTCACCACATTTGAATTATTTTTTCCTTGTTGCTCACAATATTTTCTTTTTGAACTGGCAGTTTCTGAATTTAAATATGGTATTCTTGTAAGTTTTCCTTTTAGGATCTCTTTCAGGTGTGGATGGGTGGATTTTTTTCTATGTACTTTCCCCCTCTTGTTCTAAAGCTTCAGGGTAGTTTTCTTTAATTATTTCTTGTATTATTATATCAAGATTCTCTTATTAATTGGAGCTTCTAGGCAGTCTGATTATTCTTAGGTTTTCTTTTCTTGATCTGTTCTCCAGGTCAGTTGTATTTCTTATGAGGTATTTCATATTCTCTTCCCATTTTTCATTATAAACACACACAGAGACAAATGCACACACACACGTATACACATGCATGCACACACACATACATATATATATATATACACATGTACATATACACACATTCATTCATTTATTTATCTATTTATTTATTATTTCTTGGTCTCTTATAAGCCACACTGGCTTACCTTGACGAATTCTGATTTTCAAGGAGTCATTTTCTTCCTTAAGGCTCCTGATCTCCTTTTCTAATTGTTTGTTTTTCTTTTCATAATCTTGTGTTTCTTGAATTGTTCTTATTTGTTTTTTTTTATTTTTCCTCCATCTCTTTCATTTGATTTTTAAAGTCTTTCTAAAGTTAATCTATGAATTTGTTTTGAACAACGTGACCATTTGACATTACTCTTTGGGGTAGGAGAGACTTTTCTTTTTTTTTTTTGCTTCCATATCCTCCTCTGAAGATTAAACCTTAGTCTTCTCTATTCCCATTGTAACTTTCTATATAGTGCTTGTGGGTTCTTTTTCCTTTGCACATTTTTTAAAAAATTGCAGCAACTAATTATTGTAATCACTTTTAGCACTCAGAGATGAGGGATGGTTCCTCTGGCTTCATATCCTTCTTTAGTTCTCCACTCTGATCTGGAATGAAAACCAAGAACTCTACCATTTCATAAGTTCATACAGCAAGCAGTGTCCCATCTCTACTGCTTTTTCACTTACCTGGCATGCTCTGGTTCCTTCTAACCCAGAAGTATGTCTGAATAGCACAGCTGGGCCTGGTGTCACTTACCAGCAGAGGTTCCCTCAATCTTCCCCCACTCAGATATTTCACTCCCCTCCCTGTCTGGAAGGTAAAAAATCCTGTGGCTGGTGCCAAGTTTGCCTCCCAGAACAGCTAGTCCTAGGGCTCACTGTTTGCTTTTTCAGTGGAACTAGCCTGGAGCTGTTTATGCTTCATAGGGACCAAACCTCTGTCCTGGGATTTTTCAACTGATCTTACCCAGCTGTCCCAGGAGGATAACTGTTATACCCTAGCTCTTGTTTATTTTTAATGTTTTATGTTCACCCTAAGGTGCTATTTTGTCTTGCTGGTGGAGGAAATCTGAAGAGCTTGGAATTTTTTACCTACTCTACCATCTTCCCAGAAACCTCAATATTAGCATCTTGCTCTATTCAGGAGAATTTCCTTCTAGACCACCTCTTCCATCATACCATCATTAAGCCTCATTAACAACACAGCCAAAAGATATTGCAACAGGGGTCTAATGAGCTAAGGAAGTTTCTATTTCCCTTTTCTCAGTTGTAAAATCAGAACTTGAAACCAAAGCTATTTAAATGACTGCAGTATACTAGTTTTACCACTTGCCTTAGGCCTAAACAGGTGCAGACTGAAAGTACAGTCAATGTAAATATGATTAGAAACAATAGATATCATGTCACATTTCTTGTGTGCTTTTTCTTCAGGTAAGTTGAAGAGAAGCAAAACATGAAAGGAAAAAAAATGCCATAAAATTCCAACCTTGTTTGCTCTTACATAAGTTTAGATTTGTAAGACAAGGACAAAAGCTACACATTTCAAAAGGCCATTTATTTAGTTGTATGTGATCCATAATCCTACATCTCCTTGGTCCTTTTTGATCCTATTTTTAAAAAAATTAATCAAATTATTCAATACACTAAAATCAATAAAGCAAAAAAAATGGAAAGACAGTTTTAAACAATCATGCTATGTGAGTTATACTTGAAGCATAAGTGACAAGTTCAAGTTGGAATTTCTGAAGGGCTCTTATAGATTCTGACCT
This sequence comes from Pseudochirops cupreus, assembly GCA_028627135.1. Taxonomy (NCBI): domain Eukaryota; kingdom Metazoa; phylum Chordata; class Mammalia; order Diprotodontia; family Pseudocheiridae; genus Pseudochirops; species Pseudochirops cupreus. The sequence goes on along the minus strand of CM053580.1, from coordinate 350,083,691 downwards.
TTCTGACATGATAAGTGGTGACTCTAAAAATGGCCCTTGAATTCCTGGTCTGGCCTCAAGGCTGTGCTAGTCCAGGCTAGAGATGCCTAAAATACCTAGAGGTTTTATTGGAATATCAATTCAATACGAGTCAATAGTGTAATATGGAGAGCAAAAAAGTTAGTATTATCTTAAAGTTCTTTAAGAATGGTAAATATGTCATACCAATCACCAAAATTTATTTTGTAGAGCTAGAAAAAATAATAACAAAATTCCTCTGGAAGAAAAAACAAGGTTCAGAATATCAAAGGAATTAATGAAAAGAAATGCTAGGGAAGGTGGCCTAGTCATAGCAGATTTTAAACTGTACTATAAAGCAGTAGTTATCAAAACTACTTGATACTGGCTGAGGAATAGATCAATGGATCAGTAGACATAGTAGTAATTACTATAGTAATCTACTGTTTGATAAACCCAAAGACTCTAACTTCTAGGATATGAACTCACTATTTGACAAAAAATGCTGGGAAAACTGTAAAACAGTATGGCAGAAACTGGGCATAGACCAATATCTTACACCGTACACTAAAATAAACTCTAGATGGGTTCATGATCTAGATATAAATGCTGATACTGTAAGCAATCTGAGAGAGCAAAGAATAGTTTATCTGTCGGATTTATGGTGAAGGGAAGACTTTATGACCAAACAAGAGTTAGAGAGCATTACAAAATGCAAAGTTCTGATTACATTACATTTAATTGTTTCTGTACAAATAAAGCCAATGTAACCAAGATTAGGAGAGAAATGGAAAATTGTGAAAGAATTTTTACAACCTGTGTCTCTGATAAAGGTCTCATTTCTAAAATGAGAACTGAGTCAAATCTAGAAGAATACAAGTCATTCCCTGTCGTGAGTTGCTCAGTGTCCAGCACTAAGCACGGTGGGAGATGTGAATAAGGCCACGTGGGTAGTTCAAGGAAGAACTCTGAACTCCGTTTATTGATTCTTAGGACAAGGTCTTTATAGAGCAAATGAAACAAAGAAAAAGGACTCAAGTTTTCTTATCATTATCTTAGTCTGTTATATCCTGGAAGTAATGCAGAATAGATAATTAAATAAAGATTTGTTATCTAGGTGACTAAAGTCTTAGGGAAAAGCCCTCAATCTTGCCTTCAGGTAACTCCTTTCATATGCAGCCACCTCACAAAGGATGCTATGAGAGCAGACTTCAAAGCTGAAGCTGTGGTCACCAAATACATCTATATTGGAGCTAACCATCTAGAACAGTGGCTCTCAACCTGTGGGTCGCAACACCTTTGGGAGTCAAACAACCCTTTCACAGGTGTCACAGGGGTTGCCTAAGACCATCAGAAAACACATATTTCCAATGGTCTTAGGAACTGAGACACTGCTTCTCTATCCATCTCCAGGCAGGTCTGTCCACATTCAGATACCCCCTACATATGAGTATTAAAGGGCCACACCATTATGGACATTGAGAACCACTGATCTAGAGTTATCTGAGTCTTGAATCAAGTTTTTTGGCTCTCATCTATTCTCCAATTGATAAATGGTCAAAGAATATGAACAGGCAGTTTTCAGAGGAAGAAATTAATGAAAAAATGTTCTAAATCACTATTGATTGGAGAAATGAGGCACTACATCTCCCTGGTCAGATTGGCTAAGATGACAAAACAGAAAAATGATAAATGCTAGAGAAGATGTGGGGAAATTGGAACACTAATTCATTGTTTGTGGAGTTGTGAACTGATCCAACCATTCCAGAGTGCAATTTGGAACAATGCCCAAAAGGCTATAAAAATGGGCATACCCTTTGACCCATCAAAACCACTTCTAGGGCTGTATCCCAAAAAGGTTATACAAAGAGGAAGAGGACCTGTATGTACAAAAATATTTGTAGCAGCTCTTTTTGTGGTGGCAAAAAATTGGCAATCAATGGGATGCCTATCAGTTGCAGAATAGCTAAACAAGTTGTATGTGAATGTAATGGAATCCTATTGTCGCTTTAAGAAATAAGGAGCAGAGGGACTTCACAATAACCTGGAGAGACATATAAACTGCTACTGAGTGAGAGGAGCAGAACCAGTAGAACATTGTACCCAATTACAGACACATTGTATCTGTGATTGACTGACTTTTATAGAGTGGGCTCCTCTCAGCTATGCAACGCTATAAGACAACTCCAAAAGACTCATCATGGAAAGTGCTATCCACATCCAGAGAAAGATTTACAGATTCTGAATACAGATTGAAGCAAACTACTTACTCTTTCTTTTTTGTTTTGTTTTGCTCTTTCTTTCTCATTGTTCATTCCATTGGTTATAATCCTTCTTTATAATTTGACTAATGTTTAATGTGAAAGTATTTGTGGAGCCTATATTGAATGTTGTGCTGCCATAGGGGAAGAGGGAGGAGATCAGGGAGGGGGGGGAGAACATTTGGAACTCAAAAGCTTGCAGAATTGAGTGTTGTAAACTAAAAGTAAATAAATTAATTTTTTTAAAGAGAAGGACAATATTCAGAATTAGGAATACACTCTAGTTAGATGATGTCCAGAAGATTTTACTTACCTTGAAAATTAAAATCTTATTATTTTATATAGTGTCCTCACAATATCTTGTTCTTATTGTTGTTCTTTGGTCATTTCAGTCATGTCAGATACTTTGTGACCCCATTTGGAGTTTTCTTGGCAAAGATTCTGGATTTTTGCCATTTCCTTCCCCATATAATTTAAGGAATTATATGAACAGAAGAGAATGCATCTAGAGGAAGTGACTTGAATGGTAAGGTGAAGAGAATTTCCTTTATTTGTGGAAAATTTGAAAAAGCAGAACAAATGACAGGAGTAGAAAAAAGAGGGAATGGTACTTTTCTTCAGCTGTCTTTAATAATGAAGAAGTGATTAGGGATTTTCTATTTGGCCTCTGGACCCATAACTGATGTAAAAATGAATAGTTGAAGTTTTAGAGAGGCAGTTTTATATTTTGCATGAGAAGGAATGTCTTAATAATTAGATGTCTGAAACTGAAAGGTCTTATAGTGGGTGCTGCCGTCCTTAGCAATGGAGTTTGTTACATGGGGAATGGATAGCTAGTTGTCAGGGATATTGCAGGAGACATTCCTTGTCAGATATGAATTGAACTACACGGCCTCTGATAGTTCTTCTCACTTCGAGAGCCTTTGATTTTCTGGAGAAAATCCGGGCATCTAGGTGACACAAGAGATAGTTTACTGCATTTGGAGGCAAAAAGACCTGAATTTGAATTCTTTCTAAATCATTTACTAGCTATGTAATCCTGAGCAATCACTTCATCTTTCTCATTTTCAATGTCTTCATTTGGAAATTCATGGTAATAATAGTAACTATCTTATTTATATTGTGTTGTGGATGAAGTGAGATAAAATATGTTAAGTTCTTTGCCCACTTTAAAATGTCAGTTGGGATGAAGAGGAGGAGAAGGGAGATGATGAGGAGGAGGAAGAGGAGAAGGAGGAGAAGGAGAAGGAATTATCTATGAGGAATTATCCTTAGATGTCTCTGAGAAGGAAAACCATGAAATGGATAATTTGTCCCATTTTGCATATAAAGGAGAAAATTCAGATTTTTACCTTGTTAGTTTTAGTTATCTTCAAATTTACTTATGCCCCCAAGGATTCTTATAATTTGACCTAGTTTCATTACAATACTTTCTTCTAATTGTTCAGTCATATTTGACTCTTCAAGACCCCAATTGGAGCGTTCTTGGCAAAGAAGCAATAGTGGCTTGCCATATCCTTCTCCCAGTAATTTCATAGATGAAGAAACTCAAGCAAGCAAGAGTAAGTGACTTGCCTAGGGTCACACAGCTAGTACATATTTAAGGCCAGATTTGAAATGAGGAAGATTAGTCTTCCTGACATTAGGAATAACACTTTAGCCACTACAAAATCTAGCTGCCCATAATATCATTTTAACATAGAATAATTTATGTTATTTTTCTTGCTAATAATTAAAACAATAACTAGCATTTGTATAGTAATTTAGCATGTACATTCATTATGTGACTTGTGTCTGATGATATTACCTTCAACATCCAACCCCAAACCAGATAGGACAGAGTTTGAATTCATGTATGAATAACACAATGGGTTAGTATCAATGACCCTAAAAAATCATCCACTTTTTTTTCTATAATATGTTTGTCATTTCTTTGCTAAAAAACTTGGAAACCATTAACCAAGTTTCTCAACATTTCTCTCTTCCACTTTCCTAGTATATGAAATAAAGGGTAATAATAATGATTTACTATTTCTCATCCCAGAAGCACTAAGAAAAACTTACAATAAAATTTTTCTAAAGTGCCTTGCTAGTCATAAGGACTACATAAAAGTAAAGAACAAAAATGCATGCAAGCCTTATTGGAGTGAATAATGAATATTGTTATAGGGAACATGGCAGTTTTTCTCTCTAACTATGAATTCTTCCTGCATAAATTACATGTATGTACTGAAATTGATGAACTTGAGTGTTTTCAAGTATGAGGAAATGAAGCAACTAGGTTGGGCTCACTTTGACCATGTCAGCCACAAAAGAAATCTATGCTTATTTTCATGGCTCTGCTTTGCAGATATCTGACAGGTGGTGGGCACATTATTCCAGAGCTCAGAAGAATGCCTAGCACATGGTAGATGCCTTTTAATGTTTATTGACTCACAGATTTGAAAAAGATGATACTTATCTCTTATAAAGTTCAGTATGGCTTCATCTAGTCATATGAGAAAGTACTACTGAATTCAATGAAAAAGTTTTTTTCCTTCAGTTTCCTACTTATGCCTCAACAGGAAGGAAATAACAATGCATAATGGTGTGACATCATGACTCTTTCCCTGTCACTATATAAATATATGTGTATGCGTATGTATGTATGTATAAACATGCACATATATAATGTATCCATAATTATAAAATGTATATGCATATAGAAGTATATATAAATACAAGTAAACTACCACAATATGACAAGGTTATCTTCCAAATAGAACATATGTGTACGTTTATATATATATATGTGTATATATTTATGCAAATGTGTGTTTATGTGTATATATGTGAATAGTACATGTGTAATGGGATTTTAAAAAGACATTTTAGCCAACTTAAAATTACATGTGTATGTATATATGTATGCATATGTGTAGATATGCAAACTATTAGAAAAAAGAAATATACATATACATGGGGAATATTTTTGAATAATTTATATAAAGGAAATATGTGTTTATTTATTGATCTAGACATGTCAGGCACTGTGTTAAATGCCTGACAATTATTGACTCATTTAATTCTCATAACAATCATGAGAAGTAGGTATTATTATTCCCATTCGACATTTGTAGAAATTGAAACATACATTAATATGCTTTTGTGAACCTAACAGAATGGTATCAGATAATCACCAAAATGTTTGAAGAATGTTTAATGCACATCAGAAGCTATCATAAAAGGGAAAAAATGCAAAAAAAAAAAAATAAACCCTTAGTAGTATTTAACAGAATAGTACTTCCAAAAAAATTCTAACTCTATGTTACACTGTGTGTCCTATGGAAACATTTCTCTCCTGAAACCTGTTATTTTGCCAGAAGGATATAAATGCAAGTCATATTTGCTATGTGGAACAAGTGGGAAAACTGGGACATTTTGAGAAATGAAATGCATTATAACAATCTATGACTTGACTGTGCTAAGCATCTTGCTATCAATATTGAGTTCAATTTTTTAAAAATCTTGTGAATATCTTGGCACTCATGATTAATTTGTGAGCAATAACTAAATTAGCACCTTCACCATAAAAATTTATCATTCACAGCAATTGAAATAAAACCTCATTTTCCTTCTTCCTTTCTGCGTATATGCTTTTATGCTACATCATATAACATACACACCCACCTGATCTATATCTACAAATGCATGTATAATTATGTTTTATATTATGTGATATAGGGACACACTCATTCTTTTTGTCATTGCCTCTGAAGACTGGCTATCTAAAATATTTTAGCATAATGAATGAGTATGGAAAAGGTGTCAGTATTGGTATCGGTATCATTTAATAGAAATCATAATGTTTCATTTATATTGTTTTATCAAGACTGATGCAACAATTCATTAGGGATAACTGTTTCGTTGCTGTTGGGGGAGAGAAAGAAAGGAAGGAGAGAGCAGAGAGACAGAGACAGAGAGAGACAGAGACAGAGATGGAGACAGAGATGGAGACACAGAGAGAGACAGAGACAGAGAGACAGAGACAGAGAGAGAGCTAGATGGATACAGAGAGAGAGAAGGAGTGAGAGAGAAATTATCCCCGAGTGAAAAACCTTATTAATAGCTCTTCAGTGAATTTAATACTTTCTGGAATGCTGCCACCAATTACTTTTTGACTTGCTGACTTATACGATATTTCATATTAGCTGTAGTCTCAACAAGTATGTGTGTTCATGCACACACACATACACACACATACACACACACACATGCACACACACACACCAGCATTTACATTAATTGGCAAAGTACTTGGGGAAATTCAATCTGACCTGACCTATGCCTATTCTGTACAGAATAATGAACAAAATAAGAGTAAAAGTTATCAATATTATTAATAAAGTATAAAAGAGATTTTAAAGAGATTCATAACTGGGCCAAATGATGCATTCATCAAATATTGGATAGTATTAATTGCCACCAAGGATCATGAGTAATTTATATTGAAGAAGTCTTGAGAGAAAAAGTCTCAGTAGCTTCCATTCAATATATTAAACAGTCCTAAAATGACTTATTAAGCAAATGTTGACTCAGGACTACAGCTGTTCACATGGAACTGGATCAAATTAGTTCTACAATTTTGAATTCTTAAATCCATAGAGGTCCATTTGAAGTGCTTAACAAGGAACATAGTAGATGTGTTTTTTGAAACTTTACATGTAACACATAACTACTAAAATGAGAAACTGTTAAACAAAAGTAAAGAAAAATCTAATGGGTAAAAAAAAAATCGAGTTCTGAAAATATTTACTTTTAATCTTCTAGGTGAAATAAAAAAAAAAAGGTTAATTTCACTATAGAATGTTTGGGCCAATGGTGGCAGCAAGGGGTGGATATGACTCAAAGATCAAGAAAATCTTATAGATTGTTTCTATAACACGTGAGAATGTCATTTTATTTTTCAGTCGCAAAAACATAAATTAGTGAGTTCTAATTCTCCACAGTCAAGTTAAAGAAATGGTAGATTATCCTTCAGGACCCTTTCTGGCTTCCACTGTAGGGTATAAATATTTTCATCTCATATTCATGTATACTCTGTTTCCTTGATAAATAATGCATCACCAAATGGCCAGCTTGTTGCTGATGAGGCTCTCTATACATAGGTTTTTAAAGTAAATATAGCCTATTGCTTCTAGAGGTGTCAAACATACAGCCTGTGGATCATGTGATTCACAACAATACCTAGCGTGGCCTTTACCAGATTAAAATGTAATTAAGAAGTATTTAACACAATTAATAAAAAATAAAACAAAATATATATCATGTTTATTTGTGTTTTTCTAAGTCAACACGTGATCAGATATCCTTAGGTATGGTTTAGTGGTCCCTGTTTCTACTTCACTCTGACATCACTGACTTGAACTATATTTTTGGTAAAGTAGATATTGCCAGAACTTGTAGCTCATTTATATAGTATTTAAAAGTCCATGATCCCTTCCTGACCATAATGAAATCTCAAAATAGGGCTTTGTAGAGGAGAAAAGAGAATGAGCTGGATATTCTTTGGGAAATTGCTATGTGCTATTATTGACTCTGAGGTTTTCCTTGAAATGAAGGCCAATCTTATTTAACACTGATTTTCTCCTTGTGTTCCTGCACTTCTATGAAATATGAAAAAAACATAGCATACAAAGAATTAATGTTGTGAGACTTCCAGCAGCAGTGGAGAGATGCATAAATGGGCATAAAATGTCTCAAGCATGTTAGAAATACTCAGAAGAAGTAGTATGCAAGATAGCAGAATAATGAAAGACTGGGAAAGAATGGATAGATGGATGGATGGATGGATGGATGGATGGATGGATGGATGGATGAAAGAAAAATCATTTACTAGTGTTCAGTATGGGTAAAGCATTGTGCTGAGTGCTGCAGATACTAAGAGAAAAGTAAGACAGTGCTTGCTCTGAAACATTGACATTGTAATGGAGGAAACAATGCATGCAGAAAATTTGTTTTAAAGCAGATGGAAAGGTCCCATAGTCCTTAGGATAGACTAGCAAAGCACTAGGAAATGTCTTTTTCTAATGTCACTTCTAGAGATGAAATCACATCAGTTCTTGATATTGAAGCACTTGAGAGTGCCAAAGACTCTAGTAGCAAAAAATAATGACAACAGCTAAATAATTTTCCGACTTTAGCTGTGGCTGCACACCCACAGAAAGAACAGCCAGTACACATCTCCAGGGTGGGGTCAGGGGAAGGTGGATGGGGTGATTCTCCAGTAGTAACTACGGGTGCTGGATTGAATACAGGACCATTGATTTGGGGGATACTGCTATTCTTAAGGCTCTTGAATTCAGGGAGGAGAGAAATAGAAATGTCATTTCTGGATTACAAACGTTTCCTGATTTAGTGTCCCATGGTTTCTATCAATTGGAAAGGATAATAGAGTTGATTGTAGATAATGTTCAGTTTCACTAAATCTCTGATCATAGAAGCTCAGCATTGTAGGGGATCTCAGAGCCCTTATTGCCTAGTCAGTTCTTGAAAAAAAAATCTTTCTCTTTATAATAAAACTGAAAAGTGATCTTCTATTCTCTGCTTCAAGATCCCCAGCAAGACTGAGTCTATTACTTCCCAAAGTAACTATTCAACTTTGAGATATTTCCAATTAAGTATTTTTTTTCTTTTGTATGAAGTCCACATTGTCTTACTTGAGCCTCCATAACAACATCTGAAGTAACTAATTACTATAAGTAGCATTGTTCTCATGTTTTACATGAGAAAATGAATAATAATAGAAGTAATAAAAATAATAATCAAGACTTTGTAAGTAGTTATGTTTCTAGACATTATGCTAAGAATTGGGGATACAATGAAAAGGAATTAAACAATCCCTACAAACAAGCAGCTTACATTATAATGTAGGAGACAATAAGGATACATAAACACGTCTGCCACATAAATAAGAAGTGAATAAACAATATATACATGTATATACCCATACATACATATGATGCTATTTTGTAAATAAGCCCATGTATGTATGCATCAACAATTTGTTTAATTAATTTTAATTTAATTCGTAAGCCATGGTCATCCATCTACTAAATGACAATGACAGGGCTCAATATCAGTCAAGCATGCTTTCAAATGTGTGATTCTTCCACTCTCAGAAAAGTAAACTGAGCATCTCTGTACCTCTTTTACCTAGAAATTCAGTACTTAAAACAAACATATTCAATTCAGAGAAACAAGAATTGATGGCAATATTTTTGTTAAGTGAGTGACTTTTCATTCTTCTTTTAGAACAGAAGTGATATTCTGAAGGGAAGTATCTATAAGAAGACTTTGGGGAGAAATGTTAATATTCATAAAGGAATAATAGAAATTCTATTTTGCATTTTTCCAAACATAGTTATGATTTTTCTGCACACTGCACAAAACTTCTCATATCCACAGGAAAACACTGCTTGATTAAGTAGAACTGTAGATAGATGTAGATCAAATCTAAAGTATATTGCTTAAGAGATGAATGTACATGTCCATCCAGGGAAGACAAGCAGCTTAATATGTTTACGCTATTCTGCTTATATGGTAGTGGAAATGGACCACAAGGACCACAACATTAAACTTTGTCAGTTCTTGAATTTCAATTGTCTGCATGAGTAAGCATCATTTCCTAGTAACAGCCACAGAGCTTGTCTTGCTGTTATTAACACTTTTACTTACAAAGAAAAATGATAATGCCATTGAGACTACCAGATCAACCCTCATGCAGTCATACTTTTGCTAAAACCTCTGCTTTGTCCATTTGTCTAATGTCTGAAGACATTAGATTTATTGACCTTAGATAATATAGAATGAATGTTAATTAAACAATATAAAGATGAAAATTATCTTACTTGTTTCTTATGCACTCTACTTTTTAGCCTCTCCAAAAGAATAAAAATAATAGGGATCTGTCTTAGTTGGGACTGGGGGCTGTGTGAGGGACAAAGTGGTTGGTTTTTTTTGCTCTGGTTCTATCTACACTTAGATTTCATCGGAAAAATAAAATCGTAGAAAGTTTTGGTATGGCTTATTTTAGGGTTTCACAAAATATAGGTAAGAAAATTCTTTCCCACAATGAAAGTATACAATGAAAGTCACTGTATACTTTGGATATCAAGTATGGTGCTGTCTTAATTTCACCATATAGTACATGGATAAATACAGGGGGAAAAACTCAAATATACCATTACGCTCATATTACCGATTTTTAAAGGACCTTCCTGTGCTTTTTTTGAAGAGAAATTGTATATATCCTTTGGACTTTGTCTAAGCAACTCCCAACAATTACCATGGAGGGTTTTCAGAAATCAAAATCCCATACTTAGCCAGGGCATGGCTTTTGTTCATTAGCAATATGATGAGCCTCCTGGGATCATTCTCTTCTCAATGGACAAAAACCCAAAAATATGCTCACAAGTAAATTTCCCACTATAAATCAAACATCAAGGCAGGAAACATTCACTTCTTAAGCTTGCTATTGGATGCTGTGTTCTTGGAAAAAGGAAACAGACAGAGGGAAGCCCTAGCCAGCAACCAGGGATGCTGACAAATTAAATGAATGATTGCAGCCTTGACACTGTCTTTGAAGGTCAAAAATTTCTGAGCTTTAGAGTCAATGCTAGCTGTCCAGTTAGAGATTTTCTCAAGGGCATATTTGATTCAAAGGAAAAGAGGAGGACTACAGGAGGATGATCCTCAGCTAAAGGACTAAAGCTTTGCATTCTGAGTTAAAAGTCCTGTCTTTTCATTTGGGATAAGACATGAATTGGTGATGATTTGCATTGCAGAGCTTACTCTATTTTTTACCTACACCCATGACTTTTTTCCAAACTTCTTTCCTTCTGTCAACAAAACCACTTATTCCTTGCAGTCACCTTGGTTCACAGGCTCAAATACTGAGAAACTGACAAAACAATGTATATTCACAGCATCTCTCATCTGTTTGTTTAGTTATTTTCCCCTTTCTTTCAGCTTTTCTTTCCTCTCTCCTCCATCTATACTATTAATTTATTGATTTAATCACCTTTCATGGGTCCAATTATTTTCTCTATACTCATATCTCATATATCTCCTTATCCAGTCCTAACCTCCAGATATGCATCTTAAACTGCCTATTAAACATCTCTAATAACCAATTGGATGGACATCTTAAACTCAACATATTCAAACTGAACCAATTATCTTCCCCCACAGAACCCTGTCACTCACCAAATTCTCCTCTCTCCCCAACTTTCCTTTTATTGTCAAGGGTGCTACCACTCTCCCAGTCCCCTAGGCTTGCAAACACCCACTTAACTACTCACTCTCTCTCAACTTCTATATCTAATCAATCTTTATTTATATTTGGCTTTGTAATATATGATCACTTCTCTCTTCTGAAATGGGCATGGTGCAAATACTTATCACCTCACAACTGGACTATAGCAAGTGCCTTTCTGTTGGTCTTCCTCTCTGCCTCAGGTCAAATTTCCATTCATCTGTCAAAATGATCCTCCTAAAGTTCACCTCTGACTGTATCACCTTCTTATTCAATAAGCTCCAGTGTCTCTCTATCACCTATTGGATCACATGTAATATATTCTGGTTGGCATTCAAAACCTTTCATAATTTCATTTCCTCCCAACTTTCCAATCTTCTTGTACCTTGTATGTGTATACATGCATACACATACATAGACATAGACATATATGGATATATACATATATGTGTGCATGTGTGTACATATGTGTGTATGTGTATATTTATATATAGATATACCAATGTCATTGGGCTAGTTTTCCCTCACTCAAGACATTCCATACCCCAAATCTATGAATTTTCACTTCCTAGCTCCAAATGCCTGCGATTTTCTCACTCTTCCTCTTTCTCTCTTACTGGTTTCTTTCAAGTCCCAGTTAAAATCCTGCATTCTATATGAAACTTTTCCCAATTCCCCTAACAGTCAGTTCCTTCCCATTGATGATTAACTCTAATTTATCCTGTATATAGCTTATTTGTATAAAATTGTTTACATGTTGTCATTAAATAAACTATGATGTTCTTGACAGCAGGAACTTTCCTTCCTCTTTCCTTTGTATAACAGTGGTTTGGCAAATTCAATCCCCTAAAGGAACTCATAGAAAACAACAGGAATCTGACTTCAAGAAGAAGACAATCTGCAGTGGCATTTGAGAACAGCCTCTTTGCATTGGTTATGTAGTCAAAACTCCCTGCATCTTTAAACCTACTCAGTTGAGGAATCATTGCTGTCTTTCCTAGGGGAATTCAGGGGAGAAATATATGATATAGGAGGTGGGGAAGGGTTTGAGGACCATCTTCTCTTCTCCTTAGCACAAAATACCCCCTGGAAATGACTTAGGTCTTGGACATATTTCATTTGCCATTTTCAGGATCAAGTGCAGGAGTTCCTGACCTAAGAGATTTAGCCATGGAAACCCTGAAGCCCAGGATTCCTGTCCAAATGTTACACTTTGCTCATCAGGGAGCCCTAAGAAGTCAGTTCTCTGGAATTTCATTTGTAAAAATGCTCAACTGATATTAGTAGTTAAATACAACTAAGGTTCTTTGATCCTGAAAATTGTGAGGTAACACAATGGGCAAAGATGACAGAAATCACCAAACTACTAAGAGTATTGAAGAACCCTGAGAAAATGGTGAAATGTATATCCCCAGAGTGTACGAGAGGTGCAAGTACATGGTAAACACTTAATAATTCATCTTTGATGAAGTCATAATCTTAATGCAGACTCTCATCACTATTCTTTTGGACTATTCCAATGGCCTACTTATTAGTCTGCCTCTTTCAAGTGACTTTCCTCTTCAATCAACTTTTTATATACCTATCAAATTAATATACTTAAAGGGTGGATCCTAGAAATACTGACATAACCCCAGTTATAGAACTATTTACTTAACTACAGAACTCCTTATTACCATTAGGATGCACTATAAATACCTCAGTTTGACATTTAAATACTTTTGTCACCTGGCCCCACCTTCTCCATTCACCATTGTTGTTGTTCCTCACATCCATACAAAAGTTCAACTAGAAAATCTAACCTTGAATTGGAAATTAAGATTTGGTATTATCAATTAACTAGAACCAGGGATGTGACCTGTTATTTAATTGTTGAATTATATATTATTCATGTAAATGTATTAGATAAATTCATTCATATGACTTTTGCTATTCTGTTACTTCAGTCTTGTCTGACTCTTTCTAACACTATTTGGAGTTTCCTTGGCTATGATACTGGAGTGGTTTGCCATGTCTTTTTCCAGATCACTTTCCTGATAAGGAACCTCAGATAAACAAGGTTAAGTGACTTGCCCAGGGTCACATAATAAGTTTCTGAGGCCAAATTTAAACTCAGTAAGATGAGTCTTCCTGACTCCAGGACTGGCACTCTGCCCACTGTGCCACCTACTGCCCCTCTTTGACTAGCTATATTGATAAAATTAGATGAAAACTTAACGGCTAACAAATAATGATCATTGTGAGGTCTGCCCTATTCCCCAAGAAATGGCATATGTATGTATTTTCTGTATGTATAAATATGTCTATACATAAATGGTACGTATATACATGCATGTATTGTGATGGCTCAAGATGCAGTGGTGTCTTCAATGTCTAAGAAAGCTCTAAGTGCTCCACCATGCCTGCTTCAGTTGCCTTCATGGCCAGTGGAACAGTTGATATGGTATTTACTGCCCAACAACTCCAGGAGAAATGCCAGGAGCAGAACAGAGGTCTGTACACAACATTTATAGATCTAACCAAGGTCTTTGATACTGTCAGTCATGAGGCCTTATGGAAAATTATGTCAAAATTTGGCTGCACAGAGAAGCTCATCAACATTGTATGTCAATTTGATGATGGTATGATTGCCCAGGTTCTAGTAAATGGACAATGCTCTCATGCCTTCCAAGTCACCAAAGGAATGAAACAAGACTGTGCTTGCTCCCGTGATTTTTATCATGATGTTTTCAACCATGTTGTCAAATGCTTTCAATGAGGATGAACATGGCATCAAGGTCAGTTACCACACTAATGGTAAATTCTTCAACTTGAAAGGCAATAAGCCAAGACCAAAGTGGAGCGAGTGTTGGTTCAGAATTTTCTGTTTGCAGATGATTATGTACTCAATACAGCCTCTGAAGCTGAGATGCAACAACATATGGATTGATCCTTTGCTACTTGTACTAATTTTGATCTAACAGTTAACATCAAGAAAGCATAGGTGCTCCATCAGCCACCACCACACCATATGTAGAACCACCAGTTATAGCAAATGGAGAAGTTCTGAATACTGCGGATAAGTTCATTTACTTCAGTAGTGTACGTACTTTCCAGGGATATACATATTGATCATGAGGTTGATGCCCCTGATTGCCAGAGCTAGCTCAGTGCTTGGGAGGCTCAGAAAGAAGTGTGGGAGATAAGAGGCATTAAACTGACTACCAAACTTAAGGTTTACTGAGCCGTAGGGTTGACCTCATTGTTGTATACCTGTGATACCTGGACAATACATCAGAATCATGCCAGGAAACTGAATTGCTTCCATTTCAATTGTCTTAGGAAGTTTCTGAAGATCAACTGGCAGCATAAGGTACCAGACAATGAGGTCCTTACTCAAACAAAACTGCCAAGCATTCAAACTCTGCTTCAGAGAATGCAACTCTGATAAGCTGGCCACATTGGCAAAAAGTGTGCTTGCCAAAAAGACTCTTTTATGGAGAACTCCTAAGGGGCAAGCGTTCACATGGAAGTCAGAAGAAGCAATACCAGGACACTCTCAAGGTCTCTCTTAAGAACTTGGGAACCGATTGTGTGACATGGGAAACACTGGCACAGGACCTATCATCATGGCCTGCCCACATCAAAGAAGGTGATGTGCTCCATGAGCAAAGCAGAATTGAAACAGCTCAAAGGAAACATAGGATGCACAAACTTAGAGTATCCACCCCAAATGTTCACATGGAGTATTTGTGCCTAAACTGTGGTAGAGCATTCCAAGCTCATATTGTTCTGATCAGCCACAGTCGGACACACTGAAATTTGACTCTAACATAGTGATATCATTTTGGTCTTCTTGGAGAATGAAGGACAACAATCATAAATGCGTGTATATATAATGAATCCTATATAATCACATTACTTTTAAGAGCAAAAAGGCTTCTGGTATTATTGATAAACAAAATAATTTAAACATCATATCTTTAAAATATCTATGTATATGTTGTATAATTTATCTAATAGCACAAATATTGATCTGATAAAGAAATAAATATAAACATCCTGAGGATATATATATTTTAAAACCATTTAGTTATTCTTTTATGCATCTGACATGAATTCATCCTTCTAACTCTAAGTGGACTATTGTCTTCAATGTAGCCTGGTTCACCAGTGATACTTGTCATACTGTAGCATACTATGTCATACTTTCAGTGATCTCTTGACTACCTTACTCTACTAGTTAATGATAACTCAAATCTATGCAGTTTTTTAGGGTGTGCAAACCATACAACAATTTTAGGTAGGTATTGATATTTTTCTACCATCTCCAGAAGAGGAAACCTGAAATACAAAAAGGTTATGACTTCACTTTAGACATTGTTCTTAAAGTTATTAATTATTACAGGGAAATTCACATTTTTTTTTTTTTT
>CM053580.1:350051708-350067226 GCA_028627135.1 Pseudochirops cupreus | reverse complement strand
TTTAACCTATTCTTCATTTTAGATTTCTCTTTTAGGTCTCTATTTAAGTCTGTATCTTTTCTTGTTGAGCCTTGAACCAATTCTATTTTCATTGAATTATATTCTACAAGTGATCTATTAAATATTTCTGTCTTTTTTTATTTGTTTGCAAAATCTCTGTCCTAGTAAATGGTCAGTTTTTGTAAAAGTTTCACGCAGTACAGAGTAATATGTATATTATTTTGCTGTCATAATTAAAAGATGCTGTAAGTTTTCTTTTTTTTAATTCTAGCTTTGCTGTAAACTTGTTGAGAACCACATTTTCTTTTTTTTAATCTTTGCATTAGATTTATCCACAATTGATATAGGGATATTGAAGTCTCCTGTCACTATTTTGTTATTCACTATAACTTCAAGAAACTCAGATAACATTTCTTGTGTGAATTTGGATGATAAGGCATTTTGAGGGTATAAGTTTCTTATGAATATTGACTTGGTGTATATTGTTCCTCTAAGCATAATATAGTTTAATTATTCTTTTAAAAAAAAGAATGATTTTGTTTTAATTTTTCTAATACCTGCTAGGTGGTGTGGTAGACAAAGTTCATGGACTCGAGTCAAGAATGTTAATTTTTCTGAGTTCAAATCCAGTCTCAGACACTTACTAGTTGTTTGACCCTGGGAAAGTCACTTGACTTTGTTTGCCTTAAGTCCTCATCTGTAAAATGATCAGAAGAAGAAAATGACAAACCACTCCAACATAATTGCCGAGACCAAAATGACCCAAAATGGAGTCATGAAGAGTTGGACATGACTAAAAAATGGCTGAACAATAACAGCACCCATAGCGAGATGACAGCTCCTGCTTTTTGGATTCACTTGATGCATTATATTTTTGCATTCCCCTCAGTTGTATTTTATACGTCTTTGATTTATTTCATCTGTTTCTTGTAAGCAACAAATCAAAGGCTTTTTAAAAATACAATCTGTTAATTTTAGAATTTGATTATTTAATCCATTTGCATTTAAAGTTATTTGAATTAGGTCTATATTTCCCTCCATCTATGTCTAAAATTTGGTTTTTAAGCTATTCTTTTTCTCCTTCTTCTGCTGTAGATACAGTATTGAATTTCTTCAATGATTTTACTTTAATCTTCTCTGTGTTTGCACTGTCTCTCTTCTCCTTCTGACTCTTTTTTTCTCATTTCTTACCTTTTTCTCTTTAAAATTTTATTTATTCCTCTCTCCTACTTTTTCTTACCCTCTTTTTTCCTCTCAGTTAAATACTTTCCATTTTCTCTTCCTCTTCAGTTAATCCTTATTATTAACTTGTTTTCTTCTTCTTCAGCATCATATTTCCTTGTGTAACTGTTTTTCCTGTTGATTTTTCTGTTTATGTTCAAGATTTCTGAGGTTTCTTTTTCTTGAAATCTTTGACTCTTTCAGTCTTTCCTCTCATCACCCTCATTTTTCCTTATCATTCTCTTCCTGACTCCTTCCCCTCTATTATTATTGTTGTTGTTGTTACTATTATTATTATTGTTGTTGTTATTATTTTAACTGTTTTACTTTCTTCCCACCCTGGAAAATTCATGGCTCACTGGTTTGGACATCTGCCCCAATTGACTTTTGGGTGATACAAAATGACCCTAGCTGGATGCTGTGCTTTTCCTCAGTTTATGTGGAGTGCTGCATAGCTCTTCACATGTAGGGTGTCTTGAATTAGTCACCTGTTTTACATCTTCTTTTCTTATTTTTTTATTTTTAATTTTTTTTAGTGTTTGCCCAGTTTAGAGGCTTATTTCTCTGACACCAGCACCTTAGAGCTTTGCTGCACTGGTTCCCCTGGTTTATATCTTCTAACAGACTTTTTTTCTGAAAGGCTGTGGCCAAGCTTGGCTATTGAAGTCTGAGTGTACACACACACACACACACACACACACACACACACACACACAGACACACACACACAAATAGATGGATAGATGGATGTGTATATATGGATACACAGATGTAGATATAGTTAAGTAGATATAGATATAAATAGATGTCTGTATGTTTATAAATATATGCACATATATATGCATATGTATGCATATATATACACATACGCATACATATATACATTTCTATACAGTATCTTCAGACTATATAGTATCTTGAGACTATTAAATATGCAAAATCATTTGCTTTTTCACAGCTAGTCAAAGTAAACAACTATTGAGGAGGATGTGGAAAAAAAGGTTATTAAAATGTACAGATTACAGTTCAAGAAATAAGAAATATTCAAAAGTGAAGCAGAGAATGGATGTCATTTTTCATGTCCAAAAACTAGATATAAATTTATGTTTAGTTTTTTCTATAAAGCATATTCCAGTTGATATATGACACATTTCTTTTATCTAGATCTTCCCACTGTTCCTTTAAGCATTATTTTTAACCTAATCAGATAGAATGGGAACAATTCCTACTTAATTAAGAATGAATTTTCACAAATTTAATTAATGCAAACTTATTTGACAAGTACTATATGATGTTGAATAAGGTGATAAGTCCAATAGGATCGTGCAATAACATACTTGGAATGCAACTTAGATAGCAAATCTAGGTCAATTCCTCAATTTTCAGATTAGGAAACTGTGACTGAGAAGTTAAGTGACTTTCCCTAGGTCATACATGTAGTAAAGGACAATGAAAAGATTTGGACCAAGGTCCTCTGATCTAATTAGTGCTATTTTCATTGTAACATACTATCTTTCTAATCTAAATGATATCTCATTTTTAAACCATGTCAATGTTGAAGAGCCAAAAAGAATAAAAAAATACTTCCGTCTTGATCAGAAGAGTAATTATATTTGAATATTATTTTCTAAATTGATCATATGTGCATATACATAAATATATGTATATACACACAAACATACATATATGTCATCAACTAGAGTTTTCTGTTCCTGCAGGATTCCCTTTTCTGCAATAGAGGCTTTTGTGATATCAAGATTTTCTTATATTCATTAGTGGAAAAAAAAAACATATGTGCTATTGTTAATGTCATTTATGTCAGCTTCAAGTGTGATTACTTTCTGTTCCCACTTCTATGTGGCTTTAATTTATCATGCCATTTTCCATCTGGTTGGGGGGGGGGGAGTTTTTATTACATTCTAATAATGAACATATTGAAGTAAGAGTGTGAAGGGCTGGTGCCAAGCAAAGTATAAAGACATTTAAACTCAAAGAGTCTCCAGACACATTTTTGCATATAAAGTTGATATTCATTAAACATCTTGTTCACCATACCTCATTGGAAGTGTTTCTTAAACACCTTATCCTGGCATGGAGTTGATGCTGCTTTCTTAAAGTGTATGCCAGCAGAGTTCAAGGTCAGGTAAGTCTTAACAAGCTGAAAACACTTTAAGAATATGTCCAATGACATCTGTTGTTTGAAAAACAGCCAAATAAGTTCAGAAGGTTCATTCTCTCAAATCTGTTTATGAAATAATTAGTATTTTTTCTCATCTTAGCAACACATGAAGTCTTTCTATTTAGTATGTGCTTCGGTTAGGATCTTTGTTACTTGAGCAGCATACATATTAATGATATTCTGACTCTTTCGAAATTGAAATTGAAGCATTAGTGTTTTCACATGGCAAGCAGTTCCATTCAATCTTTCTGTATCAATTGATGGGGACTCAACACCAATTGGAAGACAATTCCACGCTGAATTTTGTCCCAATATTTTCTTTTTTACTTTTGTGAGTGACCTTTCTGGGTGGGCATTCATGTTTGTCTAAAAAGACATTCCATCTTGCTGACTCTTTGAAAAGTTTGAACAATGTTTTTAGGAGGGCTCTTTCCTGACCTCAATGCAGAGTATCACTTAACATTTATAAAGACCCTTTTCAAATCTGCACTGCATTGCCAACTTAATGACAAGCATCAGTAATGATGCATTGACTTGGTCCATCTAAATCAGGGTAGAATCCTTTCTCTGCTACTAGAAATTCTTGTAAAAAAATTCCATTTTGACTAATTAATGGAAGAATTAATGAGTCTAAGGAATGTCTGTTGTCATGAAAGTAAAATTATATCCTTATATGACCTTCTATTGCCTGCTACATAATCTGATCTGTTGATCTGCTTTAATTCATTAACATAGCAGTTATTTTCTAATGAGAGAAGAAATTTATTATACAACATTTTTAAAAGATCCATTGTGATATCATTTTTTCTAACTAGATAATATGGCTGCCATTTTTTTATTTTTTTGTTCAGTCTTCCCATGTTCAGATGTCAAAACAATTATCTGAATGTAGGAGGGAGAAAAAAAATCATCAAAGAAAAAAAAAAAGAAAACATCAACCTGAGCATGTTCTGATGTCCAGGAATCATTTCTTAAAAATAAAAATAAAGGAAGACATAAAAACAGAATTACATTCCTACAAATTTTGACACATTTCTCCTATTGTTTTTGGTTGATTTTTTGGGGAGCGGAACGTTATGAGACAGCCAGGTAGATACTTGTGAACCTTTGATCTCACTGCATTTAATTAGGGAAACTAACATGATATTTTATGTTTAGAGGCCAGTGATGTATAAAAAGTAATTTTTAATGTGAAACCTGACAAATGGTAGTGAATATTTTTGGACAGCAAATCTAGCAGGCCCTTTATTGTTTCAGTGCTGTCAGCATTTGACTCAAAGAATTTAGGATTAACATGAAAAGAGGATCCTGCATTCTTGAGGCATGCCTGGGAAACATGAATCAGTCTCCTTTGGATTTTTTGGTTGTTGTTGTTCTGAGCTAGTCCAAGTTCACTAAAGAATCAGCCACAATTTATGTTGTATGTCTACAAAGAAAAAAAGAAGGATAACTGGCAGGCTATGTGCCTGCCCAATACCTCAGTTTTCCCATGGCCAACAATAGCAATACATGCTTTCTACTTACCCCATAATGATGGTCTAAGGATTAATGAGCTAACACATTTAAATAACTTCCAGTTTCTCAATGATAGTAGTTATACCAGCAGAATTTGTAGATGAATGGACAAACTCTTTTTAACTCACACAGAGAGGAAGAGGTATTTCCTCTGAGTCTCCAGGCACATCAAGAAATGGAAGTCAAAGAGAATGCCCCTTTAGCATATTTTACATACGAAGTATCATGATCCAGTTATGTGACTGATTTTCTAACTAGCTTTGCAGACAAGGCTAAAAGAAGAGCCATAGGGATGTTTTAAACAATGTCGCTGTCAGAGGATGAAGTGTGTATTGAACCTAACACCCACTCAGACTGCTATCCTCTGTTGTACTTCTGTTAAAAAATTGGCTTCATTACTTCTTAGTAATGAAGCCAATCTTTATTACAGTGAAACACCTCCTTTGTACAGCAGTATTTTTATTGTTGTTTTGACTCTGGAACTTCAAGCAGGACTGCTGATAGTTGGTATGTAATACTAGTGGAGCCAATGATGGGCCTTATTGATGAGGCTTCTGAAGCCCTGAGCATTGGGGAGGTTGCAGAATAAGCTAGGGTCAAGTAAGATCCAGAGAACAGAACACACACACACACACACACACACACACACACACACACACACACACACACACACACACACACACACACAAACAAACAAATTCAGGTGGGACAAGGAGAGAGAGTCAAGAAGTCAGAAAAATAAAAAAGAGGAAGAAGGAAGATCAAGAAGACAGAATAGAACTGTTCAAAACTGTATTAGGCTGATACAGAGATAGTGGGATCTCCCTCCCCACACCCTGGACATCTTCAAATAGTAGCTGAATAAGATATTGTCAAGGATAGTACAGAGATTCTGCTTGGACAGGTACATGTTGGATTTGGTAGACTCAAAAGTCCTTCTAGCTTTGAGATTTAATGACTTTGTGACTCTTCCTTACCAACTGAAATCCATGTCCTAAGCAACCAAGAGACGCTTTGTTAATACCTAAAACGGAATGGGAGTGTATAGATAAATTGGACAAAGACTCAAATGAAAAAGCACTGGAAAACTGATAGCACTTTTCTCCTTGTGGTCCAAGAACACTTTGGAGATAGTTCCCTCTCTCCAGCCATTGAGGTATGTTCCCTGTTGTCCCCTGCCTCTCCCCACCTGAACTTCTCTCCCAGATAAGTGAGAGATTGATCTTAGAGAAGGAAGAAGGGAAGATATGCAAGATAATGGAGAGCAGAAGAGTTATCTGTGCACCCAAACCTGTCGTTCAGCTAGATGTTCCCTGGGCTTGCTTAAGAGTGTTTTGTTTTGTTTTGTTTTGTTTTATTTTTGGAGGGGGGAGGGCAGGACAATTGGCATTAAGTGACTTGCCTGAGGTCATATTGGCTAGTAAGTGTTAAGTGTCTGAAGTTGAATTTGAACTCAGGTCCTCCTGATTCCAGGGCATGTGCTCTATTCACTGTGCCACCTAACCATCCCAAGAATGTCTTCAAATAAATTGGGGAAATGTGTCTTTTTGAGATTGGAAGTTGCCATGCATGTATGAAAGAAATAATGGTAAAAAGCAAGTATTTGCCCCAAGTCTCTTCTTCTGCAAAGATTTTTTTTTTTTTGGACAAGGGCAGCATATAAACTGACTCCAACAATCTAGATGTGAAATACAGTCTGTGAGAAAACATGGAGATGAGGGAGACAGATGGTTATATACAGGAATCAACAAGTTAGCCAATTTGCCTAAAATGTAGCGTGTAAGGAAAAATGATGAAAAAAAGGTACTAAGGCCAATGAAAGTTCAAGGAAAATGAGAAAAAGTCATTAAATTTACCAATCAGGAGATAATTGGTAAACTTCGAACACACATTTTAAGTTTGGTAGTGGAATTGGAAGCCAGATTGCAAGGGCTGAGAAGTGAAGAAGTGATGAGTAAGTTGAGACAGTTGGTATAAATTATTCTTTCTAGGAGTTTGGCAGGGAATGGAAGGATAGATATAGGATAAAAACAGATTGGAAGATAGCAGACCATAAAGATAGGCTGGGAATACTCAATTCTTATTTTGTTATTATTTTTCTCTGCCAAGAAGAAAGATCTTTTGACTCAAAAAAACAATTTTTTTTTTTTTGGTATTTGAATCTGTCTCCTGTTTACTCTTTTTCTTTCTCCAAAACCATATTTCTGTTGGTCTTCTAAGGTTTTGTCTTAAGCTTTCTTTTCTTCTTTCTCTACACTCTCTTTTCTGGTGACCATATCATTTCCCATGAATTCAATTATCCTCTTTATACAAACAACTGTGAAATTTATATATCCAGCCCCATTGTCTATCACCACAAATCCCTATATTTCTTTTTCTTAAATGATTGCAGGATTTTAGTGGTCTTGAAATAAACTGTCAGTTACAAAGATATTAAAACAGAATGGAGTCCTTTATCTTTTTTATTCTCACTTTCCTTTCAGATCTTTTGAGAGATTGTATATAATTTGACTGCTGGAGCTATGATCTATCTATCTGCATATAAGTATGTATATAAGAACATTTTTCCTTTTCATTACCTCTTCCCACTGAATGACAGCAAAAATAAAAGAAAAAAAATAATACCTTTATTGCAAGCAAAACATGTCCAGCAAAACAAATTCCCATGTGGACCAGGCATAAAAATGGACATCCCTCTGAATTTTTTAAGTTCATCATCTCTTTGTCAGAAGGTAAGTGGTATGTTTCCTCTTCAGTCCTCTAGGCTTATGGTTAATCATTTCAGTGACAAGAGTTCTAACATCCTCCAAAGATGATTGTGTGTGTGCCCACACATGTGTACATAACATTGTCATTGCAGAAATTTTCCTTCTTATTCTGCTTACTTCACTCTGCATCACTTCATAGATGGCTTCCTAGTTTCCTCTAAAATGGTTCATCTGACCATTTATCACATAGTACTATCCCATTACTTGTTTAATCATTTTACCAGTAGTAGGAAATTCCCTTAGGTATAAATTTTGAATACTATAAATGTGGTGCTGTAAATATTTTTGAGTACATTGGTTATTTTCCTCTCCCTTTGAACTCATTGTGTTATCATATCTTATTGAAATCCTATCTTATCATTATCTCATTTCCTTCTCTTTTTCTCTCTTTCTAAATCCCCTTTACTCACTTCATATACCCATTACTATACAGGGCAACACAATTTTCCCAGTCTCTCATTCTCACAACCTAAGAATATTGCTGGATTCCTCATTATCTCTCACCTGGCCCCCCATGTCTGATTTGCTTCTAAGACTTATAGATTTTCAACATGCAAATACACCCCCCTCTCTCCTCTGCACTACCTTCCCATGCCTGAACTATTGTAATAACTTTCTGATACTCCTGTCTCAAGTCTCTCCCCATTCCAATCCATTCTTCATTCAGTCACCAAAATGATTTTCCTGAAGGTCAGGTCCAATCAAGTCACCCCTCTCTAAATTCCAGTGACTCCCTATTGCTTCTAGGATTAAATAAAAATCCTGTTTGGCATTCAATGCACTTCACACCATATCCTTATCTTAACTTTTTAGTCTTCTTATGTATTGCTCCCTAACCCAAAAAGACACACTCTGTCTCTTGACTCCAGGTATTTTCTCTGGCCCACCTCCACCCCATACCCTCCCCAGATCTGTCTACTCACTTTCCTTGCTTCCTTTAAGCCCCAGTAAAAGCCCAATCTTTTGCTTGAAGTTTTACTCAACCCCTCTTCAATGGCTTCCCTTCATTAATTATTTCCCATTTATCCTTTATATAGCTTATTTTGTATATATTTGTTTGAATATTTCTTCTCAATTCAGTTGTACACTCTTTGAGGCTGGGGGTTGTCTTTTGCCTCTTTTTATATCTCTAGGGCTTAGCATAATGTTTAGCCTATCATAGGTGCTTAATAAACATTGATTAATTAATTAATATCTTTGGGATACTGGACTAGTAATGAGATAACTGGCTTCATATGGTATTTCAGACTAGTAATTTGGGGGCCATAGTTCCAAGTTGCTTTCCAGAATATATAGACCAATTCATAGTCCAACTAAAAATTCTCTAATGAATATGATTTCCCAGAGCCCCTGAAATAGGTACCATTTTCTTCTTTGGGTCATCGTTGCCAATCTCATAGTTTTGAAGTTGTATCTGAGATTTGGTCAAATTTTCATTCCTAAGGGCAATATAGGAGGGCGCATGTGCTAGGCAACTCAAAACACCTCTCTCTCTCCTTTACCTCTATTTCTGTTCAGATTCTGATAGAACAGGATATGACACCAACCCCAAGAATGTAGGGAATGACAACATTTCCAGCTCAATGCCTCCAATTATCATATTGGTAAGCAGGCCCTATGGAGGTGCAACCAACAAACAGCTCTTGTAGTGCTATAGCCACATCTTTTGAAGACTAAGAAAAGTTAATTTCTACATCACCAAAGTCCATGAAATTGTCAGTTAGTTCAATATCAGAAGTTTATATGATTAATTCAGTGGAAATTACATTAGAGGGGAGCAACATTTTCATCTCCTTTGGCAATATATCCTAAGGACTAGAGTATTTTTTTATCTGCTATATGAATATAAGTTCTCTGAGATCAGAGACTGAAAGATTTTTTTTTTTGGTATCCCTAGTGCTTATCAGAATACTTTGCACTTTGTAAGTGTTTAATAAAAGCTTTATTCATTTATTCATTCTACATATTATTATTTACGATTTATCACATTTTTCCATGTTTATTGATAGCTTATATATCTTTCTTTGAAAAAATGTTTGTTTAATATGTTATGACCATTAATCTATTGAGGAATGACTCTATTTTTATTGATTTGTACAATTTCTTTATATGCTATAGATATATTCCTTTATCAGAGAAACTTTCTACAAAGATTGGTTCACATTTACCTAATTCCCATCTAATTTTAACAAATATATTTATATCTAATATAGATCTACTTATACTAAAACTTTTTTCATAATTTTGCATTCCTATATTTCCAGCTATCTGCCGGGTAGCACTGTCTGTATTTCCTACTTGTAATTCAAAGTCATTTTCTGTTCCATTGTTCTCTCATCTTCTTAATGTTCCTTATTCTTGTAATGGCACTAAAGTCATAACTGTTGCACAGGCTCAATACCTTATAGCATTTGATTTCACTTATATCTGGTCAGTTGCCAAGTGCTTTAGAATAAATATAACTGATAATAATTTTGATGGATGAAGTCTGAGAATTTAAGGAGTCAAATACATGATTTATGAAGTACTTTTACCATAACGCTTGAACATCTACATTATTTATTGTGTTATGGTGTTCAGATTTTTTTTTTACATTTTTTTTTTTGGAGAACTATGATCACTGTTATCTTTATACGTAACTGATTTCATGATTAGTATGTTATGCTTGTTTAACAAGCTTGACTTCTAACTTTTTGCTCCTCTCAAGATTGTTCTTCACATGTATGTATTTACATTCCAAATCAATTGACCTTTCTTTCATTTCTTTGGAGAGATTCACTATTGTTGCTTCATTTACTTTCTATTCTGCTAATTATTTCTGATGTGCATACCATAAATTTGAATTTCACAATTTGGATTTCTTTCTTAAACCATTCTGGCACATTAATGTTCTAAAATGGTGAGAGCATTCTAGTGTAGTTTTATCCTTTCATGGTAATCCTCTATTTTCATTTTTTTTTCACAATAAGTAGTCTAATATGTTTGGACTCATTTAGATGTCTTGGTGAATATATTTCTTTACATTTTAAAATATTTTTCCCTATCAATTTATCTTCTTTTGCTCAAGAATTTTAGAGGACTCTTATTCCTCCTCATATCTTTGATAATTTCAAGACTCTTTTTCTTATATTTTCCTATTTCTCACTTTCTGACTTATCTTTCGATTTCTGATCTCTCAGTGCTGGACCTCCAAATTGTCTCAGCTTCTTCTCATGCTGAAGAGCTTGCTTTTGATTGACTTCAGTCCCTACCTCAAGTGATTTCTTCTGCCTCAGTTCTGATGTCAGGTGAATGTTTGCTCTCTTTCCTTCATATTTGGTGTGTCCCATATGTGTTTTGATACTCTGCCACAATTCCCTCTGTCATGTTCTCTGGATGAGTGCAGCTATAATAGCATACTCTAACTGCAGGCAGAGGATCTGCCAGCTTTGCAATGGCTCTACCTTCACAGAATGAGTATAGAGACAGAATTTAGATGTGATACTTCTTGCAACAGAATGATGGATAAAAGGCAGGGGAAATGTATGTTGACAGAGACTGCAATAACAAGGAAATTGCTAAGTATATCCCAGAATACTTCTGTGGGTGAGATTGTGCCTCCCTGACAGAGCATGAAAGTTGGTGGAAAAATGGATCTTGAGTAAGGTATATGTTAGTGATAGCCTCTTCTCTGAAATTAATTAGTCAGGTTGTTACCTCATCAAAATTCATGATGTCTTTGCCTGAGCAGAGAGATAAAATTACTTTATCTCTTGCACATAATTCTTATTTTGGTGTGCTTTGAGAGCTATGAGGACTGGGGAAAATATCTGTCTTGGATATTGTGAACCTAACAATAGGTATTGGAGGAAATAATTTCATCTAACCATAGAATTTTAACTAATATATAACTAATATATAGACTACATTTTGTTCTTGATTTGTTTTTATTAAGCAACAGAAACCTTTTTTTTTTTTAGATTCCCAAGGGCATTAAAAATATTGACCTATATTGTTGCAATCCATAAAGACTAATCTCATTCATCATTATGAAAAATGAAAGTATGAAAAATCAACAATGAATACCTAGATAATTCAAACTGCCAATTACATAATTGTATGTGACTCCATAGAATCATCATGTATTTATTTCAGATATGTGGAATACAAGTATATATGGGAATATCATGCATCTCTAAAACTTACTCTGATATTTCTAGGACTTGTGATTTCATTAATGGAGGTATTTCTTTACTAAAGTGAACCATAATTTCTTTTTAAAAATAAATTATTTATTTTAAATTTTCAACATTCTCTTTCATAAGTTTTAAATTTTCTGCCCTTTCCTTTCCCCTCTCTCCCCAAGACAGCTTGCAATCTGATATGGACTCTACACATACATTCCTATTAAACATGTTTTCACATTAGTCATATTGCATAGAAGAATTATAACCAATCAGAAAAAAAAATGAGAAGAAAAAAAAATAAACAAACCAAAAAAGAAAATTGTTTCATTCTGCAATCTGACTCCATAGTTCTTTTTCTAGAAGTGAGTGACATTTTCCATCATGTGTCCTTGGAATTATTTTAAGTCTTTGCATTGCTGAGAAGGGCTAAGTCTATCAAAAACAGTTCTCACACACTGTGACTGTTACTATGTACAATAATGCCCTGGTTCTGCTCCCTTCACTTAGCATCAATGCATATAAATCTTTCTAGGCTTCTCTGAAGTATGACTGTTCATCATTTCTTATAGCATTAGAGTGTTCCATTACATTCATATAGCACAACTTGTTTAGCCATTCCCCAATTGATAGGCATCCCCTCAGTTTCCACTTTTTGGCCACCACAAAAAGAGCTGCTATAAATATTTTTGTATATGTGGGTCCTTTTCTCATTTTCATGATGTCTTTAGGATACAGCCCTAGAAGTGGTATTGCTGGGTAAAAGGGCATGCATATATTTATAACCCCTTGGGCATCATTCCAAATTGCTCTCCAGAATGGTTGGATAAGCTAGCAACTCCACCAACAATGAATTAGTGTTCTGATTTTTCCACATCCTCTCCAGCATTTATCATCTTGCTGTTTTGTCATCTTAGCAAGTCTGGCTGGTGAGATGTGGTACCTCACAGTTTTTCTGATTTGCATTTCTCTAGTCACTAGCTATTTGGAATATTTTTTCATATGCTTATAGATGTCTTTAATTTCATCTTCTGAAAATTGATTTGGAGCATTTTTCCTATGATTATGGATAGCTTTTAATTTCTTCCTCTGAAATTGGTCAGTTCATATGTTTTGACAATTTATCAATTGAGAAATGATGTGTATTCTTATAAATTTGACTCAATTTTCCATAAATTTTAGAAATGAGTCCTTTGTTAGAGACACTGGTTGTAAAAATTCTTTCCCAATTTTTAACTTCCCTTATAATCTTGATTGCATGGGTTTTGTTTGCACAAAAATTTTTCAATTTAATATGATCAGAATTATCCATTTTGCATTTCGTAATTTTCTGTAGCTCTTGCTTGGTCATAAAATCCTCCATCCTCCATAAATCTGACAGATAAACTTCCCTTGCTTCCCTAATTTGTTTGTAGTATCAGCCTTTATATCTAGATTGTGTAACCATTTGGACTTTATTCTGGTATGTGATGTCAGACGTTGGTCTGTGCCCAATTTCTGCCATACTATTTTCCAGTTTTCCCAGTGATTTTTGTCAAACAGTGAGTTCTTATCCCAGAAACCGGTGTCTGTGTTTATCAAACAGTAGATTGCTTTAATCATTGACTATTGTGTCTTGTATACCTAACCTATTCCACTGATATACTCCTCTATTTCTTAGCCAGTACCAACTGATTTTGATGATTGCTGCTTTACAATACAATTTACAATCTGATGTGCCTAGGCCATGTTCCCTAGCATTTTTTTTTCATTAATTCCCTTGATATTCTGAACATGTTGTTCTTCCAAATGAATTTTGATAATATTTTTTTCTAAGCTCTAAAAAATATTTTTTGGTAGTTTGATTGGTATGGCACACAAGCCATTATTTCTTGACAGATGAGTATCCAGTCATCGATAGTTGCTGTGTCTGAAAGATAATCATTATGGGGTTGCTAATCTTTTGGTGGCAAGCTTCTAAGACTTTTGATAGGTTAATTCTCAGACAAGAAATATATAGTTCATCAAGTCATACCAGTCTGGTTGGATCTGAGTTTGTGCTTCACTGGATAGTCTTTAAGCACCCAGTATCAGGACCATGATGTGATATGACATTGGAGTAGAACTTTCGTGTAAGGACTATATAATATATTTTCACTATCCTAAAACAAAACGGAGTCTCACGATTATTTTTGCTGTGATCTTCTTGGAAAATACAATTTGGACTCGGACAACAAATCTTATTTTCATATCTGCAAGATGTATTATGCTTAAAAAACTTTTGAAGAATTTGAAGGGTATATTTTCCTTTTTTCCTTTGCATTTTACCATCTGGGAGCTCTTCATTTGTGTGGAGCATCTTAAGGACACAAACTTTATTTTCAAGAACATTTCATCCTGATTGAAAAGTGTTGACTAACTCTAAGTGAATGTCAAATTATTTGCCACACTCTCATTATTTTTGGATGACAGAGAACAAAATACATACATTCTCATTTTTTACAGAAATAGGGCATGCACACCGATTACTACAGTAATGGACTCAGTGGCTGCTTGAAAGTGTCTGAATCAAGGAAAACTGATATAAGATCACCCCTTTAGATCCTAAAGAGTATGTCCTATTGAAAGGAGTTCATTCAGATAGCATTTGACAGGTCTCAAACAAGCCACCACTGAACTTGGTCTCAATGAGTCATCCCAGATCACTGACTATAATACTGACCTTAGACTTCAAAAGAGCCAGAAACAAACTAGACACCCTGGAGGGAAAAACAAATGTGATCCATTCTCTTCTGTGCCTATAAGAGAGGATTGCTGACCAAAAGAGCATACAGACATTGGCAGAAAAGACCTCCATCACGTCTCCAGGAGAAAATAACCTTCTTAAGGGTAAAGGGTGATTTATTTTTAATCTATACCCATCATTCTTTACTTAGGATGCATATAGTGCTTAATATGCAAAGAATCGTTAATAAATTATTGAATTGAGATCCTTAGGTACTTTAATGCAGCCAGGCTAAAACAATGCATACATAAATCCTACTGACTTCTTACTTTTTTTTTCCTTAGGGAAGCACCTCAGTGCAGAGGTAAGAATACTAGATTTAGAGTGAAGGAATCAGTTTACCAAATTCCCCTCTCTGATTTACCTTGGCAAGTGACTTAACTCGTATTGGCTTCAATTTTCTCATCCATAAAATGAGTGGGTTGGGCTACATGGAAATCTACAACTCTATAGCCACTTAATTGTTCTGCCTCTGTGCTGTCCTAAAGCTCTGGTCCTACAATATATTGAGTAAAATATACATTGAGTTTTTCATGCATTGTCTGGGAACAAATGACTATAGATGCTCATTTTCTTTTTTTTTTTTTAATTTTTTTTATTTACTCATTTACTTTTAATTTACAAGATTCAGTTCCACAATCACTTGAGTTTCAGATTTTCTCCCCTCCCTTCCCCCCCCGCCCCATGGTGGCGTGCAATCATGTATAGGATCTGCAAATACTTTCACAATGTACAATAGTTTGGTCATATAGAAGGGTTGTAACCAATGAGTGATCACTGGGAAAAGAAAAAAAAAAAAAGAAAGCAAAACCAGACATGAAAGAGAAAGATAACGAGTTTTGCTTCAGTCTCCATTTAAACTATAGTCTTTCTATATCTTTCTCTGAGTTTAGGTATCTCCTTCCATC
>CM053580.1:350029663-350051208 GCA_028627135.1 Pseudochirops cupreus | reverse complement strand
ATCTGTCACTCTCTGTCTCCCAATGGGTTCTGTCACTCTTAAATCTGCTCAAATTTACTTTTGAGTTCCCAAGGATGAAATTCTTGGGGAGCTTGGAGAAGTCACTGCTTGCTCTCCGCCATCTTAGCTCCGCCCCCCTAGATGCTCATTTTCTACCAGCTCAGTACCATTGTAATATCGTCTGATATGTTAAAAATATTAAGTATATTTCCATTTGGCTTTTTGAGACACTGCATATATACTAGGTTGGAATAATTATTTGATTAATGTGATAATTTGGAAGTTTACATTTCACGCAATCAGATAATTTCCTGTTGATGAAACATACACATTCAGTAAATAAATGGAATAATATGTATTAAAAAATTTCAGAGTTGGAGGACATTTCATAAACCTTCTAGTCCTATCCCTATCTATATAAGGACATCTCCAACATAACCAGCTTTAAAACTTTGTTTGAATCTCTCCAGTGACTGGATCCAAATGCTTATTGTTGTTGACTGTTCCATTTTTTGATAGCTCTTGTTGGTAATTTTTTCTCACATCTGGTTTAACTCATCCTTTGCAACTTCCATCTATTGTTGCTAGTTTCTTTTTTCCTTTGGAAACAGTCAAAATTAATGTTATTCTTCTTTCAAGTGACAGCCCTTGAGATACTTACGATGCTTCTTCTACCCTCCCATAAGTCTTACATCCTTCATTCTTTCTTATGCATGATCTTAGTCATTAACCATCCTAGGTACCTTCATCTTGATACTATTCAACTCATCAATATCCTTACAAAAATGGACAGTCCAGAGCTGAATGATCTTTTGTATCATAACATTTGACCTCCAAGACACTAAAGAATGATGGCTACATGCTTAGACAAAACTATTGAGTTAAAAGAAGATGTCAAAAAAATATTTAAGGTCATAGCTGACATCGCTGTATGCCTTCCTTCTTTTCTTATTCCAATATCAATACTCTGCTATTTCGATCTTCCCTCCTTGTCCCCAACACTACACATTACATCTTTTTTTTTTCCAGCATTGGTGTGATGGAAAAATAGATAATATAATTTTAAAGCTTCAGTGTTCTTAGGTTTTATTATTACCTGGTCATTGTTTCTGCCTTGTCTGCTGAGAAACATAAAATGAACAAAAATAAAAATATCTTTCAAGGAAGGTCATTTTATAATGCTGTTTGCCACCCAAACACACTTGTGGACATGAAATTTTGATATTCTGAACATAAATATATTTCATGCTTTTGGTATTAGAGTTATAAGAGAAATTTTGGTGACTGCCTGAACTTGAATACACTTTGATGGTACATAATTGTAGACTTCCTAGATATATCCTACAAGATCCCTTCCAAATGAGACAATCATTTTTATTTTTACAGAAAACAAAGAGAAATCTTCACATTAATAGCAAGCCCCAAACAAACAAAAGCTACCTGAATGACAGACTACTTTGGGAAAAAAGTTTTAAAAAAATTAGAATGAATCCAGCTCTCCAAATTGTATTAGAAATACAGCTTACATAATGCATCTGGAGGAGTTAAACTCCAATGAAATGAGTCACAGGATATAGGGCTGGAAGTAATCTTAGAGGTCATCCTTTTCAACCTAACAACTATAGTGTGCATGAGTTTTCTCTCCAGGGATACTATACGCTCATTGCAAGGCATGGGGACAGGGGCTGTTTTATTTTTTTCTTTATATCCCTAGTGCCTTTGACAATGCCCAGAACAGAGAAGTATATAATGCCTCATTTACTTTTTATTTTTTATTTACACTTTAAATGTTAAAGAATCCCAGAAAGTAAGGGGATATGGGAATTTCAGAGAAAAGCAATTTCAAAGACAGGCTAGCAGAGGGCAGGTATACATCATAAAGGTATTCTAGTATGGCTCTAACTTAGAGTATGTGGGAGAAATAACAGAACATAACATTGAAAAAATAGTTTGGGATCATGTTGCAAAGAGCCTTGCATGTCAGATCTGAATGGTGTTTACCTATTTTTTAAAATTCTGAATTTCAGTGTGCATGTATGAACATACATACATGGACATAGAAGCATTTCCATATACACAACCAAATACCAAAAAATTTTGTAGATGAATTGTGACTCTCTATTTCACAGTACTTACTTTCAAAAAATGCTTTAAATTCAATACAACTTTAACAACTGTCCTTGTTATCTGCATCTCTTTCCAAATTTCTTACCCTTCTCTCCCGAGAATTTTAAAAATTATTCTCTCAGGACAGCTAAGTGAGGCAGTGAATAGAGCACTAGTCCTGGAGTCAGGAGGACCTGAATTCAAATGTGACCTCAGACATTTGGCACACTTATTAGCTGTGTGACCTTAGGCAAGTCACTTAACCCTAATTGCCTTGATTTTCCCACTCAAAAAAAATTCACTCTCTTTTTAGTATCACTATTGCTAACTTCACCTCCTCCTCTTCTTTCTTCCATTAAAAATGGAAGAAAAAATAATCTCATAAAAAAAGGAAAGTCAAATAAAACATTTATACATTGACAGTGATCAAAATTGAATACCTCTTTCTGCACCTGGGGTCCAATATATGAATGTCATGGGTTGGGTAATCCAAGCTTCATCAAAAGTTCTCTGGAGAAAAAATGAATTATTTTTAAAAATATAGTTCTTAAGGTTTTCAAAGATTTTTTCCCCTCATAACATTGTTTTCTCCTTTAAAAATTGCTCTCTTTGTTCTGTTCACTAGTTTAAACTTTCCAGTATTCTCTGAAATCATCTTTTTTTATTTTTTATGGCTCAATGAAAATCCTTCAGTTTTTTTCAACCATTTTCCAATTGATGGACAATCCCTAATTTTGAGTTATTTATTTTACTTTTTTTTCTCTTTTAAATCCCCTCCTCAGGGTGAAGAATTTTACTTTTATAATAACTATTTTCCTGTAACTATCCTCTTTTTGAGTCTCACATATTTGTCTTTTGAATTTGATGTGTTTCTACATAAAATTTTCTCTCTCTCTCTCTCTCTCTCTCTCTCTCTCTCTCTCTTTGTGTGTGTGTGTGTGTGTGTGTGTGTGTGTGTGTGTGTGTGTATAACCTTCATTTTTCTGTTTTAGAGAGATTAGTTTCATCTGATGTTCCCTAACCATATCCTCTCCATATTGGCAAACACTTCTCTCACTCACCAAATGTGAGAAATAATAAATAAGTTCCACCTTTTCTTCCTCTTTTCTACAATGTTTAATTCCTTTTACCCTGACTCTTCTATTTCTCTTCTTAAAACCTTCAGAATGAAATAATTATCTTTCCTTGTTTGACACTTTTCATAATTTTATTTAAATAAATTCAAGATCTGGAGGGGGGTAGTTTTCATTTATTAGAATATTAGCATCATATCATTGCTGAGTCCCTTTTAATTGTCAAATTCAATTTACTTTTGAATTCTCTCTTGTGCTTTCATTTTGAAGTTTCTACTCAGTTTTTTTTTTCAGTCAGGAATGCTTGAAAATACTCTGTTTTACCAAAGAGTCCATTTCTTATTCCTTTCTAAGAGTATATTCAGCTCTGTGGCATGATTTTTTTCCCCTTCGTTATAAGGTTACATACATACACACTTTATCTATCTCTCTATCTTCTTTGGAGTATTATATTCCAACATTTCTCATTTATGGTAGAAGTCACCAGGTCTTGTGTGATCTTGACTATAGATCCCTGATACTCACTGTTTCATATGGGATGTTTGGGCGGTATTTTTCTTTGACACAATAACTTTATATTTTGACTGTAATATTTCTGGAAATTTTCCTTTTGGTGTTTTTTTTTCTCCTCAGGAATTAATTAATGTATTCTTTCCACCATTATTTTACACTCTGGTTCTAATAGATAAGGGTAGTTTTCCATCTTCCAAAACTGTAATTTTAGGCCCTTTTTTTGTTTTTACATCTTAGTTTTTGGAAAATTTGAGGACTTTTAAATATTTTCTTCTAGATGTATTTTCCAAGTTAGTTATTTCTGTTAGAAAATACTTCATGTTTTGTTCTTTTTTCTAATCCTTGAAATTTTTGTATTTTAAAATTTTCTTATTGAGTTATTAATGTATTTTTAGTACATCTTCATTCTTAAGGATTTCTTTACTTGTGTGAGATTTACCAATTTCTTTTCTAAGTTTTTTTCTCTTTCTACCTAATTTATATATGTTTTCTTTATAGGTCTTTCTTAATCTTTTATTTCATTTCCTCTAAATATTCATTGAGTCTTTGCAGAAAATCAATCTTTTCCTTTGAATCTATGCTTGTAAAAACTCATCACATTTATCTAACATATTTTAACTTTGAACCTTCAATAATTCTTTAAAGTGGTCAGGTTCTTCTTTGGTTTATTCATCTCTCCAGGTTTCTGCCAGAGTTTGTCTTCGCTTGAGGTGTAGTAATCTGTTCTGCTTGTTCTCTACCTGGGTTACTAGAGTTCCTGTGTTTCCCTCACCTCTGGTATATTCTGGATATCTCAGTTTCACAGCACTGCAATGTCAAAGTCATTTATCACATCTCATTTTAGAGCTCTAGGGATCTAAAAGCCAGGCAATCTTAGGTTGATCAATGCGAAAACACATGGATCACACTAATCACCAGAACTCAACATCAGTCCTAAGGTGTCAGAGAGTTTCTGAAACTGAGACTTTCTTATGGGATACCTACAATCACTGAGGTACCTTGAAAACTACATGTTTCAATAGTAATTTTCTCTACTTGTACTTGGAAATAGAGGATTGTAGCTTTTTCATTCTAACTTTTACATCATTCTACAATATTGCCTACAGGCTTCTAGATGACTTTTTGTGCAGGTACGGGATTCAAGAAGTCACTTTAATTTAGTTTCCTATTGTGTTCTTGATCATTCACTATTCAGGATGGTGATTTTTTTCTGGAGTAGATATTTGACTTAGGGTGCCTATCTCTGCTTATCTTATCCAATTTCTTTAATTGTTTCTGGTGCTTGATTTTGATATATATCAAAAAGGCAGGCTATACAGACTTTTCAGCATTATGGTAGTTTTCATTTTAGTTCCTGCAATTTGTCATTTTTTATCCTCTAAGGATATCACCTGCTCCTCATCTATAGACTGTATGAAAGAATGGACGATTTTGTAACAAATGCCTTCCTACAATGGCTTAATATTTATCATTCATTTGTTTGGTTATATTCAACTCTTCCTGACCCCATGGACCACAGCATGCCAGGTCCTTCTATCCTCCACCATCTCCCAAAGTCTGTCCCAGTTCATTTTTGTTGCTTCCATTACACTGTCTATTCCTAATAATCGTTGCCCCAATTTACATAGATCTTTACTGTTTTTTTTTGTAAAATTTTCCTCACAACACACATAGGAAATAAGTAGCATATCATTTTCTCAAAATTTCTTGTGGAGAAACTGAGTCTCAGGAATATTAAGCAACTTTCCCATGGCTACAAAGCTAGTAAATCTTCAGGCTGAATTTTGGAATGGTTCTTATTCTAAGTCATCCATTTTTTTCTTCTATACCACACAGTCTATATTTACATAGGATATCCTATGTAAGTTTCTTTCCATCCCAGTTTCCACATCCTTCATGACACTCATTTTCAGGGTGTGATAGAGAAATGGCAGTTGATAACTCTAGATTATGTGTTATATTAAAATCATTCTTTTCTGGATCTAAAGTCTACATTTAGGTCCAGGGAAGAAAATGTCATTCGCATTGTTCTAATTCATTTAAACTTCATTTATGAATTTATTAACTGCATTATAATTTTCACATGTGTATAGTCCCATTAATTTATAATTTACCAAGTTCTCCAGTAAATGTGATAAGATATTGAATAAATATAAACATGTTTTGATCTTTAGAAACTCATTTTAAAATTATGATTTGAGAATTCAGATTAATCTTTGCTTCTTTTGTGGCCATGAGCTAATCAATACATTTTAGTTTAAGAGGAGCAGTATGCATTATCATTTTTTAAATCACATATTAAATATATTTTCCAGAATTTGAAATTAAAACTCACTACAGTACCTCTAGGAACTATCTTCATTTTAAATATAAAATCAAATAATAAGTTCCATTGATACATTATTGTTCTTTGCTCTTTTGTTCCCACTTCATATTTATTTTTACAATGCTAACATAATCTATGTTTCATTCCAACTAATATTTGTGTAGTTTTTCCATATGAATAAATACCACTGCTAGTTCCTGTAGAAGATGTATTATTCAATTTGCCATCAGAAAACCTTGCTTTAAAATATTTGCTTCTGTGACTTTAGGCATCTCTCTCTCTCTCTCTCTCTCTCTCTCTCTCTCTCTCTCTCTCTCTCAAATCATGGGATTAGATGCATGATCTCTAAGTTCTCTTTTATTTCCAAGTATATGTTTTTATCATATGCAAATCTGATTTGCCTACACACACCAAAGCTGCATTGTTTTCCTTTGTTTTTATTTTATTTCCATCAAATAGCTACTTTCGTGTTATGGCAAAATTAATTATTTGTTAAAATAATTTCTGATTGATGCACCAAGTTCCTGTGGAGAAAAACATTAATCAATTAAGTAGTTCTCTAATGTTGTGCCCTTAAATTTCACAAAAGACATTGTAAATAGGATGCAATCAACTTGAAAACAAAACATAAATAAATAAATGAATCTTGCTTCAAAATGTGTTTTAGCATATCAAATGTAATCCAGCATGAACAGATCAGAAACGTCCTGATTTCAATCTGACACCAACCTTCAGAAGAATGAGATTCCATTATTTGTTCAGAGGCTGTTTCTAATACAGTTCACAGCATTCAATTTTTGTTGTTGTTATCCTTTTAGAAAACTTTCTTGTCACTTGCTCACTCCATTGAACACTTTGAAATTTTAAGTGAAGCTTATAAAAATTTAATGGTGAACAGAGCCTACTGCCAAGAGTCAAGTTTTGGCAGCTTAAACAATTCTAGGGACAATTACAGAGCTGAAGAATGAGATTCACACTATGATATTTTCCCTGTAGAAGTTGAACAGAGATAAACTCTCAACAATGCTTTGAACACAAGTATCTGGAGTTTGATAGGGAGGTAACAGGTCAAACAAAATTTCTTGATAGATTTACTTTTTGTTTGATGGATTTTAAAAATAAATTAAAAATACTTTAAGGCCACATTCCAATTTATGAAATTCATATTATTGTCTGACTATTGTAAAATCTGTTTTAAAATTTGGAGAGTATTGTAAGTCCAATTTACTTCAACTGAGACTATTTTTATGGGTACTTAATAACACCATTGCTATTGTACTCATCTCAGCTGGAAAAACAGAATGGAAAAAAAAATTAAAATGTCATCAAGCAGTGACCCTAAATCAAGGTAATTACAGATCAAGCAAATACAAGTACTAATTATTGTGCCATTTTGTCCCTACTTCATTCTCATTTTAATGAATTTTCTACCTGCTAATCTGTAAAGTTCTAAAAATAATGAACACAGACTAATGGCAATAGACTTGTGTTACATTAATACAGGACAGTTTCTTAGAATGCATACGGAAATAAATTATTAACTTTTCTTTTGGATCATGGTCAATATTGTCACTCTTGCTCAACTTTTTCATTGTTATCATATTAATAGATATAAATTGAGACACAAAGAGGATAGAGGATTTTCAATGTCATTTAGTAAGTCCTTTTGACAGGAATTTAGCATGATTTATCATTCTGATTTATTACCTAGAGGTCTTTTTGAGAGTTAATTTTCAGTTTTAAAGAAACTATCTTTCTATAGTACCCTGAATCTTTCAAATCCAAGGTTCCATGTTTTAAATCAATTTTAATTCCAATGAACAAAAAGTAGGAACTATTCTGTTCTTATATTATCTGGACAAATTTCACCAAATGGCATGTAAAACCTCCTATCAGCAAATGCAAAAGTTGGATGATTTATCCTATCAATGGACAACAGGTCTGAGATAGGAGTCATAACATTCTTCACACTGCTCACATGGACATAAGAAGAAGCTTTATTTTTGTCTAAGCAATTCCTTAGAAACCTACTGGCACCATAGTAACATGCTTACTCCACTGAGTGAATTTTCACAGAATGCTGACATACTGGAACACATAACTAGATCTCAGAGGCAATATTCACAACTCTATAAAGGAATCACATGTGGGTGAAATCCATAATACGTGCACTCCCTCACACTACTAGGCTTGTCTAAGGCCTACAGATCACACTCCTTACCAGCACCTTCTAGATAGTTTCCTGCAAATTTTGAGAGATTATGTCCAAAAAAGAGTATAGAAATGTATCATAGGTTCAGAGTTCTTAGTGAAGAAGAGACATCAAGTATCTTTTCTTAAAATATGGAAACCACTTTACAAATACTATTGATAACAATTGCTGATATTCATTTAGCATTCATTTTTTCAAAAATGTATTGCATATAATATTAATTGCTGGAGTCCTTATTTGGGGGGGCAGTTCTTAGCCATGGGTCCACACAATTTCCATGAGTAGATTTTAGAGGACTCGTGAACTTAAATGTGAATAAAAATGTATCTTTATTTGAACATAATTGGTTTTCTTTTAAGTCCTCTGTATTTTATTAATTAAAAATTATTCTTAGAAGAGACATATTGTTCGTATGGGGTCTGTGTAATGAAGAAAAAAAAAGAATCTATGATCCAGGGATTGGACCCAGGAGACTATTGGGCAACACTGGGATTATTTCTATGATATCATATAAGTATTGTATCCACAGTTTTTGTGCTCTTTGACCAACCTGATGCAAAGCATGAATGTGATAAATCTTGTTCCCTCACTGGGCCAGTGTCACTACCTCTAAGCATCCCATGGTAGTCAAATTGCTTCCCTAGGACCAAACTGTTCTCTCCTCAAAGCCAGAAGAACAAGCTAAATGCCTAGGCACACAATTCTTTCTAAAGATTAATGCCATACAAGACAACTAGGATTAGAAGTGATCATGGACTGACATCCTCACCCAATGCTTTTGAAAATTTCTGAGTCTCTCCCTCTATGTCTGTGGCTATGTCTCTGTCTCTCTCTGTCTCTGTCTCTGTCTGTCTCTCTGTCTCTGTCTCTGTCGCTCTCTCTCTCTGTGTCTCTGTCTCTCTTTCTCCCTCTCTCCTCCCATTCCGTCCATTTCCACTCAGTTGCATTTATTTCTACTGTTAGAATTCATAGATGACTCTGACAGTTTCTAGTTATTTAATCTAATTATATAATCACCAACATAATTGTATAATCTAATTACACAATCGTAACTTTTGAACTGGAGAAGGCAAGATTATTGTTTCTGTTTTTCAAAAGAGTTAAGTGGTTCATAGAGAGATAAATGTTTAAAGTTATAAAGCTAAAGAGGGAGAATATATATGTGTATGTGCACATGTATATAGATGCATGCATATATAGTGTACATGTGTATACACATATATCGTGTATGCACATACACATGTGTGTATTACCTACATGCATGTATACATTCACATATCCTGAAATTTCTTTCAAATCAAATGTGAACTTCTCCATTTGCCACTTACACCTTTACTATATTGGTTGCACTTACCTTTTTCTGCTTATAGCATGTTGATTTCCTTTAAACACTATCATCATCCAAAGTGGCCATAATATTATTCCTTTCATATAACGTTTTATCTTCTTTCTCATTTTCTTTGTAGATTTTATCTCCTATGACTGAAATTAATTCATTGCTGAACATTTGGCTACATATGACCCAATCATTGTTTAACTTTAGTATATTGTTGTCTTTGTCTACACTTTAGTATACTGTTGTCATCAGATACTGTTTTTGCT
This sequence comes from Pseudochirops cupreus, assembly GCA_028627135.1. NCBI lineage: Eukaryota > Metazoa > Chordata > Mammalia > Diprotodontia > Pseudocheiridae > Pseudochirops > Pseudochirops cupreus. The sequence goes on along the minus strand of CM053580.1, from coordinate 350,041,376 downwards.
TGGTTCAGTTCAATTCATTTGGGATTAGTTCATAAAATCCTTCTAAGGTTTCTCTGAAACCACCTCCTTCATCATTTCTTAAAGCACACTAGCATTATATAGCATTTAAATGTCATAACGTGTTTAGCATTTCTCTAATTTGTGGCTGCTCCCTCAGATTGTCATTGTTTTGCCTCCTCAAAAACAGTTAAAATATATTTCTACGTCTTTAGAATTTGTTTTGCTTTATGTCTTTCATGAATTCTAGTTGAATGCGTGCCCAAAACTGTGTTTTTATTTGCAGCTTTCCTTGCAGATACTTTTGAATTATTCATTTCTTCTGGTATGTGTTTTGAGCATCCTCGTCATCATAATAGGTTTTTATTCTAGGATTCCTGAGTATTCTTCCAGAGTATTTCTTTGTTTAAGACTTAATGTTAAGGCTCTGCACACTCCTGGAGAGGTGTACTGATGCTACTGCTTCTTTCTTGGTGTTTTAAATGGTTGTATTGCTCTAGAATTTCAAGAACAGCTCAGACTTGGGAACTACAAGCTTTCAGTATTCCCAAAGTGATTTGATTCAAGGCAAAAGCTGACCCCTGCCACCTGATCTGAGCTCTGCATGTTCCTAACCTTCAGGAATGCCACTGAGCTCAGCCACTTTCAACCTGCAGCGAGGCTTTAACGTTTCAGTGCAACAAAACTATAGGTTCCCCTTTGGTCTGAAATTTCTGTCCTGCATATAACAATGCAGTCTTAAAAATAAGCTATAAGCTGGAATTGAGATCCTGCTCTGCTCTTAAGATCTGAGTTACACTGCTGCTTCTGCAACTGCTCTTTTCCCATTATACTGCCTAGGGTCTTCTGCTGTTCCTAAGCTCCTAATGCCAGGGGCATCCTCATCTCACCTTGGATCTGTAACCCAGAGCTGGTTAGTGGCTGACAAAGCAGCCAATTGGCACCTGCCTTCCTATCATTGCCTGATATGTTTTTTGGTCCTCCTATTACCCTTATGCACAGCCTCTCTCTGCACTACTATGCTCCCTGAGTAGTGTGATCCCTTCTCTCAGTGTTCATAGACTTCTTTGTCACTATTTGCTGACCTGATTGGGAAAAAAGGACTCCTCATGACTTTTTCTTAAAATTCCCTGTCAGTACTACCTCTAGTGCTTTTTCTAGGTCTATTTGGAGAAGATTGCTAGGGCATTTATCTCACTGCACCTCTTCATGCTACTTTGCCACCAACAATGAAAACAATGCAATTGTCATTGCTATATTTTAGCCATAGCAGTTTGCCAGCTTTGTGTTTGTGAAATGGAAGGTAGGAGGAACTTGAAGGAAGGAGAATAATTAGAAAGTTATTGTAATAGCCCAGGTGAAAGGTGAAACTGGTCTAAACTAGGATTTCATGGTGGCAAGAGTCAAAATAAAAAGATGAATGTAAATGTTGTGAAGGCAAAAAAATTCACAATTTATTGAACTAAAGGGTGAGGTGAGGGCAAGTGAAGGGATGAGGATAGATATAATTATCTTTTAAATAATTTTTAATTCATGAAATAAAACAAGAATTTACATAATGGTAGAATTTTAAAAAAAAGATGATTGCACATGAAAATGCAATTCTATTATGTGCAACTCACTATTCCTTTTAAACATGTAGTAAAATTATCACATAACTTTCTTTTTTTCTTTCCTCCTCCACCCCTCCCCCCAGATAAGACTACCTTTAAACACAAATATGTGTGTATATAAAATCATTCTATATGTACTTCAATTCATCAGTTCTTTCTCTAGATGCAGGTAGCATCTTCCTTTAGATGTCCTCTATAGTTAACTTGGAAATTTATAATGGTCAAAATAATTTTTCACTCAAAGTTATTCTTAAAAAAATATTGTTAATAGAGTGTACAGTTGTTTTCTTGGCTCTGCTTATTTCACTCTTCATTATTTTCTGCAAGTTTTTCCATGCTTTCTTTTAAATCAACAAGCACACCATTTTTAATAGCACACTAGTATTCCATCAAGATCATATAATAAAATTTGTTCAGTCATTCTCCAATTGATAGGCATCCCTGAAACTTACAATTCTTTGACACTATGAAGAAAGCTGTTATAAATATCTTAGAACATATAGGTTCCTTTCCTTTTTCCCTAATCATCTTTGGAAATAAATCTAGTCGTGTTATTGCTCGGTGAAAAAGTATAGGCAGTTTCATAACTCTTTGTGTATAATTCCAGATTACTCTCCAAAAGGGTTGAATCAGTTCACAGTTCTATCAACAGTGAATTAGTGCCTCAATTTTCCCACGTTCTCTTCAAAACTTGTTGCTTTTCCTTTAACCATTATACCCAATCTGAAAGAAGTAAAATAGTATCTCTAGGTTGTTCTAATTTGTATCTCTCTAATCAAATGACTTAGAGCATTTTTTTTCATGTAACTTTAAATTGTTTTTGATTTCTTCATCTGAAAACTGCCTTTTCATCTCCTTTGACCATTTATCAATTGAGGGATGACTTGAATTATTTTAGATTTGAGAAAGTTCTTTCTATATTTCAGATATAAGACGTTTATCTCTAAGAAATTGTCTATAATTCCACCCCCCCTCCCCAATTTTCTGCTCTCCTTTTTATCTTGGCTACATTTGTTTTATTTGTATAAAACTTTTAAATTTAATGTAGTTGAAATTATCCTCTTTACAACTCACATTGCTTTCTATCTCCTGTTCATTCATAAATGTGGATGTGAAGGTATTCTCAGTATTGTTAACTTATCCATAAGTCTGATAGGTAATTTGTTCCATGTTCTTCAAATTTCCTTGTAATATCTCTTTATATTCAGGTCATGTATTCATTTTCACCTTATCTTGGTAAGTGGTGTAAGATATTGCTCTATGACCAATTTCTGTAATACTATTTCTAGTTCGTCCAATGATTTTTATGAAATAATGAATTGTTAAATCCAAACCTTGTCTTTATAGTTGTCAAATACACAGCTACTATATTCATTTGCTGCTGTATGTTGCATGTCTACTCTGTTCCACTGACCTAACTTTCTATTTCTTAGATAGTGTCAGATAGCTTTGACAATTACTACCTTACAAAGAATTTAAGATCCAGTACTGCTAATCTTCCTTCCTATGCATTTTCATTGGTTTCTTTGATATTTTTCACTTTTTATTCTCTGGAATATATGTTTTCTAAATCAGTAAAGAAATTTTTGGTATTTTGACTGGGATTTCTTTGAATATATAAATTAGTTTATGCAAAATTTTCATTTTGTTATATTGGCCTGCCTACCCAAGGACAATTTATATTTCTCCAATTATTTAAATCTGATTTTATTTGTATAAAATTTTAAAAACAATTTTGTTCATATGGTTTCTGGGTTTGTTTTGGCAGGTGTACTTCCAGTTATTTCATGATGTCTCCAATTATTTTAAATGTGGTGTATTACTAAATTGTACCTTTTACTAGCTTATTAATGTGACCAAAATGAAGAGAGTGCCCACAACCAAAATAGAGAATTCTTTTTAGGGGAGAGGTGGGTTAGGAGGAAAGATGATGAGTTTTATACTGAACATATCAAATTCGAAATTCTCTTGAGACATCTGGTTTGAAAAGTGTAATAGACAGTTGTTGAGATGAACCTTAGGAGAAAGAGCAGGACTCAATATATGCAACTGGAACTTATTTGCATAGTAATGATAATTGAAGCAATGGCAGATGATGAGATAAACAAAAGCATATAGAACAAAAAGAATAGAGGTCAAGACAGAGCTACAGAGTATATGTAGAAACAGTCTTTCATACTTTTCTATGACAGATGACATTTTCAGTCACAATTAACTACCAGAAAACTCCATGTTGAATAGATTCTGTATAAAGTGTTTAAAGAAGGATATGGATAAGAATTACACAAAATAAGTTTGGATTGGGTTGGGGTTTGTATAGGGGAAGAGAATACTAATAACTATATGAATAAACTAATGTATAATTTTATAGAGCAAATTCTGAATAAGAGCAACTTATTTATTCATATTGAGAAACAATTTGGAAGATTTTTTTTAAAAGAAAGATTTGTTTACTTTCTCACTTTGTTTGGAATGTGAAGGTATTCTCAGTATCATATGAATTCAAACTTGAAGAGATCTTACAAATTATCTATTCTAGTTCCTTCCTTTTAGACGGGGAAAGTAAGGCACAAAGAAGCAAGTTCACATCTCTTTCATTCAGAATAAGCAGCAAACCCCAATTTACTGCCTGTATGACCTTGATCAGGTGGTTTCCTCTGAGGGTTTCAATTTCTTCTTTTTTTGGAATGAAGAGATTGGATTATATTACTTCCAATGTTCCTGCTAGTTCCAAATTACATTATTTTATGTTTCCAAATCAATTTTCTTTCTATTACTACATTCTACTAGGTGGGTTTAAGAGTATCATAAGTGTGAATGTTTCTTCCTCGTTTAAGTCTTGGACTAATGAATGACTTTATTTTCTAAGGAAAACACAGAAGCTTACATTTTATTTGAAGTCTTAGGATTTCATTTGTTAAAGGAGCTACATGGGGTGAAAAAGGTGTAGGACAAATATTTTTAAAAAGTTGTATTTAAACATATCTTCAGGAGAGTTTACATAAGAAACATAAATAAAATGTCGATAACGGTCATCATCACCACCACCACCACCATCAGCATAGCCAACAACATCATCTTCATCATCTCTGGGAGCTGCTGCAAAGATGTTCTTCTTGAATCTACATATTTAGATCCCAATACTTTCATTCAGTTAAACAAAATGGTCATTTTATCCATTTCTACAGTATTCTACAGAACATCAAACATAAAAGAATCAAAGTAAGACAGAATACACTCCTAGGACAATTTCTATCTGAACTCTGTCATATTTTCCAAGAAGAGGAGATCAACAATAATAACAATAACACTAATAACTACTAATATTATATATAATTTTCTAATTATGAAGCAGTTTACATAAATTATCTTTTTTGCCACCATAAAAAGAGCTTTATCTCTGATGTAAAAAAATTCAAATTCCTCCTCTGTTCTTACTACCTCTGTGACCTTGGGCTAGTAACTTACTCTTTGTGAACCTCAGTTTCCTCATCTGTATAATATGTTAAGCTACATTGCCTATTATGCTATGATATACTATAATTCTCAGACAATCCTATGAGGTAAACAGGGCAAAGCATATTGCTTCCATTTTATGGATGAGATATTAAGTGACTAAGAAGGTAATAGCTATAAATTGGTCATCTGATTTCACATTCAGAGCTCTTTTACCTACAATTCCTGATGTATCCTAAAGAAACTTACAGCCCACTTTTATATGACACTTTATATTTGCCCTTATGTCATGTATTATATATTCAGGCATTGTGCGTACCAGGTGGCTAAATGTGTTGTGTGAAAAATGCAAATGTACATTTTTTACTGCTTATCTCTTGCTAACTAAATCAAACTCAGTTTTCTTCTTTGTAGCAGAGTCTCTTGGCAAGAAAGCCAAATGATAGAGTTGTTGACTTGGAAGGTGTATCAGAGGAGATGTAGTCCTACATTTAACTATTCATGTAACTTAGTTACAAAATCCTTAACAAGTGGGCATTAACTCTATGCTTAAAAAATTCCAAAGGCAGTGAACTCAGTGACATTTGAAGAAGTCTGCTCTGTTTTGGTAAAACTCTTAAAATATTCAATTCTTTTCTCCTTTCTTCCTTACACTGAGACACAAACAAAAACAAACAAAAAAAAAACACACTCTCCCCAGAATGTTTACTCAGTAGGCAAAATTCATCTAAGACACAAGCAGAGGAGTTATAGCCCCTCAGAAGTTTGAAAACAGCTATAACATTCTAGATTTTCTTTCTTCTCCAGAAAATATATTTTTAACTCCTTTAACCAAATCCTCACAAGCCATGGTTTTAACATCCTTCATGATTCTTTTTTCTCTCCTCTATATACATTCTTGCCTGTAAATGCCTTTTCTAAAATTTAGCCCCCTGCACTGGACACAATGTTACAGACAGAGTATGATCAAAGAGGAAAATTATGAAGTTAATAACCTCCATATACTCAAGACAATGTTACCATTAATATAGCTTATGGTATTCATGGGTGCTTTATCAATAGTAACATATAATGGTTTTAGGGTGCATTAAAATCCTTAATTAAAAAAAAGAAAAAGAAATCTTTTCTAGTCACTCTTTTTTCTGTGCTCTTGTATCTGCTTTTTTTGTACCCAATAAAGTGATCAATTTAATTCTTACCAAATTCTATCAAGGTAACTTTAGCTCATCATGTGAGCCTCTGAAAATTCTTTTAGAACCCAACTTAGTCTTCAAAATATTTGCAAAATATTAGTGTAATACATGTGTACTGGTTATTAATACAAAGAATGAGATTCAATTTTACTGTCATGGAAAAAGAAAACATACCCATGATAGATATGTATGAAAAAATTGATATTTTTAGAAACCTGCTGCACAATGCTTCCATATTTAAAGTCAGCCTGGACCAAAGGAAAACAATGTAATTAATCCAGTAGAATACAGTTATGGCTGCCTAAGCAGATTTAGTGTTTGAAGAAAATGTTAGAGCAAAAGTTCTAGAGACCATAAGATTAATATTTACACCTAAAAACTGTGAAATGCCCCGAAGTGCCACCTTCTACAAATTGATGTATCCCATTGTGTTTTGGAAAGGTTGACTCTAGAGTTTAGGAAATACACTGGTTTTTATTCTTCATAAACATCGACTCTGGCTGGCAGTGTCTTCAGTAGTGGTGATTTGTGTGATAAGACAGATTGTAAAGGGACACTGTGTAAAGTTTGCCACTTACTCTATGGATTCTATGTCTCCTGTCAATGAAAGCTGTATATGTTATATCTCTCCTCACTTTCTCAGCCAAACTTCTGGAAAAAGTTGTCTTCACAGGTTGCCTGCAATTCCTCTCATCTCATCGCTTTCTAAACCCTCTGAAATCTGGGTAATGATGTCATCATTCAACTGAAACTTCTCTCTCCAAAATTACCAATGTTCTCATGAAAAACTGAAGGGCCTTTTGGCAGTTTTCATTCTTCTTGACCTTTCTACAGACTTTGTAAGATTTTATTACCTACTCACTCTGGAAATATTTTTGGAATTTTCATTGTTTCTCTCTTCTAATTCTCCTACCTGTGATACTGTTCCTTCTCAATATCCTCTCATTCATCAACCATGTCACCTATCAATTGTAAATGTACATCAAGACTCTGTCCTCAGCCATATTGTATTTTTTCTTTGTGATCTCAAGAGTATCCATTGGTTCAATTATAATTATTAGAGCTAATATTTAGTATTTATGTAATGATTTAAGATTGAAAAATGGTTGAAAAATATTGCCTCATTTATCACTATTACTTCCCTGTAAGTCCTGAATCTCTCTATGTAGACTTAATCTTGAACCTGAATTGTGGTTCGATATCACCAATTACCTAATAGACATTAAAACTAGATCACTATAGGTGTCTCAAACAAAATATATTGAAAAACAGAGCTCATTGTATTGTTTCCATAGACTCATCCATCTTTGGAATGTTTCTCTTACCCTCAAAGCATCATTATCTTTCCAGTCAACTATGTTTAAAATACTAATGTCATCCTTGATTCATTAAAAGAAAATTTTTTTAGTTGATCAGGGATAAGTGACTTGCCCAGGGTCACACAGCCAGAAAGTGTCAGAGGTCAGATTTGACCTCAGGTTCTCCCGACCCCAGAGTCAGTTGCTCTTTCCATTGCACTCCCAGCCTTTACTCCTTTGTGTTGCAGACCGCATGCACCCTATATGGTACCAAATATTGCTATAACTCCACATTTCTCATGTGTGCTTTCCTCACCTTGCTCACAGCCGCTATTTTTTTTTAATACTTTAATGTCCTCTTATGTGGTCTCGCAGCCTCAAGTCTCTCTCCATTCTAATATAGTCTCCCCACTCTTAAAGTGTGTAAAGACATGCACAAGCAGCTTTCTGGAAGAATGCTACTGTGAACAACTTTTAAGGTTTTGATTACACAGTATAGTGAACACTCTATTCCATAACAAATCAGAGCAAAGCTTTCATAGTAAATCTAGGTACAGCATTCACAGTGTTACAACTATTATCACAGAAAATGGCCACATAGTTCCCACCACAGTGGTCACAAAGTTTTGAACAAAAAAACAATCATTTAGTAACTCAATCATTCAATCATCCTTAAGGAGGTTTGCCTCCTTAAGGGACACAAAGTACAATAGTCAAAGTTCTCCACTCATGGTACACACTAAGTTACAAATCAATTACTTATTCAGTCATCATTCACTTATCATTCAGTCAACTCAATCATACAATCATCCTTCATAATTCACTATTCAATCATCAGAAAATACACAGACCCTCTACCCCTAGGTTACTAGTAAATTACAATTTCTCAGTCAGTACACAGTATCCAAGTAAAGTATTTTTTTAGCTTGACTCAGGGTGGTCTCAGATTCCCTGGATCCCCTTCCATGGTCCTAGATCCTACCTGGATTCACCAAACTGTCACCTTGGTTCAAAGGCAGATAGCTCCCAGGTTCCTGTCCAGCTCTCCAAGCACTTTCTGATCCATGCTGAAACTGACAGTGTCCAGTCTGTCCCAAATCCCTCACAGTCTCTGTTCCTGGGAAGTCAAGGCTTAACAAAACTTACAAATAGATTCATAAAAAGTACCAGCATCACAGCCATACTTCCTCAGTCTTTGGCGGCCCTGACTGGCCCTTGGAAATCCTCAGCAACTCTGGCTGGCCCTCAGAGTCAGCAGAAGTTTCAGCTGGTTCCCAGAATCAAAATCACTTCATCCAGGTTCTCCAACTCAAAATCATTCTTTTCAGCCTGAGGGTGGGGCTTTCCTTTTCAGCCTCCCTGGCTTGTCTTCAGCCTCCCAGGCAGCAGCAGCAGCAGCATCTGCCTCCACAGAAGGAGGCTTGCTCCAAGAAGATCTGACTCTCCCTCTCTGGGGCTTTTTCTTATATACGCACAGCATTAGCTTCCTATATCAGCCAACTCCTTCTTACATCAGCAACAGGGACTCATATCTTCTGTTTCTTTAACAGAGGCTTGATTAATTACCTAGTGCTAAGTACCTGTCACCTTTGCCAATACAAATGGATCTTCAAATTCAAATTACATTACCATTACAAAGCACAGTTATTTTTTCATATTAAAGATCTTCAATAAAATGCAATGTCTTTCCATTACCTACTGTTTGACATTTAAAGCTCTTTACATCTGTGATCCTTCTTACTTTTCAAGTCTTCTTGTAAGTTATGTACACCTACACCTTATGTGATCCAGTCATGCTGGCCTACTTGATATTTTCTCCACAAAACATGCTTCATCTTTGCAATGACTTTCTCCTACCCAAAATGAACTTTGTCTTCACCTCTTACTATTCGAATCCCTGGTTTTTCTTCAAGGATCTCCTTATATTCCATCTTCTATATCATGTCTTTCCTGACTATCCCATTGTCTATCTAGTGAACAGTTCACTCCTTTCTAAACTTAAAATATTATTCTGAATATTACATATATATATATTCCTCTATATATATAAACATACATGTATATATGCATTTATGTATGTATATGTATATACATACACATATTTCTGTATGAATGATTGCATATATACATATATATGTGCTTATGTACATATTTGCATAAATACACATATATATATTTGTGCCAGGGTTGTCTTCACTGTAAGAATTTAAGTCCCTTAAGAGCAGAAGTTGTTTCACTTTTACTGGTGTATTCCCATGGTTTAGCACATGTGCCTGGTATATAGCAAATACTTTAAAAATGCTTACTGAGTGATGGATTTCATCACACACATTGAAACTTTAGGAAAAGTCACCTAATTTTTATTCCATTTCTTCATCTAAGAGAGAAAAATAATAACTTTTGTACTATAGAGTTTTTATCGTGATCAAAACATATGATTAATATCAATTATCTTTGTAAAATGATACTATATAAATGACACTGTAAAGTATCACTGGGCTGCCCTTTATGACAGTACACTCAACCTTTTCAAGTACCATCAAGTAAGAATGACGTCAAGTGCAGGTCTTTTAACAGACTGGGTGTTTTTCTGTCTTAAGGAACATCCTTGATCAATTTAGACAGGTTCATCATTGCTTCACCAATATTTAAGTGCCTCCTAAAGCACTGTGCCAGATATTGAGTATATAGAATAAAAACAATATAATCCTTGACCTTAAAGTGTTTACTTTGTACTTGGTGAGGGTTGGAGGGCAGGATGTATAGAGATTAATTTATAAATATATTAATAGACAAGATACATGTAAATGCAAAGTAACTAGGGAGGGACAACATCAAAATCTGGGGAGACTGAGAAAGTCCTTAAGGATCAGGTAGAAAATTATCTGAGCCTTGAAGAAAACTAAGAGACAGAAATAAGGCAGGAGCGCTTTTTAGTAATGGGAGCCACACTATGCAAAGGAACCAGGAAGTGGGTCACATATTAATGATTTTTTCTCCCCCACCACACTGTGAAGAGTAATTTCTAAGATGGAGAAGGTTTACAACCTATCTGCAGCTAAGTGTGGAAGGGAGACAATAACCACACAGGTGATATCACAGATTCCTGAATCATTGCAGTGAATTATTATTATTATTAACAACAACAATAATAATATTTTGTAAAGGTTTAATTAATTTAACATAATAATAACAACAATAATGCATCAGGTATACTTGAAACTAGGTTAATCTAAGCTGTCACAGAGCTTTGAGGCATTTGAGTTACAAATCTAATACTCATGGATTATTTAGATGGACTGTGTTTCAGATTATTCAAGGTCTTTATGCCCTATACTCAACATTCTATAGGAATTCTATTCCTAAAGGAATTCTGTTATTAGTCTTAAAAAAAAATCATTCTATCAATAAGACAGGGGAATCTGTAATATGTCAGCTTTTATCCAAAATTCTGATACAATGTCATTTTATTGCTTGTTTTGTGCAATTTTTGATCAGAATGTGATGTATCTGATTTTACGACTGAAGTTTTATCTTATGGCTAAGAGAAAGACAGGATTTTCTCTCTTGAGATTGTAGTGCCCAGAGATTTATAAGTCATGCTACATTTACATTAATGTAGCCATCCATCAAGGAGAAGTTCATGGTGAATCTTAAGTTTCTAATAAGCATAGCTAACATATGAGTAGTCCTTTGCCATGCAGCACATTGGCAGAATCATCTGACAAAATAAATGCAGGTTTGGGGAAATGTGGATGAGGAAAAAGGGTGAGTTACAGTACATGACAGACTGGTGTTACAGCTCATGCAGGAGATTGATCAGCCTATAGATTTTACCTAAAACGTTAATGTATATAGCTGCAGGCAGAAAGAGGCATTAAGTTACCAAGATGGATAGGCATAGAATACTCACTACCCTTGGATCTACTTTCTTGAAGATAAATGTAGTGGGAGAGAAGCAAAAAAGGAGTCATAGGCAATGAGAAGGCTAAGGCACTTCTAGACTCCCTCAGATTCTATCCACCTGACCCTATACCCAGACTTCTAAGCTTCTTTTTCCCCCTATATGTCCTTAATTATTGTTATGCAGTTGCCTTGCCACTGAATTTTTACTTATAAGAATCTTCATTTCATTGAGAATAGTTAGAAAAAAAAT
>CM053580.1:350004719-350029163 GCA_028627135.1 Pseudochirops cupreus | reverse complement strand
TTAGGCAGAAAGGATTGGAGCCAAGTTAATGAATGAATGGAAAAGTTTTCATTAAATGATGATTATGTATCTAGCATTGTGTTATGCATTGGGGATATAAAAATATAAATATTAGAGTCCCTACCCTAAAGAAGCTCATGTTCTAAAACGGTTCTCTCTTTTACAGATTATTTCTTATACAAGGTTTCCCCTTATAAGGAATTTTTTTCAATTATAAGTAATGTGGAAGGATCCAGTGGTCCTTAATATGCAGCATCAGTATGTATGGTCATACCTTCTTTAGTGTCATTTCCATTCATAATAACATAAACATATCTGATGTGAATCACTTGACAGTATCCAGGATTTTTATGGTGAGAACTTTATTTTCTGTGTATTTAGTAGCTATAAGTTAAGAAATCTGAGGCTGCACATCTGCAGAAGCAGTTCCCAGATGAAATCTCTGTTAGGGTAACTCCATGGACAATGAAACAGTGACAACAGGGTGTGAGCTGGAAGCAGGGCTGGGGTCTGTAGTTGGAAGTGCTGTGGCAGTTGCAGTACCACTTTATTCTCAACACTCTTGGACTTACTTGCCAGTTCTCATTGCTCATTAGTTGTTAAGGACATCACATCTCTTGTATATAAAGGTTTCTCTTGGTTTCCTGAATAGAGTTAACACACAGTAAAATATTTTCTAAATTATACTGCAAAGTAAATTATAAAGCACAGTATAAATTTGCTTGAGCTCTTTTTGCTGTCATCGATTTCTGTACATTTTAATAAGTGTAGCAATATAATTTGTTTTATTTGAACCTTTAAAAAGCAACAATTATAATGTGTAGTTACTTTTCTGATTGTGAAAAAAATGCATCGTTAATTTCTAGTATTGTCTTATCACAGATTTTGTTATCCTTTTGATGTTGTTTATTTTGGTGGGAGGGACAGTGTTTACATTTATAATATCTAATATAAATGGAGGCTCTTCACTCCTGTTCACAAATTAGTTAGTTATTGTCCTTCATTCTCAAAGAGGACCAAAATGACATCACTATGCTAGAGTCAAGTTTAAGTGTATCCATCTGTGACTGATCAGGTAATATGAGCTCAGAATATTCTACCACAAGTTGGGCACAACAGTTCATGTGAATATTGGAGGTGGATTCTCTAAATTTGCAGATCTCACATTTCTTTTGAGCTATTTCAGTAGTGCTTTGTTCATAGAGCACAGCACCTTCTCTGATGTGGGCATGCCATGCTGAGTGGTCCCGTGCCAGTGTCTCCCATGTCACACAATCAATTCCAAGGTTTTTCAGAGAGACCAAGAAGGTATCTTTGTATTGCTCTTTCTGACCACCATATGAGTCCTTGTTTTATGAGTGCTCCATAGAACAAATTGTTGGCAAACTTACATTTTGCATTTGAGCAATGGGGCCATCCCATCAGAGTTGCTCTCTCTCAGCAGAGTTTGAATACTTGGCAGTTTAGTTCAAGAAAGGACCTCAGTGTCTGGTATCTTATCCTGCCAGGTGATCTTCAGAATCTTCTTAAAATCAAAAGGAAGTGATTCAGTTTCATGTCATGGTACTGGTTGACTGTCCAGGTTTCACAGGCACACAGCAATGAGGTCAGCACAATGGTTCTGTAGAATTTCAGTCTGGTAGTTAGCCTAATAACTCTTCTCTCCTCCACTTTTTTTCAGAATCTCCCCAAAACTGAGCTAGCTCTGACGATGCGTGACTCAAGCTCATTATTACTGTGTACATCCCTGGAAAGTATAAACAACTTATTACCAAGGGGGCCACATAGCCTTAAACAGACACAAAAGTAACTTGCCCTTTTTTCTCCCAAGAAGTATAGTCACAAGGTGTAGAACAAACATACCATTCAGTATATAATATTTAGTATGTAACATACCACACAGCACATATCATTGCATTCAATATATGACATATCATGCCTCACACTTAATACATTCTTTGGGGGACCAAAATCACATCCTCAAGGAGCAACAGAGAACACAACACACTCCACCCTCAGGTGCCAGTAGATTACAATCCCTCCAATCAAAACAGAGTGTCCAACTCCTGAAAGTGCTCTTGGGTGTGTGTCCTTTTTTCCACACTACTGTTGCAGGTTCCCACCGGGCACTCTCAGGTGCACATAAGCCTTAATGTGCCAAAGAGTCCAAGTCCTATAATCACTCCAGCCCTCATCACAAGGTCTGGGGGGTGGCTGGGTGACAAAGCCAACAGGGTCGGGTCCCTGGGAATTATGGCACTTCTCCCACCCCATCATAAACAACTCTGTCTCCTGGGTCCCCAACCCGTCCCAGGGGGACATAGCAGGAAAGCATGCTCACTGCTCCTGTCTTGCTGCAAAGTTTTCATCTTGACATGGGACTGAGTCCCAAGCTCCAGGATACCTCCTCTTGCAGGTCCAGAGGTTGACCACTCCCTTCTCCTGTCAGGGTCCAGATATAGGCAGCTCCCTGTTCCTGCTGCATTTCTCACTTCACGAGGGGAGGGATCTGCTCCATTCCAAGCTCTCCCTGCTTCTGCCTGGGTCCAGGCACAGCAGACTTCAGGGGCCCCTGGCCCCAGTTTCTACTCTCATCCACACCACTGCAACTCTGGGGAAGTTTGTCCTCCCCCAGCCTCACATGGGGAGGGACCACTGCGACCTGGGTTCTGGGCACAACACAATTCCAGGGCCTCCACCCCTCTAGCATGGTCTGGAGTGGGGCTACTCTACTCAAGCTCTGGCTCTGGCCATGGCCTTGGCTCTGAGAAGTTCCAAAGAAACTTCTCCTCTGCCTCCTTTATCTCTGTAGGAACTGTAACCCTTTCTTGTACTCTGGGTTTCTCTTTTAGTGCAGGGAAATTCAAAAGGAACTTCTGCTCTCATTTCTCAAAGGACTTTGCCTCTGAGGCAGTCTCTAACAATTCAGGGGGGGTATAAGAGGGACTTCTCCCAAGTACCTTTTTGCTTCCCCACAACACATCCAAAATCTTTCTCTGGCTCATTAGATAATTCTAACTTGAGCAGAGGGAATAATAAACATCTGAGTTCTCAGAATTTGGATATTATTCTCCAGCATTTCTCAGGCTTTCTTACATGCCCTTTCCCCCTCCCATTCCTGAGATAAATCAAGCTGAAACTCCTGTAACCAAGGCTCCCTTTGAAAACAGGTTTTCAGTATTTTTTTTCTCACAGTAATTAACTTTAACCAAACTACAACACAGGATAGCATAGCTACAAAAAATAACTAAATAAATGGGAAACAATGGACAACTATCTCAAACCCATTAAACCCCATACTTTCCTTTAGTCTGTGCAGGTCCTGCTGACTACACCCATTTTAAGACCAATAACACTAGTACTCAGGATGGCTGCTAGCACAGGTTCACTCTTGATCTGCTTTATGGGAAAAACAGCTTCAAAGGGGTTAATAACCTTACTTTATTCTATCTAGTTTTCAGCGGGTGTAGGGAGCTCGGCAACTCCCCTTATGTCTCCATGGGACCAATTGAGACAGGCACAACTTTTGTACTTCCTTAAATCTCTTCAAGCCTCAATGGGGACCAGTTGAGGCAAACACAGATTCCCCCCAAGCCTTGACAGAGGCCTGTCAAGGCACATTCAACCCTAAAGATTCCCCTCAAGGGTTTCCCCTTTTACTAACATCATCTACTTTTTCAGAGGAAAGGTAACCACCCTGAAAGTGGAGAAAATACATCACCAGACTGAGATAGTACCAACATCTGGATTCACATTCACTGCCAGGGGGCCCCTTAATAATGACTACTGAGAGTCCCATCCAGGCAATCAAAAAGGTCTCAGGCAAATTTTCCCTCCCATGAGTGAACCCCAAGGCAAAATATCAGTTTCCCAGATTATATAAAATTTCTCACAG
Organism: Pseudochirops cupreus; assembly: GCA_028627135.1. Taxonomy (NCBI): domain Eukaryota; kingdom Metazoa; phylum Chordata; class Mammalia; order Diprotodontia; family Pseudocheiridae; genus Pseudochirops; species Pseudochirops cupreus. The sequence goes on along the minus strand of CM053580.1, from coordinate 350,025,268 downwards.
CAAGAAGGCATGAAAGCTTATATGATTCAATACCTGATGTGTTACAGCCATGACCTGGGCCAGAGTTCAAAGGTGTAAGACATCCATGATTGATAAGGCAAAAGACCTGGGAACAAGAGATTATTATGACCATAGATCCTAGAAACTCAGCTCCAAGAAATACTAAATAAAATCCACCTTGCTTATGTTTACACAAGCATAAGTGAACTTATTCACAGAAATCAAAACCCCATTTACCATAGGCAATAGTTCATGAGTGGATGATGTGTGTAAAGCCAAGCACAAGCAACTTTCCAGAGGACTGCTACTGTGAACAGCTTCAAGGTTCTGATTACACAGTATTGTGAACTCTCTATTTATTCAGTAACTAATCAGAGCAAAACATTCACAGAAAATCAAACTACAGCATTCACCATGTCATAACTTCACAACTTATCACTAAAATGGCTACATAGTTTTCACCAATGTGGTCACATAGTTTTAAGCAAAGTATATTCATTTAGTCAATCACAAAGTCCTTAATTCAATCACAAAGTACAAAAGCCAGCGTCGTCTAACCACGTATATTTAAGTTACAATATCATCAGTCACTACTCAGTATCCTTTTAAGGAGTAGTGGAAAGTACAAAGGCCATACACCTCTAGGTCATAAGTAAGTTACAATTTCATCAGTCAGAATTAAATACCCACAGAGAGGTCTTTTCATCTTGACTCCAGGCAGGCTTTCAGCTTCCATGGTTCTTCTTCCATGGTCCCTGCTCCTGCCCAAATCTAACCAAAACTTCCACCTGAATTCAAAAGTAGACTGCTCCCAGTTCCTTGTCCAACTCTCTGTGCAGTTCCTGCTCCACATTGAAGCTTACAGTGTGCAGTCCACCTCAACCCCTTCACAGTTTCTGTTCCTGGGAAGAGAAAACTTAACAGAGACACGACAATATCTACACACATCAAGCTTAGTAGAATTACAATAACATTCACATGCGTGGTCAGCACTATCATCTCAACTCACTTTCTGCCTGTGAAATCAACATAGACCCAAAATAGACACCACAGTCACACTTCCTTTGGCAGCTCTGGCTGGCCCTCAGAAGTCTTCTGCAGCTTTAGCTCATTTTCAGAAGTTCTCAGCAGAAGTTTTGGCTGGCTCTCAGAAGAAGCTCCACCACCATAAGTTCTGTTCTCAAAATCAAAATCACTTTCTCCAGCCTGGATCTCTCCTCCCCAGCCTCCAGCTGCTTTCTCCAAGAAGTTCTGTGTCTCTCAGTTTGGGTTTTTCCTTCTATGTGGTATTAGCTCCTCCCTGTTCAGCTCCTTCCTGTTATGTCAGCAACAGGGGTTCATAACTTCTGTTTCTTAACAGAGGCTTGATATCGTTAACTTGAAACTAAGTGCTAAGTACCTGTTTAGTTGCCAATCAAGGGTATGGAAGATCTTCAAATTCCATTAGTATTATAATGTGATGGTGGCTGATGGAGCACCTGTATTTTCTTGGTGTTGTTTATTAGGCCAAAATTAGCACAAGAAGCAGAGAACTGATCCCTATTTTGTTTCATTTCAACTTCAGAGGCTATGTTGATTGCACAATTATCTTTGAACAGAAAATCATGCATCAATGTTCCCTCCACTTTCATCTTGGCTTGTAGCCTTTTCAAGTTGAATAATTTACTATGAGTGGGTATCTGGCCTTGATGCTGTATTTGTCTTCATTAAAAGCATTTGACAACATGGCTGGAAACATCATGCTAAAAAGCATGAGAACAAGCACACAGCCTTGTTTCACTCCATTGGTGACTGCAAAAGCATGAGATCATTGTTCATTGTCCATTATCCAGAACCCAGGTGAGCATGCCATCATGAAATTGACATAAAATGCTGATAAACCTTTCTGGGCAACCAAATTTTGGCATAATTTCCATAAACCCTCATGTCTGAGAGTATCAAAGACCTTGATCAGATCTACATTGTGCACAGACCTCTGTTCTGCTCCTGGTACTTCTGGAGGCATTGGGAAGCAAACACCGTATCAACCATTCCTCAGCTCTTTCTGAAGCCACAGTGCTCTCAGGTAGATGACCATCTTGCAGTTAAACATCAGACTATTAAGGAGGACTCTGGCAAGAATCTTGCCAGCAATGACTAAGAGAATTCCACCCCCCTGTGATTGTCACAGAATAATCTATTTCCTTTACCTTAATAACAATGAACAATGGAGGCATCCTGGAACTTATGGGTGATAACCTCCTCTTGCCATATAACTAGGAAAATTTCAGTCACCTTTTATATAAGCAATGGGTCCCCTACCTGATAAATCTCAGCTGTAATAGATCAGCACCAGGTGCTTTGGCACAGGAAAAGAGCCTAATGGCATTCAAAACCTCCTTTGCAGCTGGAACTTTAGCTATGGAGGATTGCATTCAACTTGAGGTAAATAGTCAGTCACTTCAACATTGATCGACAATGGTCTTAGAACAATATTATGGAAGTGTTCAGTGCATCTCTCCAGGATCATGTCCTTATTACTCATCATGGTGGCTCTATCAGCTCAGAGTAGGTGAGATGCACCATAGGTCTTCCATCCACAAATAGACTTTAGGGGATCATAAAAGCACTTTGAATTGTTACTATCAGCATAAAACTGACTTTCATCTACCTTCTTACTGAGCAAGGAATCCTGAAGCTCTCTAAGCTTTGCTTGTACTTTACATTTGATGGAATTTAATGTTACCTTCTTAAACATGGATGAACTGAACTTCTAGTAAACCCTGTGGAGTTCTCATTTTTCATTTAGCTGCTTCTGAATTTCCCCACCATATTCATTAAACCATTCTTGATGTTTGTGAGTGTTCTGACCCAGATTAGCGTCTGTGGTGCTATATACCAAATCTTTGAAAGCTGCCCACTCCTTTTCTGCTCCCCTGTTGCCAATTGTGTTGACTCAACTTTCCCTCCAAGTTAGCAAGAAACTTCCCACTCAAAGAAGAGCTCTAATCTATTAATTTTTTTTTTGTTAAATGAAACTATTTAGCTTGGAGAGGATAAGTCTACGATCGGTCTGGCACTCTGTATTACACATTGCCTTAGTCACTCTCATACCCTGTTTTTCTCTTCACCTTATAATCACAGTCTATTAAATGCCAATACTTTTTGAGAGGGTGCATCCATTAAGTTTTGTTGCCTTTAGGTAAATGGAAAATAGTGTTGGTGATGAGAAGGCCATGAAATGCACAAATCTTCAGTTGTAAATTGTCATTACTGTTGTTGTTTCCAACTACATTCCCCCCTAGGACTCCCTGCCAAGTCTGGTAGTCTGAGCATATTCTAGCATTGAAGTCACCCAGAATTATAAGCTTGTCCTCTTTTGGCACATTGATGATAAGGGGCTCCGAGTCTTCATAATTTTTTTTTCTTTGACTTCATCAGGATTTTCCATAGTGATAGCACAAGCACTAATGATGGTGGCATGACATTTCCCTTCAAGTGTCAAGCACATTTCTATGAGCCTTTCATTCACTCCTTCTGTAAGGCATACAAGCTTGTTTACTAGAACAGTTTTGATTTAAAAACCTACACTGGCTTCATGGCATTCCTCTTTATTTCAGCCACTCCAGAAAAAAAAATTATCAAGCTCTGACTTTAGTAAACTGGCTTTCATTTGCCATCCTTGTTTCACTCAGGGCTGCTATTTGGATGAGATACCTGCTGAGTTCTCTCACAAGAACTGTTAATCTTTCAGGATTGGATTTTTTTTTTTTGGTGTCTATAAGTGTGCGCACATTACATATGCCAATGGTGAATGAAATCATCTTTGCAGAAATTTCCGTACATTTTTTAATGTGTTTTGACAACAAGGAGGGATCCCCACTTACTGCAATAATTATGCCACAGTTGGTTAAGGAAATAATTTTTAGGGAACATTTTCTAGGCCCTTCCTCACACCAGAAGGTGAGCAGCATGGTCTTTAAAAGGCTCCTCAGACACCCAGGAGGCTACTGAATCCCACTGCTGCTTCCAATGAGGAGACAATCCTATGGTCTGTGTCCCCTATGTGCAGAGTTGTGACAATGGCTTCCACTTTATCTGTGTCTGATTATTCATTACTTGCCTGTCACCACAGTACTTTGAGATAAGTAAGAATGGTAAAGTTGTATGGATGATGTAATTTGATTCATGTGTAAATTGGATTTAAGTGAGACAGAGTTGTGCAAAGTCATTAGCCTCACTCCCTTCTTCAGAATCATCATAGTCCAGTGGCAGGACAGAGTTAAGATGACTGGTGATGGCTTGAGATGCAGTGGATAACTTTGGCATATCCAATGTCTAACCAAGCTCTAAGTGGTCCACCAAACCTGCTTCAGCTGCCTTCATGGCTGTTGGAACAAATTATTCTTATCACCCATTCTACCAGTGGAAGTCTTCGTATGCTGGAGGTAGACAACTCCCTACCTTGTTGAATAGTTTGAGACTCTTCAGTTACCCTTAAGCTGGGTTAGCCTGCCTGCTGGAATGTTTTACCAGGTTGTGGCTGCTGCACATGCTTTAAATCCTTGGAGCCACAAGTGAGTGATATGTGGAGCAGGCAGACACTAAAGATGGAAGGCAGCTATGAACAAGGCTTGGCAGTCATCACACCAGAGGTGCTAGTCTTCTCTAAACACCCCCTATACCCTTGTTCACAAAGAGAAAATTAAAAAAACCTATTTATATTCTCCCTGGGATGTTGTTTCCATTAACTTTATATTTGATTTTTTTTATTGATGTTTTGATACATCAGTCTCATCATACTGACCTATGCCCATGTGAACTTCCCATAAACAATCAACCACCTAATACAACAATACACCTAATAATAAATTGTAATTGAAGCTATATGTAATTTTCTACTCATACTTTAGTTTTTTAATAAAAAAATACAAGTATTTCTGAAACCATCACTGACAATTATATTTGACCTGTATTCTATTGCCTTTTAGTATTGTCATAATTTACATTAATGCAGTAATTTTGGATAATGTTCTTTTGGTTCTTTTGTCTTCAGGTTGCATGATTTTTTGAGAGTCTTGTCATGTTGTGATTACTTATTCATATTTCTCATTTCTTAAAGTTTAGAAACCTTTCATTATATACAGTGAAAGCTAAAAAAAAATTGAAATATATTACTTTTTCAGTCCAAAACTGTTTTTAGACTTAAGTGACTGTCTGTCCATTTGATACAATTGAATTTTAACCTCAAATTCAGTTTGAACAGTTTGTGCTCAAATTTCTGGCAGACTTAAGCCCAACATGCTAAATAAAGTATTATTTATCTTTGATAATTCATAGACCAGATTCGTTTAGTCATTCTCCAAAATTTAGAAGTATAGTTTGTTTCCAGCTCTTTGCTACCAGAAATAATGCTGCTTTGACTATTATGGCATATATTGTAACCTTTTGTCTTTAACCACTGATACCTATAAACTCAGTACTGATTTCTTGGATGTGGGTATAAATGTTTCAACTTTTCTTACAAAATTCTATTTCTTTTTCAGAACACTTGGGTGACTTAAAAATCTATCAATAGCATTTTAGTGTCTTTGTCTTCAAAGAATTTATCCACTATTTCTATCTTTTCCTATTTGGGGGCTCTGAAAAGTTATTGCAATTTTCCCTTCCTTTATTAATTAGTGATCAAAGTTCATAGTTTGCATTTTTCACTTGAAAACTATTTTTCATATTCTTTCAATGTTTTTTGTTTGGGGCTGGATTATGTTCTTGTAAACTTTTCTTAATTTCCTTTAGATTTTGGATATCAGACTTCTCCATAGGATCATAAATTTAGAGTTAGAGATAGACAGGAATATAGAAGTCATGCAGTCAGATACTCTCTCTTTATGGCTGAGAAAAAAGAGAGAGACAGATAGATGGAAAGAGGCTGAGAGAAGAAGAAGAAGAAGAAGAAGAAGAAGAAGAAGAAGCTGAATTTGTTTTCACATGTCAATAATCTGAGTTGAGATAATAAATACTATTAAGTTCAAATATCTTTAAAAACACTATCATAATATTTTCTATGTATTTATTACTAATAAAACTCTGGAGAGATAGAAAAAAAGGAGTTTTATTTTTTAATGCGTTATTTATCTGGAAATTAACCTACCCAAACCCATACAGAAATTACATAATTAAATTCCTCTTATAAAACCCAACCTAGTCACACTAAAATCTAATATGGATAGAGAAAGATAGATACAAAGTTACATTGATGGTATATTTATATGTATAATGTGTGCATGTATGCTTTGTCATTATTGTTTTTTCATTCTTTGATATCTGAATCTTTTTGACACCATGAACTAAAATCACACCAGGCCTTTCAGTCCTTCCGTATCTCCCAAAATCTACTCAAGCTCATGTTTATTGCTTCCATGACATTATTTATCCATTATATCCACTATTGTCCCATTCTTCTTTTGCCTTCAATATTTCCCAATATCAGGGTCTGTTCCAATGAGTCCTATTTTCTCATTATGTGGCCAAACGTTTAACCTTCAGCTTTTGTATTTGGCTATCCAGAGAATAGTCTGAATTAATTTTTTTAAGTATCGACTAATTTGATCTCCTTCCTATCCAAGAGACACTAAAAAGTCTTTTTCTGCATCATAATTTGAAAGTGTCAATAAGTGTTAATTCTGTGGTGCTCATCATTCATTTTAGTTCAGTTCTCATTGTCCCACATTGCAAATGGAAGAAAAAATAGTTTTGACTATATAGATCATTATAGGTAAGATGAAGTCTCTATTTTTTAGTAAGCTATCTAGATTTCCCATAACTTTCCTTCCAAGAAACAAACATATTTTAATTTCATATCAATCTGAGGTGATCTTTAAGGCCGAGACTCTAAAATCTGGAACAGCTTCCATTTCATCTTCCTCTATTTGACAGAAAGTGACAGAACCAGATGCCATGATTTTTTGTTTTGGTTTTCTTTATGGTATTTTATTTCTCCCCCAATTAAATATACTTTAAAATTTGGGTGGGAGCCAAGATCTCAGAGTAAAATCAGGAACTTGCTTCAGCCCAGCTCCAACCACCTCCAACGCCGGTAAAATGTGACTCTAACCAAATTTTAGAGCTACAGAATCCACAAAATGACAGAGAGAAACAAATCTCCCGCTGAAGGCAGCCTGGTAGGCAGACAGGAAGGATTTATTGTAACAGGCTGGCAGACAAACACAGTCCCACATGACCCAACTGAACCCAACCCTGAGGTCGCCCCAACCAGCTGTCCACCCTGGCCAGAGCAGACTTCAGGAGAGTGAGTCACTGGTACCTGTGATGGTTTTCAATCTTCTCAACCCATAAATGCCAAAAAGAAAGTAAAAGGTCAGTGGGGAACTCTGTTGGAACTGGGTAAGAGACGAGTGGTCCAACCCCTGCCCACAGGATGAGCAGTGGCATCTGTAGGCTATATTGCTGCTCCAAAGAGAGCCTGGCCTGCAGATTGTAGGTGTACCAAGTGACCATTCATAGGACAATTGCTCTCACTTTGACCTCCTTGGATCTGGGTCCCAGTCTTGGGTGTGGGTATTGAGGTGGGTGGCCAGCATGCCAGAGCTTGTGGTGGCTGTAGAGAGGGCACCCTCCTCATAGCTCTGACAACCTTTAAGAAAACCCCAGTAAGTTGGGACACAGTTCTCTCCACTCTGAAAGCAGACTTCTACCATGGCAAAGAGCTGAAAAGTCAAGTAATTGGCTGGCAAGATGAGCAAGCAGAGCAAGCACATTCAGACCATACAATCCTTTTTGGGGGACAAAAGGGATCAAAACATGAAACCAGAAGAAGACAATGAAGTTAAAAGTCTTGCATCAAAAGCTTCCAAGAAATACGTGAACTGGTTACAGGCCATGGAGGAGCTCAAGAAAAATTTTGAAAACCAAGTAAGAGAAATGGAGGAAAAATTGGGAAGAGAAATGAGAATGATGCAAGAAAATCATGAAAAGCAAGTCAACAGCTTGCTAAAGGAGATGCAAAAATACTAAAGACAATAACACCTTAAAAAATAGACTGACTCAAATGGCAAAAGAGGCCCAAAAAAAAGGCAATGAGGAGGAGAATGCCTTAAACATCTGAATTGGCCACATGGAAAAGAAATTTCAAAAGCTCACTGAAGAAAATGATTCCTTCAAAATTAGACTGGAGCAAATGGAAGTTAAAGACTTTAGAAGAAATCAAGATACTCTAAAACAGATCCAAACAAATGAAAAAATAGAAGGCAATGTGAAAAATCTCATTGGAAAATCCACTGATCTGGAAAATAGATCCAGGAGAGATAATTTTAAAAATTACTGGATTACCTGAAAGCAATGATAAAAAAAAAAGAGCTTAGAAATTGTCCTTCAAGAAATTCTCAAGGAAAATTGCTGTGATATTCTAGAACCAGAGGGCAAAATAGAAATTGAAAGAATTCACTAATCTCCCCTTGAAAAAGATCCCCAAAAGAAAATTCCTATTAATACAACAGCCAAATTCCAGAGTTTCTCAGTCAAGGAGAAAATATTACAAGTGGTCAGAAAGAAAATATTTGAGTACTGTGGAAACACGATCAGAATAACATGGATCTAGTAGCTTCTACATTAATGTCCCAAAGGACTTGAAATATGGTATTCTGAAGGTCAAAGGAGCTAGGATTAAGACCAAGAATCACATACCCAGCAAAACTGAGTTTAATGTTTCAGGGGAAAATATGGGGTTCAATTAAATGGAGGATTTTCAAGCATTCTTGATGAAAAAACCAGCAGGGAACAGAATATTTGACTTACAAATATGAGAAGCAAGAGAAGCATGAGAAGGCAAATAGGAAAAAGAAACCATAAGGAGCTTATTAAAGTTGAACTATTTACATTCCTACATGAAAAATTGTATTTGTAACTCATGAGACTTTTCTCACTATGAGGATAGTTGAATGGAATATGTGTGTATGTGTGTGTGTGTGTGTGTGTGTGTGTGTGTGTGTGTGTATAGGAGGGTGAATGTGTGTATAAATACATATGTGAGTATGTATATATCTGTGTACTTCTATAAATAGACAGAGGGCACATAATCAGTTGAATAGGAAGAGATGACATCTAAAAATAAAACTCAGGTGAGAGAGGAATATAATGGTAGAAGGATATAGGAAGAAATAGAATAGAGTAAATTATCCCATATAAACGTGGCAAGAGGACAATGGAGGGGAAGTGTAGGAAGGTGAAAGGGAATGGCTCAACCTTATTCTCATTGAATTTGGCTTAAGGAGGAAATAACATATACACTCAATTGAGTACCTTACCCTACAGGAAAGTAGAGGGGAAGTGGATAGGCAGGGGAATGATAAAAAGGAGGGCAGATTGGGGTGAGGTTAGTTAGAAGCAAACACTTTTGAAAAAGGACAAGGTTAAGGTAGAAAATAGAATAAGTAGGAGGTGGGATAGGATGGAGGGAAATATAGTTAGTCTTTCACAATATAACTGCTATGGAAATGTTTTGCATAAGCACACATGTCCAACCTATGTTGAATTGCTTGTCTTCCCCATGGGGGTGGGTGAGTAGGGAAGAAGGGAAAGAATCTGGAAATCAAAGTTTTAAAAATAAATGTTAAAAAAAATGTTTTTGTAGGGGAGGCTAGGTGGTGCAGTGAATAGAGCTTCAGCCCTGGAGTCAGGAGCACCTGAGTTCAAATTTGGTCTCAGACGCTTAACGCAAAAACTAGCTGTGTGACCTTGGGCAAGTCACTTGACCCCAATTGCCCTACCTTCCATCTTCCAAAAAAAAGCCCCTGAAAAATGTTTTTGTACATGCAAATGGGAAAAAAATATATACAGCCACTGGGTGAGGAAATCCATCTTACCCTACTAGAAAGTTGGTGGAGGATGGGGAAGGATATAAGAGAGAACAGATTGGGGGAAGGGGTATTCAGTAGGCTTGACATCTTGGGGTGGGGGTAAGGGGAAAGATAGGGATAAAATTTGTAACTTAAATCTTGTGGAAATGAATGTTGAAAACTAAAAATAAATAAATAAATTTTTAATAAAAATAAAAATTTGCATTCATTTCTACAATATTTTGAGTTACAAATTGTTCTTCCCTTCCCTCCTTTATAATATAGTCAGAAATTTGATATAGGTCATGCATGTGCTGTCATGTAAAATATCTTTCCATATAAGTCACACTTGTGAAAGAAGAAACAGTTCAAAAGGGAAAAAAAATACTTAAAAGTATAAAATAATGAAAAAAAAAACATGTTTCAATCTGCATTCAGAGGCCATCAGTTCTTTATCAGGTTAAGGATACTAATTTCCTTTGTGAGTCCTTTGTTCTTGTTTTGGATCATGTTGCTGAGAAGAACTGTCATTCAGAGCTGATCATCACACAATGTTACTGATACTCTATACAATGTTATACTGATTCTACAAATTGCGTTGTGTATCAGTTCATATAAGTCTTCCCAGGATTTTCTGAAATCTATCTGTTCATCATTTTTCATTGCACAGTAGTTCTTCATTACATTCTTATACCATAACTTGTTCAGACATTCCCCAATTGGTGAGGATTCTATCAATTTCCAATATTTTACCACCATGAAAAGTGTTGCTATAAATATTTTGGCACATGTAGGTCCTTTCCCTTTTTTAAAGTCTCTTTGGGGTACAGACTGAATATTGATATTGCTTGATCAAATAGCATGCATAATTTGGTTGCCATTTGGGCAGAGTTTCTAACTGCTGTCCAGAAAGTTTAGATCAGTTTACAACTCCACCAACAGTGTGACAGTCCCAATGTTCCCGCATCATTTCCAATATTCATAATTTTCCTTTTTTGTCATATATTAGTCAGTCTGATAGGTGTGAGGTGGTACCTCAAAGTTGTTTTAATTTCTTTCTATAATCAAAAGTGATTTACAGCACTTCTTCACATGCCTATGGATAGCCTTGATTTCTTCATCTGAAAACTGCCTTTTCATATCCTTTAACCATTTATCAATTGGGGAATTGCTTGTATTCTTATCAATTTGACTCAGCTCTCTATATATTTGAGAAATGAGGCTTTTATCAGAGATACTGGCTGTAAAGATTCTTTCCCAGCTTTCTGCTTTCCTTCTAATCTTAGGTTCATTGTTTTTGTTTGTGCAAAAGCTTTTTAATTTAATGTAATAAAAATGATCCATTTTTCATTCTCTAACGCTCTCTATCTCTTCATTGTTCATGAACCAGTGTAACTCATTTAACTCCTTCTTTAAGAATTTGGATGCTATACTACATCATGCATACATATTTAGTATGATATTATTTCATTTTTTATGGATCCTTTGAGCAATATGTAGTTTCCTTCCTTATCAGTATTAATTAGCTCCACTTTTGCTTTAGCTTTGTCTGAGATCATGATTGCTACCCCTGTTTTTTTTTTTTTAACTCCAATCAAAGAATAATGGATCTTGGCCAAACCCCTTATATTTACTCTGTTTGTGTCTTTCTGCTTCAAATGTGTTTCTTGTACACAACATATGGTAGGATTCTAGTTTCTGATCCTGTCTGCTTATCTGCTTCTGTTTCATAAGAGAGTTCATTTCATTAACTTATGATTATATTTAAGAGTTATGATTATATCTATCCTATTTTTCCTCCTCTTTGTCCTCTCCCTCCTTTTGCCCTTTCCCTCCTCACCAGTGTTCTATCTACCCCAGTCAGCCCTCCCTTCTGTCAACACATCCTCCCTGCCTCTTTGCTTAATTTCTTCCCCTCATAATTCCCTGTCAGGGAAGATAGATTTCTGTATTCAACTGATTCCATAAACTATTCCATCTGATCCAATACTGATAAGAGTAAGGTTCAAGTGATGCCCATTTTTCCCTATACTGTAATATTTTTTTATGCCTCTTCATGGGAAATAATTTACCCCATTCTACCATTCTCTTTCTTCTGTAGCCATTGTACTTCATGTTCTCATACTTTAATATTTTAATGTCATTCCTTCAATTTAATTTTATACCTTTAACCTTTGTCTATGTATATTCTTTCTAGCTGTACTATTGGTGGTACAATTGTTAAGAATTACAAGTATCATCTTCTTATGCTGGGATGTCAGTAGTCCAGTTCTATTGAATCTCTTATGTTTTCTTTTTCCTTTATTCCCCCTTTTTAAGTATTTTCTTCAGTCTTGACATCGGAGTCCAATTTTATTGTACAATTCTTATCTTTTCCTTATGAAAGTTTGAAATCCTTCTATTTCATTGAATGGCCATTTTCCCCCTTGATGTATCATGCTTAATTTTGCCAGATTGGTGATTCATGGTTGTAGTCCCAGCTCCTTTGCCTATCAGAATATCATGTTCCATGACATCAGATCATTTAATGTTGCAACTGCTAAATCCTGAGTAATCTTGATCGTGGCTTCCCAATAGTTGAATTACTTCTTTCTGATAACTTGTATTGTTTCACAGACCTGTACTTCAGAAATTTAGCTATAATATTCCTTAGAGTTCTTATTTTGGGATCTTTTTTTCCTGACGTGATTGGTGGATTCTTTCAATGTTTATTTTGTCCACTGTTGCCAGACAGCTGGACCTGCTTCTCTCCCTCTGAGTTCCACTGACCTTTCACTTTCTCCTTGCCTATTATGGGTTGATATTTCTGGAAGCTGCCATAGCTGCTGGTGATCCACTCTTCTGGCTGCTCTAGTCATGGTTTGTCCCGGTTGCCCTGGGGCTAAAGCCCAGGGTTCATGCTGAGACCCAGCATGCTGTGATGAACCCTTCCTGTCCACCTGCTGGGCTGCCTTCAGTGAGAGAATTGTTTCGCCATCATTTTGTGGGTTCTGTAGCTCTAAAATTTGTCATATTTTTAGGTATTTGAGGTGGTTATGGGGGAGCTTATGGAGTTTTCCTGCTTCTACACTGCTGTCTTGACTCTGCCCCCCCTAATTTTTATAAATCTTAAGCCTTTAACTCTCTATCTTCTCACAATCAGATATTTATTTTTACAAAACAAAATTTTATCTTTTCTATGGTAGTTGTTGTGTATGTATTTTTCAGTAATCTTTAGGCAAGGAAGGACTCCCAAGAGGCAAGTCTTGTCTGTCTCTCTTTTGATATTTAATATCTGGATTATCAACATTTCCACATAAAGTATTCACTTAACTGATGCCTCTAAAATTCAAAGACTGCCAAACTTGTTACAGAAAGAATAGCCCAAAGACACACATCTTGAGAAATGTCCAAAATAATTTGTAAATTTAAGTTGAGATTTTAAAGATACATTATATTTGAATAGAATATGTTTTATTTTATTTTTTGACATAACATGTACTCAACTTTTTTTTCTTTTTTCCATTTCTTATGAGTAGTCTTTTATTTCAACTGCAATCACTTCCTTACTACTTTCAAAAATTTCTTTTTGATCTGGTAACTCTGGAGCTTAGTATACACATTTCTAGATCTATAAACCTTCAAGTTTATCTTTGAAAGCATCTTCTTTGATAATCTGTACCATGTCTTCTCATCCTAAGTTCCTGGGCTTGGGTGAAATACTTAAAACTAAATTAATCATGTGAATACATTGAAAAGTGAGGTGCATGTTCTTAGTGTTTGACAAGTGTAAAGATCTAAGTTTGGGGGATAAAAATTCACTATTTGGTAAAAGATTGTTGGGATACCTGCAAAGCATTCTGTTATAAATTGGGTATACAATAATATCTTACACCATTTACTAAGATAAAGTCAAAATGGATATATGACCTAGGTACAAAAGGAGATATTACAAGAAAATTTGAAGAACATTGAACATATTACTTATCAAACTTATTGATAAATGAACAGTTAATGAACAAATAAGAGATAGTGTTGTGAGATATAAAATGGATAATTTGGATTATATTAAATTGAAAAAGGTTTTGCACAAATAAAACAAAAGTCACCAAGATAAGAAGAAAAGCAGAAAACTGGGGAATGTTTTAAATATGGTTTCTTAGATAAAGGTATCATATCTCATATATATTAATACATTTTATCACATCTATAAGACTTCAATTAATTCCCCAATGATCAAAGGATATGAACAGGCAGTCCTCTGATGAAAAAAACAAAATAATTTTTAGTCATGTGAAAAATGCTCTAAATAATTATTGATTAGGGAAATGTAGATTAAAACATCCTTGAGATACCATGTTGAGATATCATGTTATACCCATCAGATCAGCTAAAATTGCTAGGAGGGAAATGACAAATGTTGAAGGAGATGGGAAAAATTGGGACCTTAAACTATTTTTTGTGTTTCAATGAGCTGATCTAACCATTTTGGAGAGAGATTTGGAATTATGCCCAAAGAGTTACTAAAGTGCCTATACCCTTTGACTAAGCCATACCATTATTAGGTTCATTTCCTAAGAGAATTAGGGGAAATTGAAAATAACCTACATATTTGAAAATACAATAGCAGCTTTCTTTGTGGTGACAAAAAGCCAGAAATTGTGGGGATTTCTATCAATTGGGTAATGGATAAACAAAGTGTCCTATATATTCATGATGGAACATTATTCTGCTATAAGAAATGATGAGCTCAATAATTTTAGAAAAAGCATGAACAGACTTCCAGAAAATAATGAAGAGCTAAATGAACAAAACCAAAAGGACATTGTATACAGTAACAACAGTACTGTTTTAAGAACAATTTTGGAGCATTCAAGTCATTCTATTATAAATACCCAAATTAACTTCAAGGATTTTATGAAGGAAGATGCTCTATGAATCCCAAAGGGAATATTGCTGTGGTATAGAAAATGATAAGCTGGTTGAATTAGAAAAAAAAACAACAACATGGGAAAACTTGGACTTATAAAAGAAGATGTGATCCACTTTCAGAGAAACAGAGGATAGGAGAAAATAAGCATAGTATGGTATTACATATATGTGTTTGAGTGTATATTTGTATATATGTCAATGTTTATAGATATTGAGGCATATATATTTACTTCCACGCTTAATTGTAGCCTTCTTTAGGGGGAAGGAGAAAAGTAAAATAAAAGGTACGTAGCAAAGAACAAAAGAAAACCAATAAACAAGCAAAGAAAGGTTGAGAAGTTTAGAAAACAATGTGTAGCATTTATTATATAGGTGCTCTTGAAATGGAAATTTATTGTGTTATGTGGAATCTGTTATGGTCTGCTGTGTATATGACAATGTTTTTATTTTTTTTCTTTTTGCAATTTGTATTTAAGTATAAAATTTAAAAAAATGAAAAAATAAAGGTTACAGAATTTGGGAAAAACAAATAAAATGGAATAAAAAAGTGAGATACATGAATCCTTGCTTTAAAATACTTGAAGGGCTGTCATAGAGAATAAGAATTAGAAATACTCTGTTCTAAGAGGGAAGAAGCAGGAGAAATAAAAAGAATCTGCAAAGACACAATTCAGCCTTGTGTCTAGGAAAAACAACAACAAAAACAACAGTAACAAAACATAACAGTTAGAATTGTCCAAAAATGGAACAGATGTGGTTTTCTATCTCATTGGAGATCTACAAGCAGAGTTCAGATAAGTATTCTCTAGGTAGGCGATAATATACTGAGTATTTCTTTGAGGCGTGAGTTGGGCTAGATGGCTCCTAAAGTAATTTTCAAATTTAAAATACCATAATTCTTTCCTTAGATTTTTGAATCTTGTTTTCTGGGTCAGTTGAGAAAAAGCAAAGTTGTAGAGACCTCACCTACTCTTCTAATCTTCCTCTTAGAGCATCGTTCAAATAGGACTACAAGGCACTTCAAAGCCCATGTTGTTCAAAATCATCCATTTTATTTAAGAAAGGCAATGAGGTTCAACAAAGACAAATATTTTTTTTAAAAAAGACAAATAATTTACATAAGATGATACAGATAACAGCTTTGACTATTATTTGATAAATATAGCTTAATGCTTAATTCTTTGATCTGTCTTTTTCATTTTGAAGAATGCTGACTGTTTTGCTGAGATTTTCTATCTTATGTTCCAAATCATCAATTATCTTTTTGAGGTTGTTTTTTTAAGAGCTTTTCTTTTATTCCTTTTCCCTTCCTTCAAAACTTTTTGTAGGCCTTTCGACTATACTTTTGATCATTCCTTTCTCTTTTTATGATATTCTAGTTACATTTATTTCTGCCTTTTTTTCTAAAATAATAGTTTTTTTGTCATTTTCTTTTTCATGTCATTCATTAAAATTCCTCAGAAATTGTAGCAGGAGTAATGAGGAACTACACAAAGAAAAGCTCCTAATACAATGGAGAAAAGCTATCAGAAATGGCAATGCAAAAATCTCTTAACTTTGCCCTTTTAAAATTTTTGTTACTTCAGAAAAAATCTTGTGAATTTCTACATGTTCAAAACTAATTCTTAGTCTCATTCAACCATTTTGCCATGAAGTACGTCTGTGAATTTCACCACTTGCCTTCCGTTCCTAGCATGCTCACCTTGTGCAGACAGCTCTGTGTTGAACTTTGTCTTTATTGTATATCCAGTTAAATGAATTCATTCCATAAAGGTTATCAGTGGTATCATAATCTAGATGTAATAGAGGTTGAAGAACTTATTAAAATTCTCAAATTTTATAGTGCGGAAGAACAAGCTTTTGCTCCTACCTTTGAAAAGAGATAAGTACTGTAGAGATATGTGACCCAAGAGGTAGACTAGAATTACTCTAAAAAGTTTGAAAAAGACAGACAGGTCTGTGAGAGAAAAAAATGACCAAAAGCAACTGAAACTGCATGAACTGAGCAGCTTTGGGAGTCAGGGAGGTGATATTATCCCCTCTGTATATAAATCTAATGATTTAATGAGCTATATTGGAGGGAGAGGTGGTAGCCAGAGGGAAAATGGAGGAATGTACAGAAAGAAATAGACAGAGAAACAGAAACAGAAATAGAGGGGGGGGAAAGGTGAATATAGATAGTGAAAAAGAAATACCCAGAAACAGAGATAGATAGTTGAGCTATGCCAGAAAAGATAGAGATTGTGGTGGAATATTGGTTCCTACAGGCATCTTCAAAGAAAGAACATGTTCATTTTACTTCCATAATATTGGCCTATTCAAAGACTATAGGAAAATATGGGAATTTCACTCTTTCACCAAATTCCTCTCCCAGTGCCTGCCTAGTATCAAACTCTGTTATATACATACACACACACACACACACACACACACACACACACACACACACACATATATATATATATATATACACACACACACACAGAACTACACATATGTGTGTACATATACATATATTTTGTTGCTGTTTATGCTGTTGCTTCCTTTAACTTGATTTACTTTATACAAAAATCTTGTCTTTCTTCAAATGCTGTATATTTATATATTCTTTGCATTGAAAAAAGAAGAGTAAAAGAAGACAGGAGTTAGATACAAATACACAAAATATAAAATTGTGGTAGAGGACTAAACTTCTGTTCAAATATTAGGGATTTTTCTAATTGAGATACTATTATTTTATTTTTAACTTTGCTTTTGTTGGAAATAATGTAAAATAACAGAGAAAGGTTTAAGGTTTAATATATTTCTAGTCAATTCATATACTAATTAATGGATTCAAAATAAAATTATAAAATATTAAACATAAGGGTGGTGACACATGATTCTCTTTTAATATGTAAACAAATCTACACTTAGTTAGGAACCTTTTCCAATGATTTTGATTGTGAAAAGGAGTGGAGATAAAAGATGATGTCTTAAGGCAGTGGTTCTCAACCTTCCTAATGCTGCACATCCTTTAAGACTTGTATGTGGGCGTATCTGCATGTGGGAGGACCCACCTAGAGACAGATAGAGGAGCAGTGTCTCTGTTCCTAAGACCATTGGAAATATGTGTTTTCCGATGGTTTTAGGCGACCCCTGTGAAAGGGTCATTTGATCCCCAAAGGGGTTGAGGACTGCTGTCTTAAGGGAATATCAGAGTTACCTGAAAACAATTCAGGAAAGGACCCTATGGATGGGGTAGAGCCATCTTGGAGGAGAAAAAAAAAGGTGCTCAACTGAGTTCTCCCCAATTCCCTTCCAAATACATTTAAAATAATGCCTCAAAACAAATTCTGAAGGAGCAGAACCCACAAAAGAGTGGTATGAAAGAATTTTCCTACCCAAAACAACTTGGAAGGTCAATAGAAAAGGTCTATTTGCATGGCAGTGAAACTAGAACATAAAGGTCTATTTGCGTGGCAGTGAAAGTAGGGCAGAAAGCAGAGTAGAAAGTGCAGTGAATGCTGTGCCAGTGCAGAATGAGCCCCAGAAACTAGGAGCATCCCTTGGGTACTACTGAATCATCAGCATTAGCAATTGCTTTGAGAGCTATGAGCCCATGGGTGGTAAAGGGGTAGGAAAACTGGTTAGAAGGAAATTATAAAGGCGCCTTTGCTGGCACTGAGGGCAGAACTCTATTACATTGCCTATAATCAGATTCAGGTCTCAGAACTAAATGGTAATCCCAGGGCAAGGAGAACCACTAACATAGCAGAGCTTGTGACTGCAGGGGAACAGGGACACTGGTAACAGTTCCAGGGGAGAAAAAGGTGCTTGGGTCATTCACAGACCCAAGAACAGGTTTAAAAAAGTAGCAAATAAAATTTGCTTTGAAAAGCAAACTAGCTCTGAAAAGTTACGGAAAAACTCTGAAGCTTGGAAAAGTGTGGCTTCCAACCTAGAAACAGAAGTAAGCTTTAGCATAGAGTTAAAAATCAAGAAATAGACTGGAAAAAAAATGATCAAAGAGCAGAAAAAATTCTGACTATATAAAGTTAATATTGTGACAAAGAATATCAAAACACGCACTCAGAAGAAGATAATAAAGTAACAGCTGATACTCCCAAATCCTCAGAGAAAAATAAGGAATGGTATCAGACCATGGAAGATCTGAAAAAAAAAATTAATCATGTAAGAGAGGTGGAGGAAAAAATTGGAGTAGAAATGAGAATTAAAAAATAAAATCATGAAAAAGAGTCAATAGCTTGGCAGAGGAGGCACAAAAATGCTGAAGAAAATAATACCTTAAAGAAAAAAAAAAAACAGAGCAGGCCATATGTAAAAGATAAAAAAAGTTAATCAGAAGAATACCTTGCAAAGCACAATTGCCCAACTGGTAAAAGAAGATACAAAATCTCACTGAAGAAACTAATTACTTAAAAATTACAATCAGGGAAATGTAAGCTGATGACTTCATAAAACATTAGGAAAAAATAACACACAATCAAAGGAAAGAAAAAGAAATACAAGAAAATCTGAAATATCTCCCTGGAAAAACAAATGACATGGAACACAGATCCAGGAGAGGCAATTTAAAATTTATTCAATTACCTAAAAGCCATGACTCAAAAAAAAAAGAAGAACCTAGACATCATCTTTCAAGGAACTATCAAAACTGCACTGATAGTCTAGCGCTGGAGAGTAAAACATAAATTGAAAGAATCCACATATCACCTCCTGAAAGGAAAACTTCCAGGAATATTAGAGCCAAATTCCAGAGACCCCAGATCAAAAAGAAAATATTGCAAGTGTCCTAAAAGAAACAATTCAAACATTGAGCTATAGTCAGGATAACACAAAATTTAACAGTTTCTACACTGAAGGCTAAGAGGGCTTGGAATATGATCTTCTGGAGGGCAAAACAGCCAGGATTGCAACCAGGAACAACTTTACCCATAAGAAAAGCATATTCTTCAGGGAGAAACATGGGGGGTGAAGCTAAGATGGCAGAAAGTAAGCAGTAACTTCTCCAAGCTCCCCAAGAATTTCATCCTTAAAAGCTAAAAAGTAAATTTGAGCGGATTTAAGAGTGACAGAACCCATTGGGAGACGGAGAGTGACAGATTCCCTGCCCAGAAAAGTGTCTACTCAGGTCGGGGCAGGGAGAATGTGGAGCACACAGGAGTGGCACCCACCCAGCAGACTCATCCAGCCGGAGGCTTCTGCAGCATCTCCCCGCGGAGCAGAGGACCAACAGAACTGGGTAGGAGGGAACACAGGGTGCATAGCAGGGTCAGTGGTTTTTCCTGGGGCTAGCAACTTGTGGCCTGGATTTTTGAAGCTACATGCCCAGACTTTCAGAAGTTGGGATGGAGGAATGAAATCTAGGGGCTCTCATCCCCCTCTCTGACACACACAAAAAAAAAATCAAGAGGTAAAAGCCCCAACTAGAATACATTCTTGCATAAGTGTAAATAGCCCCAGGCTTGCAAATAACTGAGGAAGGGGGAAGGGAGATTGTACAGAGCCTAAGCCCAGATGGGTGGAGCCAGCAAGCTCTAACAACAAAAGCCCACATGTGCTTTAGAACGACCTAGCCAATCAGCAAACTATAGCCCTGCCCTTCTACTACAGTGAACCTGCCTGAGAAACAGCCCAGAGAACTGAGAAACTCAATACTCCTACACCCCGGAAGCAGATATCCACTCTAAAAATACAGGATATAGGCAACCACAATGGGGAAGAAGGAAACTACAAAGGCTAGAACTATCAAATTATTCTATAGTGAGCAAGAACAACCAAACTCAGAAGGCAACACGGACT
>CM053580.1:349989239-350004219 GCA_028627135.1 Pseudochirops cupreus | reverse complement strand
AAAACAGGAAAATGACAAATGCTGGAAAGGATGTGGAAAAATTGGAACACTAATACATTGTTGGTGGAATTGGGAATTGATACAACCATTCTGGAGAGCAATCTGGAACTATGCCCAAAGGGCTATAAATAATTGCATACCCTTTGACCCAGCAATACCACTGTTGGGATTATATCCCAAAGAGATCACAGAAGTGGGAAAAGGTCCCATATATACAAAAATATTTATTGCAGCTCTCTTTGTGGTTGCAAAAAACTGGAAATAAAGGGGATGCCCATCAATTGGGGAACGGCTGAACAAGCTATGGTATATGAATGTAATGGAATACTATTGTGCTATAAGAAATGGGAAGGAGATGGACTTCATAATTACCTGGAGGGGCTTATATGGACTGATGGTAAGCGAGAAGAGCAGAACCAGGCAAAACCTGTATAAAATCACAGACACATCATACATATGATGAGCAACCATGATAAACTGGACTATCCTCAACAATGCACAGCTAAAGACAACTCTACAAGCCACAGGATGGAAGGAGATATCTAAACTCAGAGAAAGATATAGAAAGACTATAGTTTAAATGGAGACCAAAGCAAACCACGCTATCATTCTCTTTCATGTCTGGTTTTGCTTTTTTTTTCTTTTCCCAGTGATCACTCATTGGTTACAACCCTTCTATATAACCAAACTATTGTACAATTTGAAAGTATTTGCAGATCATATACATGATTGCACGCCACCATGGGGGGGTGGGGAAAGGAGGGGAGAAAATCTGAAACTCAAGTGATTGTGGAACTGAATCTTGTATATTAAAAGTAAATAAACAAGTCATTTAAAAGAAAAAAAAAGAAACATGGACATTCAATAAAATGGAAGAATTTCAATTATTCTTTATGAAAAGACCAGAGCTCTATAGAAATTTTGACTTTCAAATACAAAACTCAAGAGGAGCCTAAAAGAGTACACAGAAAAGTGAAATCATAAGAGTTTAATAAGAATGAACTGTTTACATTCTTATATAGAAAAATGATACTTTGGTGGGAGGGAGTAAAAGCAGGAACTTGGTTAAGATCCTGCTCCCAATCCCCTCCAAAACCCGAAAAAAAAAGTAACTTTATGCAAATTTGAGAGCTACAAAATCCACAAAGTGACAGAAACAAATCTTCTGCTAAATGCAGCCTGGCAGGCTGACAAGAAGGGTTTATTGCACTGGGCTGGGAGTTGAGCACTTTGGCATCAGCTGCACAAGTCTTGGGGCAGCCCAGACCAGTGCCCCAGAATGGCCAGAGCAGACTACAGGAGAGTGAAGGCACCTGTGGTGGTTTCCAGACTGCTCAAACCCAGAAACACCAAAGAGAAAGTAAAAGTGGAGAACTCTGTTGGAACTGGAGGACAGAAGGGCATAGTCAAGTCCCTGCCCACAGGGTGAGAGGTGGCAGCAGCTACTGCCTCTGGAGCTCCTGGCTTTCATATAGTAGGGGGATCAAGTGACCTTTCAGAGGGTAATTTTTCTTGCTTTGATCAGCTTGATTCTGGGTCCCGGTCTGGAGTAGTGGTCCTGTGGTGTATGGTCAGGGTGCCTGAGCTTGTGGTGGCTGTAGAGAGGACACTCTCCTCATAGCTCTGACAACATTTGAGAAAACCCCAGTGAGTTGGGACACTGCTCTCTCCACTCTGAAAGCAGACTTCTACCATGGCAAAGAGCTCAAAAGTCAAGTAATTGTCTGGCAAGATGACCAAGCAGAAGAAGCACATTCATACCATACAACACTTTTTGGGGGACAAAAGGGATCAAAATATAAAACCAGAAGAAGACAATGAAGTTAAAACTCCTGCATCAAAAGCTTTCAAGAAATATTTGAACTGGTTACAGGCCATGGAGAAGCTCAAGAAGGATTTTGAAAATCAAGTAAGAGAAGTGGAGGAAAAATTGGGAAGAGAAATGAGAGTGATGCAAGAAAATCATGAAAAGCAAGTCAATAGCCTGATAAAGGAGACCCCCCCAAAATACTGAAGAAAATAACACCTTAAAAATAGACTAATTAAATGGCAAAAGAGGCCCAAAAAGCCAATAAGGAAAAGAGTGCCTTAAAAAGCTGAATTGGTCCAACGCAAAAGGAATTTCAAAAGTTCGCTGAACAAAATAATTCCTTCAAAACTAGATTGGAGCAAATGGAAGCTAATAACTTCATGGGAAATCAAGACGCTATTAAACAAATCCAAACAAATGAAAAATAGAAGGCAATGTGAAATATCTCATTGGAAAATCCACTGACCTGGAAAAAAAAAGATCCAGGAGATATAATTTTAAAATTATTTGACTCTCTGAAAGCCATGATCAAAAAAAGAACCTAGACATCATCTCTCAAGCAATTCTCAAGGAAAATTGCCCTGATATTCTAGAACCAGTAGTCAAAAAGAAATTGAAAGAATTCATCAATCACCCCTTGAAAAAGATCCCAAAAAGAAAATTCTTAGGAATATTATAGCCAAATTTGAGAGTTCCTAGGTCAAGGAGAAAATACTGCAAGCAGTCAGGATAAAAAAATTTGGGTATTGTGCAAACACAATTGTATCAGCAATGCAGTATTCACAATGCCTACAGTAACTATAAATATGCTGATATAGTTATTAATCACAAAATGGAACAGGCTCTCTACATAAGAAATATAGATAGTACATTCATTTAAATACCAGAAAACTGAGTCCCAAAACCAGAAAGTCAAAGCCAACCCAGTAGTGATGAAGTTGGGATATGTGTTTGATTGATCAAAGTGAGATTCTTAACCCATTTTTGAGTTGCTTTCCCTTAGAAAAGCAAATGTAAGAACCTGAGCTAGCAGCCACCCTGAGTATGCTAGGGTGCTTGCTGATACACTTTGTCAAACAGAAGCACTCTGTCTGTGAGTGTTGATTTCATAGGAAGAAAGTTAATTGAGATAATAGTGCTGGTGATATGTGTGAGTATTGTTGTAACTCTGCTAAGCTTGGTGTGTGGAGCTAGATCAGGAGCTGGATCAGGAGCTAGGAGCTGCCTACCTGTGAATCCAGGTGACAGTTGGGTGAATTCAGGCAAGATTTGGGAGCATGGAAGAAGAACCATGGAGTTTGGAAGTCTGTCTCCAGTCAAGATGAAAGGAATTTTACTTGAGTACTTAGTGCTGGCTGACAAGATTAAGAATGAGACCTAAGGGTGGGAAACCGTTGCATTTTGTACCCCTTAAGGGGTACTTTGTTCCTTAAGGATGATTGGAAGTCAATCTCCAATAAAGATGAAAAAAGACTTTAGATGAGTATTTTACATTAATTGATTCAGAGTGTGATATCTTTTGTTTAAGAATATGTGGTCACTTTAGGAATAAGTTGTTATATTATATCATTATGAATGTTGAACTTTGGTTTCTGTGAATGTTTTGCTTTAGTTTATTGCTGAATAAAAAGAGAGTTCACTACATTATATGATCCGAACCTTAAAGCTATTCAGAGCAGCAGGAGAGCTGCTCATGCTTGGCTTTATACTCTTCTGTAGAATAATTTGGAAGTATGACCAAGGGGCTAGAAAGCCTCTTTAACAAAGAAATACCACTACAAGGTCTAGATCTCAAAGAGATTTTTTTTAAATGTAAAGGACCTATATGTACAAAAATATATTTATAGTAGTTCTTTATAGCAGGAAAAAAAAATGGAAATTGAAGGGATATCCATCAACTGGGGAACGGCTGAATATATTATTGTATATGATCGAGGTGGAATACTATTGTGCTATGTGAACTGATGAGTAGGATGCTCTCAGAAAAAAAAAACTGGAAAGACTTACATGAACTGAATCAGAGTAAAATGAGCAGAATCAGGAAAACATTGTACATAGTAACAATACTGTATGATGATCCACTGTAAATGACTCCGCTGTTCTCAGCAATACAATGATCCAAGAAAATTCTGAAGGATTTATGATGAAAAATGTTATCCACTTTCAGAGGAAGAAATAATGGTCTATGAATACAGATCTAAGTATACTTCTTTACTTGATTTTTTTTCCTGTATTTTTTTTTCGGTGTGGGGAGTGGTTTCTGTTTTTCTTTCATGGCATTACTGACATGGAAATGTTTTCCATGACTGCACATGTATAACCTGTATCACATCTATTGCCTTCTCAATGAGAGAGGCAGGGAGACAATTTGAAGCTCTAAAAAATAATGTTAAAACTGTTTTTACATGTGATTGGTTAAAAATAAAATATTAAATCAAGTAAAGAAAGAGAAAATGAAAGATATTGGGTATAAAAAGACATTCAAGATTAGAAAAAATGAGGTGTAGATGGTTAAAGGGACAAGTACTTTGAGTATATTAGAGGATGATAGATTTAGGGGATGCCAAGGTCAAATGAGTTGTTGTTATTATTACTGCTGCTGCTGTTTTTATTGTTTTTTTCTTTTGTTTTGTTTTGAATAGAATGGAATTGACCTGGTTGATGTGGCAAGCTGTCAGAAAATATTCAATAGTTATGGAAAAGCCTGAAGATGGGAGGGAAGGGTGATAATCAATTTGCCAAAATTTTGCAGGAGACAAGATATAGGATAGTGGGCATAAGTAGAGTAATTTTCTGTAGCAAAGAAAAGGTACATATTTCTTCACTAATAACAAAGTATTTGGCATTTCATCTAGTCAGACTGATTCCTTCATTCAAATAAAATCCTGAGGTTTTAATCTTTCAATATATTTAGGCATGGTGACTGAAGAAATAGAATGAACTCTGTCTCTCACTCTGTCTCTGTCTGTCTCTTTCTGTCTCTCTGTCTTTGTGCATCTCTCTTGGTATCTGTCTCTCTGTTTCTCTTTCTCTCTCTCTTTAAAATACACATATCTTGTTGAATATCACAGGATTTTTCTGGGAAATTTTCTCTGTGGTTACATCTATCAAAAATCTTGTGTGGTTTTCACATATGCTAGTAATACATCTAATTAGAAAAGTTCCAAAAGCTGTTTTGTTCTATCAAGTCAAACTCTCTATTATGATTGCAAACAAAATATAAAACAAAATTTTCCTATTAAGTCATGTGACTTATAAAGATGTGTTCTCTTAAAGAAAATCATTTTCAGAAGTCCGCCTGTTTCCTTCTCACATTTCATCAATACACTCCTCATAAAGATATTATAGAGATGAGGAAGGTAGCCATCTTCATCAGTAGTTTCTGATGTCTTCCCTCTTGTTATTTCTGGTAATACTATTGACCACAATCTTTCAATTTTTTGGAATTTTTCATTCTTTTCAAACTCTTGAAAATAAAACTCAGTGCTTTTACACATATTATATCACCTCCAATATAAATTTCTTTAGCATTTATTCTTTTTATGCTCTAATTACTTTTCAGGACATTGTTTTCTGGAATGGAATTTCTACCTCCACAGACAGCATATTGCATGCGTTAATGAGAATAGAACACTCAGAAGCAATAATAAATCTATCCCTTTTCATTTCAATGTGTTGTTCTATTTTCAGTTTGATCTTTATGTCCCCAAGATAAAATAGCTCAGTCAGGCCTCATGCCAAGCTCTCTTCAGAATCCATTTTCCCCTACATTATTTTTCCCTATTTTGTGATGTGATAATGCTCAAACTCTTCCATCCTCCTACTCCATATTTTTCCTGCATTAACATTAACAAACATTTCTTTGGAGCACTAGTGTGCCGCCAATTTTTCATGGATGCTTCATTTTTATTTTCCTATCATTTCTCAGTGAATACTCTGCCCACTAAATAGACACCTTCTTTGCAGAAAAGATGTGCAGATAATTAAAACAAACCAACACAATGGTTGTGTTTGGCAACATATGCTTCCTTTAGTACCTTGTGTCTTCTTTATCAAGAGTACTGCTTCACAGTAAATTCACTAGAAATTATTGGACATTAATCAGGCCCTGATGTCCTTCAGTTCTGTTTATCTTTACATTGTTGTCATCATGTCCATTTTCCCCCAGTTCAGCTTAAATTGCTGTGTATCATTATATATGCCTTAGTCTCTGTGAATTACTACATATTTTTTGTGTTCCAATTAATACAATGTATGTCATCAGTCTTTGATTAATTGTTTCTCAGGTTTCTGAAGGAACTTCTTGATAGAGTGAAAGAAAAATTGTAGAAATCCTTGAGGAATCCTGGAAAAAGGCAAAGTTTCAAATATCCAATTTAAAAAAAAAAAGGTGGGAGTAGAAGAAAGTAAATACTTCACTAGATAGGCTCATAACCTTGCCATGATTTCTGGTAAAAATTTTAGGATCTATTATTAAGTGGATGATTTGTGAGCACTTAGAAAGGAAGAATGTATTCACTAAGAGACCTATGGGTTAATTAAGTCTAAGTCATTCCACATTAGCTTCATTTCACTTTTTATATTAAAGTGGTTGCTTTGAGAAATGCTATAGACATAGTGTATATGAATTATAGCTCAGTATTTGACATATTCACTCATGGTATTTTGTGGCAAAAATGGAGAGATGTAGATAGGATAATATTATAGTTAGGTAAGTTAGAAAATGGTTAATCAAAAGGGCCTAAAAGAGTGTAGAATAATATATTAAACACAGTGGTGGATCTCTAATTGATGCTATTGTTCAGTCATCTCAGTCATGTCCAACTCTGTGAAACCATTTGGCGTTTTCTTGGTAAAGATGCTGAAGTGTTTGCCATTTCCTTCTCTAATTCATTTTACAGTGAAGAAACTGAGGAAAACAATATTAAGTTTCTTGTCTAGAGTCATACATCTAGTAAGCATCTGAGGTCAGATTTGAACTGAGGCCTTCCTGATTCCAGACTTAGTGCCCTACCTGCTGTGCCACCCCAAGATCTCTAGTAGAATGTCATAAAACTCTGTGTTTTTCCCTTTAGTGTTAAAATTTTCATCAGTGATTTGGATAAAAGTAAAAATGACATGATTATAAAGTGTTGGAATAAAACAAAGCTGAGAGGGATAGATAATGCATTAAGAAATAGAATTTGGACATTAACAGGCCAGATTAATGCATTCAGGTTATCTAAGAGGGATAAATATGTTTCTATACTTGGGTTTTTTAAAAAATGCAGAAGTATAGGATAAAAGAGATAAAACTAGGAAACAATTCATGTGGGAGGAAAATGATTGAGGAGTGTTGGTAGCCTGAAAGCTCAATTTGAGTGAACAGTATGACATGGGAAGCTAAAAAGGTAATTCTAATATTTGGCTGCATTAAGAAATGTGGGTCCACAGTTAGGAAGATGATACTCTTATACAACTCTTTGCTAGTTAGCTCACAACTGGTGTATAAAGTCCAGTTCTGGGCAGTGCATTTTAGAAAAGACAGTAAGAAAGGAGTTAGAGAAGGGTTGTCACAGTCTTATAGAGATTTAAAAACATTTTGATTGGTAAAGTCCATGTTTACCCTGAAGAAAAGAAGACAATAAGGAATTGATAAAAGTTTACTAGTTCATCATTTGGAAGAAGAAATTAAGAGTAGCAATAATACTACTTTCTTAAATTGCATATAGATGATTTCTTAAACACTACACACACACACATATAAATATACAACATAGATTCATAAATGTATCTGATTTAACTTTCCTCTGCAAACTTCTCTTATTCTTTGTATTTTTTTATTAATCATTAAATTCTGACCAAAAAAAAATTTATAAAAATAAAGGATGATTTGTTCTTTTCACTCCAAAAGGAAGTATGACCCAAAACTATAGCATTATGTTGGAGGAAGGTAGATTTCAACTCAAAACAAGGAACAAAAAAATGCTCAACAATGAGAATATTCCTAAACCAGAAAAGACTCCTTTGGAAGGTTCTCCTTGCCCTGTCCCAGAATTGTTTAAGCAAAAGGTGGGTCTAATCATTAGGAAGGTTATTAATGGGTCATGACTCAGGTAAAGTTTGAACCAAATAACTTCTTATATCCTTTCTAACTGTAAGATTTTTATTCCCAGTTGATACATTTGTGGAAATATATGGTATATTACAACAATAGTAATGATCATTGATAAAAATGATGATAGTAAAATCAATTCTTCAAAATCATCATTTATATAATGCTTTAAGATTTGTAAAGTGCTTTACAAGTATTATCTCATTTTATCCTTACACCAACTATGGGAGGTAGGTACTATAAGTATCTTTATTTTATGGATATGAAAACTGAGGTAGGTAGAGATTAAGTGACTTGTCCTGGATCACATAGCCAGTAAACCTCTAAAGAGATAAGATTTATCATGGCTCTGTAAGTTTTGGGAGAGGAAGGTGTTATGGGAATCTGAAGATCTTCCCTGCCCCTAGACCGTTTGCTTAAATGGCTTAAGTGGCTCTCAGAACGTTCCCTGATTTGAAGGGATACTCTGTCCCCCAATAGGCTGGATGTGGTCATGTGGAGCCTGTCGTGGGAGGCTTGTTCTTCAGGAATGCCCATGCCTTATTACTTTGTGATTGGGCAGTGGGTCAAGAGGACTGTGACATTCTCCAATCCAGGAGGAGGCTATATAAACTGCTGATGTGAGGTTTTGCTTTGGGGCTCACTTTAAACAGAGTTGTGTGATTTGGCCAGATGAGACTCTGGGAAGCTGTTGAGCCCCTCAGCTTTGAAAAACCCAGAGGTTGGTGCTTCCTTCTCTGGTAATTGGATAGGTATGGATGTAATGGATGTAATGGTCAGATAGTTGTAAGCCCATCTGCTGATCTGTTTCTTAGTCTGCTTGTAACTTGTGTTTGCATTTTCTGAAGTTCAGGGTGCTGACTTTTCCCCATGAACTAGGTAAATGATATTTGTTTGATTGATTAAAGTAAGATTGTTAACCCATTTTGAGTTGCTTTCCTTTAGAAAAGCAGATCTAAGAACCTGTGCTAGCAGCCATCCTGAGTATGCTAGGGTGCTTGCTGATACAGAAGGGAACTTTAGCTATTGCAGTGGTTCTCAACCTTCCTAATGCCATGAGCCTTTAATACAGTTCGTCATGTTGTGGTGACCCCCAACCATAAAATTATTTTTGTTGCTACTTCATAACTGTAATTTTGCTACTGTTATCAATCTATCTGATATGCAGGATGTATTTTCATTGTTACAAATTGAATACAACCCACAGGTTGAGAACTGAACTGAGCTATTGGGACATCTTGAAGTTTCTGCTAAAAGAGAAGATTTCTTTTCTTTTCTCGCATAGGCAATCACTTCATATTTTTTAAGGTAAGAATAAGTGATAGAGAACCTAAATCTCAAAACTGCTCTTACCAATATAGAAGACCTTTACAGCAAAGAAAGATTAAAATTGTGGAAAGAAATCAGACATGCCATCTTGTATGCCATGAAAGCCAAGAACATTATGTTGGACATTGAATTTAGGGAAATGAATTTCTAAAATTCAAAGAAAATAGTTGTTTTCTTATAGTCCAAAACTGAAGGAGGAATTTGATCTCAAGAGGTATAAGAGAACTCAAGAATAAATCGCTAGAGGAAAAAAAAATAATAATACCAATGAGGAAAACCTATCAATAAGCAATGAGAAATGCAAAACCTGTTCTTGTTAATTGTTTGCCATGTACTGGGAAGATGGCTCTTGAATGGGAAGAACAACCCCTTTGTTTAATAGGATACAAACATCTGTGTTGTTGCACTTCCTTCTCTGAGATCCACTTGGAATAATACTTTACCCTGTTGCAAAATTCCATGTGGCTGACTGGGTAACAAATGGAAAAGCAGTAAGCTGGGGCCATTGGGGTTTGCAGCTGTCAGCCTGGAGTTAAGCTAGTGCTTTATCATCAGAAACTAAAGAGTACTTAAATGATACTGGCTCCAGTTGTGGTCATAATTTATGGGCCTCAAGTGACTACTTGCCTGGTGCTCTTTCCTCCTTTCCTCTAGGTTTCTGTTTTGCTGTAGTCTGCACTATAAAACCTCAGTCATCTTCCTGCAAAGAATCTTTATCTTCCTAACTTTGGAAAAGGCAAGGAAGAATACTCGGCTAGGAATTGTTGAGACAAATATTGCAGCAAAAAAAGTTAATGCAAATTAAATACAAGAAGAAAAAGCTGGGAACAGATGATCCTAATCATATATATAGGAAACTGAACTGGAGGCACCATTTAGAATGCGGGAGCCACCTTGTTTAGGCAAACCATAAGTGTAAGTCTCTAGATAACTTTTGCCAAAATGAATTGATGAAAATGTCCTTGCTATAAATGAAGCATCATTTACACTCAGATTTCACTAGTGAAGTTTTTGACATTTTCTGGGGCATTATTTATTTTGGGGCAGCTTAGTAAAATGTGTGTGCGCGCGCATGTGCGTGCGTGCGTGCGTGTGTGTGTGTGTGTGTGTGATGTATATCTGAAATGAGAAGTGGTTTTTTTTAAATTCTGACCTTGTCTTGGTTATTTTTAATAAAACATGTCCTACGCTTTAAAAAATTGACACTAATAATACTGAGAATGTTCCTTCTCATAACAAGAGATATGCCCATTGCACCTCATACAAAGAACTCTCAGGATTTTGTCAAAACTCCAATTCTCAAATACAACTTAACTACAAATCCAACCTGATGCTTTTCACTATTTTATTCCTTGAATAGTAATGTCTTGATTATGATCAAGAAATAAAATATCTGACAGTACCATAAGATACAAGTTTGATACATTTCATGTATTGGCTATTAATGCCCCAGTCTTTGTTAGGCATAGAATCCCTTACCACAGTGTTGGAGAAAACATCCAAACTGTGTGGATAAAAAAAAAAAGGATTGTATTCATTAGTGTATGGATTTGGTACAAAACAATGCAATTACATATTTAATGGCACATAATTTCTCTCATTTTTTCAGTGAATTTAGCACTTATGAAAATCAAGTATTATTAGCAGTCTCATGAGGGAGGAAATGAACACAATTTTGTGAAGGTTTAACTATTGGGTTTCAAGGCTTGGGAGGTAATAAAACGCAGCAGAAAGAGTTCCAGACTTCAATTCATGCAGACATGTTCAAATTCTCCCTTTGAAATTTTCTAGCTTTATGATCATCACTTAACCTTTCAGTTCTACTTTATTTATATGTAAAATGAATGTTATTATTTGTAGGATCTACCCCTCAGTGTTGTTGGTTGAATAAGACGATGTACAAATCATGTTATAAAATTGCAGCTATTATGATTTCTAATTGCCCTTCAACATACTTTCCCAGGTATTTCAGTACTAAATGGAGGTGAGCAAGGAAAGAGATAAGGAGGGAGAGAGCCAGAGAAATATACACAGAAACAGAAAGACAGGAAGACATACAGAGAGAGATAAAAAGAGATATATACAGAGACAGAGAGACAGAGACAGAAACAAAATGGAGTGACAGAGATAGAAAAAATATTCCAATGAGATCAATTCATATGTTTAACAGTCAATTATACATTATTTGGGAATCTGGATATTAACTGATCTAGTAATTTCAGAGGAAGAGGGAGAACACTTTAAGTGACAAACATGAAGCTACATACAGGACTAGTTCACATTATTCTTTCATATATTACTTGATTGGTTTTCTTAGTAGAATGTTTCAATTATCCATTTTTTTGTTTATTTAGATGTCCCTTTTTTTAAAAAAATACTATAATTTCTCCAAGGATTCTGTGCAGACCACTAAAAGAAGGAATAAATATCTATCTTCCTCACCCTCCATTCTACTCCCAGACCATTTTCCAATCACTCTTTGATCTGCTGTCTATTATGTAGAAATCTCTTCTCTGTTGCAGGTAACTACATCTATCTATAGCTATATCTGTAACTCATTACTGAGAACTGTGCAACTGAAAAAGTCGAGTTTCCTTATTGGAACATGATGAATTTAAGGCTCATCAGGTATCCAAAATGCACAATTTTCCCACCTGCCTCTCTTCTTTTTCGTCTTTGTAATGTGCAGAGTCTTTCCAGTTCCATTCTGAGAGTTAAGTGGGGAAAGAGAGATTGCCCTATCTACCACCCAGTATCCATTTAGCTATAGCATATAATAACATTTACCATTTTTATGTATGTGTGCATGTGTGCAGAATTAGAGGTGAATTTGAAATTTTGATATACTGAGCACCATAGGGAAGATATAAATAATAGAATATGAATAACAGAGTAATATAATATGACATCTCAATCATCAGATAAACTCCAAATATCTCTGAATAAATACTATAAGTCAAAACAAATTGAAGCAATTTCTGAACATTCAATAAGCCCGGTGGGTTCCTAAGAAAGCATGGAACCTCTGAAGGATGTTCTCTATTCCCCTTGTCCATTCCAACATGGTCCCTACCAATTTTTATTTCTCTCACTCTCACCATCCACTTTCTCTGCTCCTACTCCTAGCTTTTGGAGGAATTCATTTGACTTTTCTCACTGCGTTTAACACAAAATCTTGTTACCCAAACTTACTGGCCCTTTACTGATGCACAGAATTTTTTTTAAATCATTTTTGTCTATTTTCCAGTGGCCAATCTAAGCCTCTCTTTTCTTTTCAGACTCCCTCTACCAAACTTTTTCCTTATTCACAACAGAGGATGTTTTCTTCTAATTTACTGAGAAACCTGACATCATTTGAAATGAGTTCCATTATATATCTTGCTCCATCCTTCAAATGCCCTTGATCATAACCTCTTCTATAACAAGGATCTTGGCTCTTTGACCACCTCCTCACATTTTGTATTTCCATCTACTCATTCCTTTCTTCTTGACGACACATCTATTGAGGCTTTCTCCATGCTTAACAAGTCAATTTTCCACGTTATCCCCTCAGGCTACCATATGTCTTTACTAAACTCTTTGCCTCTACCTACTGCTCCCTTCTCAAACACTTCCAATTTTTCTTCAGTGATCAACACTCTAAAGAGAATGCTTTCTCCAATAACCAAACTTTTCTTAGCTAATAAAGAGAACTGAAAAATCCAATTTGTTAATTCTCCTTATCTCTGACTTCTTTATTGTTTTTGACATCATTATCTATTCCCCAAACTCAATACAGATAGGTTTCCCTTTACATCAGACCTCTATGTAAAACAACTTTTACATGTCGCAAATTTGTTCCTACACACCCACTTCACTTAACCTATATGACAAAACCATATTCAAAGTGATACCTTTGTGCAAATAATAAAAGGTACTAAAATACGATAAACAGAATTATGAAATGAAAGAGGAAGTTTATGTTAAAGTATGCACAGTACTCTAGCAGTAAAGTTAAAGTAGCAGTGTTGCATGCTGTCACTTCCACATCCACTACATCTGGCTTTTATCTCAGGTAGTTGACTCTGCAACATTTTTTATGAAGCTATCGAAAGTTGCTTGGACAGTGGCTTTCCTTTTTCCTTGTATATCTGACAACAACAAACAATATTATCCTCAGTTTTGAAATTTTAAAAGTCTTGAAGTATTTGGATAAATATTTTCAATGCAATAAAACACATTTTTCATTAAAGTAGCAGGAAAGGAGGGAGGGAGAGGAGCACCGTAAGAGATTTACTTTCATTGGTTTTGGTTCAAGGAGGGAATAATATACTCTTTTAAGTATAAAAATCTATTGTACCCTACAGGCAGTAGGACATGTGAGAAGGAAAAAAGGGCAGGGTGGTTAGAAGGGAGGGAAATAGTAATAAGGGGGAAGAGTAGGAAAAGGGAGGGAGGTAGATAGGGAAGGAATACTAAGGGAGGTTGTGGTCAAAAGGAAAACTTTTAAGGAATGGAAGGGAGAAGAAAGAAATAAAAAACATAAACAGACGAGGGAATAGGATGGAAAGAAAGACACAGGTAGTAATCATAACTGTGAAGGTGAATGGGATGAACTCTCCCATAAAGTGGAGGTGGATAGCAGATTGGATTAAAAATCATAATTTTACAATATACTGTTACAAGAAACACATTTGAAATGGGGATATGCACAGGGTAAAAGTAAAAGTCTGGAGCAGACTATATTATGCTTCAGCAAAAGTAAAAAAAAAAAGTAGGGGTAGCAATCCTTATCACAGATAAAGCAAAAGCAAAAATAGATCCAATTAAAAGAGATAAGGAAAGAAAACTCCATCCTGCTAAAAGGTGTGATTGAGAATGAAGCAATATCATTAGTTAACATATATGTGCCAAGCAGTATAGCCTCCAAATTCCTAGAGGAGAAGTTAAGGGAATTAGAGGAAGAAATACATAGCAAAACTATACTCACTAGTGGGGGACCACAATATCCACATCTCTGAACTAGATAAATCTAACCTCAGAATAAAGAAGAAAGAAGTTAAGGAGGTGAATAGAATTTCTGGAGAAATTTGAGCTCTGGAGAAAACTGAATAAAAAGAAATATACCTTCTTCTCAGTGGTACATGGCACATACACAAAAATTTACCATGTACTAGGGCATAAAACACCCACAATTCATTGCAGAAAGGGAGAAATACTAAATCTGTCCTTCTCAGATCATGATGCAATAAAAATCTTATGTATTGAAGGGCCATGGAAAGACAGACTAAAATCTAATTGGAAACTAAATAATTAATACTAAAAAATGAGTGGGTAAAACAAGATATTGTAGAAAGTCAGTAACTTCATTCAAGACAATGACAATAATGAGACAACATACCAAAACTTTTGGGATACAGCAAAAGCAGTTGTTAGGGAAAGTTTTATATCCCTGAATGCATACATGAATAAAATAGAGAAAATGGAGGACAATAAATTGGGCATGCAACTGAAAAAAAAAAAGACCAGAAAAAGAACAAATTGAAAACCCCAATTAAATACTGAATTAGAAATAATGAAAGCCAAAGGAGAGATTAATAAGATTGAAATTAAGAAAACTATTGAATTAATAAATAAAACTAAGACCTGGTTTTATGAAAAAAACAATAAAATTGATAGACCTTTAGTCAATATGATAAAAAAAGAAGAAAATCAAATTACAAGCATCAAAAATGAAGAGTGAATCTACCTACACTGAAGAGGAAATT
>CM053580.1:349962982-349980820 GCA_028627135.1 Pseudochirops cupreus | reverse complement strand
TTGACCACATGTGCCAACTTCATCACTACTGGGTTGGCTTTGACTTTCTGGTTTTGGGACTCAGTTTTCTGGTATTTAAATGAATGCACTATCTATATTTCTTATGTAGAGAGCCTGTTCCATTTTGTGATTAATAACTATATCAGCATATTTATAGTTACTGTAGGCATTGTGAATACTGCATTGCTGATACACCCCTTGGCCCCCATGCAGTCTGCAAGCCGGGAGCTCTGAAGCAGCCACATGGAGGTGGCTCCAGGGCTGCTGCTTCTGCCGCTTCCTTGCCCTAGAGGTAGTTTGACCAGATCACTTTTCTCCCCCAAATTTAACGAGTTCCACTGACCTTTCACTTTGTCCTTGTTTCTTATGGCTTGATAATTCTGGAAACTGCCACAGCTGCTGCTGCTCCACTCTCCTGAAAGCTCCAGCTCCGGCTCATCCTGGCTGCCCCAGGGCTAAGCCCTGGTTTCAGGTTGTGCTGGTTTTGGCTCCCAGAACATTGTGATGAGCCCTTCTTGCTGAGCTGCCTTCAGCAGGAGGTGTATTTTTTTCGAGTTTTGGAGCCCTAAAATTTTTTTAGAGTTATATTTTATGGCTATTTGAGGTGGCTATGTGGGAGCTGTGGAACCTTGTTGCTTCTATGCCATCTTGGCTCCATCCTCCTCAAGTCTTATTTCTGACACACACTGACTCTGTGACCTGGGACAAGACATTTAAACTCTCTGTTCTATAGGGTAGATTTAATTTGACCTCTATTCAGATTTGAACTTTGTAAGTTTTAAGTATCAGTCCCACTTCTGGCTTCTAGAATCAAACTGATTAAGTTGTATTCATAAAGGGAGTTTCCTCACCTGGAAGTTTCCTTTACCAGTTAAATGGCAGTTACAGTCCTGACCTATAATAATAACTCTTTATATTTTACAAAGTACTTTGCATACATTATCTTATTCTGATATCAGCAATAACTGTATATAACAGAGAGGGTATCCCTTTCTTAATAAGAATAAAATTCAGATGCAGAAGAGATGTATGATTGACTAAGGTCTTTTGACTCACAAGTGACACAGCCTGATAATAGAGCTCAGGTTTGTTCAATCTGGTCAAGTATTTTTTTTCCCCATCATGCTACTTTTCATATATTTATCTTTTCTTTTACTTTACTGCTACTTGGATCGTGTAGATTGAATAAAAGTCAATTTTATAATGTTTAATTTGCAAATAAGTATAATATATATTCATTACTGATATTATAGCAAGGTATGTGCTAAAATACTCATTGGATTCATTATAGATTGTACTTTATAAAGAAAAAATATCTCATTAGGACTTCACTTCTTAAAAATTAATTTAACATTTTACTGATGTTTTCCTTAGCCATTTGAAACTAAAAAGAAATGTGTCTAATATTAGGTTGAGTATAATGATACTGAAATTATTTGTTTATGCACCTGGGTCTCTAAGAAATAATAATTAAAAATTCAATCTCCCTCCACTTCCCCCCAACACCAATTGGGTAAGCCCCTAAGGGTTTTGACTGACATAAAAAAAGTGTTTTAAAAACCTTTTCTGAACCTATTTTGAAACATATTTTGAGGGGACATGATGCCATGGACTTTCAAACTCTTTGAAATTGCTTTAAAGGGAATGGAAATCTGTAGAGGCACTGCCTCACAGTTGTTTATCTTGCCCATGTTAGGTTACCACCCTCTGGAGCAAGTATTACCAAAGGTCCTCAACCTGATAGTACTGCTCACACTGATTGAGAGTAAGCTGACACAACCATGAACACCTAGCCCAGGGTACAGCAATTCTCTATCATAAAACACAAAAGCTCAAAAAGACAAAAATATAATTGATCTACATCTATCTACAGAAACTCTAAATCTATATGTTTTCATTACATCTAATTTGGCGAAAAGTCCTTCCTACCTCATATTTGTATGCCTTTGCTCTTTACCATACATTCTCTATTCATCACATGAGTATATAGCAGTTGTACTGTATTCTATCACTTCTCACTGCTCCTCACCTTAGCATCTGAATTTTTCACGTGTCTATTTTAATTCAAAAGTGAGAAGTGAAATATAATACCATTGAGCCACATTCCACCACATCCCTGGCAACAACCTTTATTACCATAGTAAGCCTCTAGAGACCTCAACCCCATCTTCAGTCACCTACCTATTGTTATTTTTGACCAGGTCTTGAGGTACAGTGCCTGGGAAACCCCTTGAACTCTAATTGAATCTTCCCACTTGATGAGACATTTGCCTGATGCCATAAACCTTTCATTATCTTAGGCCCAAATCTGTTACTCTTCACCTAGCCTAGCCCTCCATTGTCCAGCTATTTCCCACCCTTGTTCCTGTCAATATAGCTATACCCAAATCTGTTACCCTTAAACTAACTTAACCTTCCATGGTCTGTTGTCTCTAGGTAGCCTTCAGCTATTTCCCACATTTCATCCCCTTCCTGGAGTCTGATCTGTTTCTTCAAAGATCTTCTTTAGATTCCTTATCAAGACCCTCCCCAAACCCTTCTTCTAGACCACCCCTAAATCTTCCCACAATCTTTCTGTATATAAGGGCCATCTTGCCTCCATGAAGGGCCTGAGATTAATCTAGTGCAGACTCACTTTGTGTCAGATTATTGTGGCCCACTTGTTCAATACAAGCGTCACAAATTCTTAGTCTCTTTAAGAGTCTACCCATTATAGCAAATCTTTAATAAACTTTGTTTTACTTTGGCTGAGAGAAGACTTGAGTTGAATTCATTTTTGCAGCACCTGGCATGTTGGTATTTTGGGTTCTCATGAACCCCTAAACCCTAAACCTCAACATTATCTGGTCAAGTGTTTTATAGCTCGGCAAGATGTGTAGTATTCTTGGCAAAGTGACATTTTGATCTTGATGCTCTGAAACACTATTCAGATATTAAATAGTTAAGCACTTATAGTTGCAATTTCCTTAATAACAAATATATCAGACAGCCTCAAGGTCCTAGTTTTTATTTGATGTAACAGAGGACATGCTTCCAAGTTTAAACCTTACACAAGTAGTCTGTTGGTCAAGTCATTAGAAGCATGAGAGAGGCATTTGCTGTTATCTACTCCAACCCCCTGTTTTTTTTTTTCAGATGAGGAAACTGACAGTCAGGTTACACAGGAAGTAAATGGTAGTAGTAGAATTCAAGCCCAGGTCCTCTGACTCCAAACCCAGTGTCTTTTTTCACTGTAACATACGATGTACATGAAGAGCTCTGCCCATTTTGTTTAAAAAAAAAACATCCTCCTCTACAAGAGCTTTATAAGAGTAATCATTGTCACAACTCTTTCTTTCATATATGAGCCTCTTTCAAGGAATCAGAATGAAGTAGGTTGTCCCATTGTGCTCCCTGCCTTCTGCCCTGCTCTTTTGCCCTAAAGATTTCTGTGGTTTTTGCAGTCCTATTTCAGAATACCCACACTGAAAACTGCAGCTGCTTCAGAGAAAAAAAAAGGTTCAAAACTCATTTGTCTGCATTTGTCATGTTAATAACATACTCAAAGGAAGGTCATGGGCAATGGAATTTCTATATTTGTGTCGTGGGTCCCTGGAGAAGAATACTGTACACTCTGAAGGACCCAGATGGGCTACGGGAAACTTCCATGGGAGGTCTTCAGGAACTTTGAAAAGGAAGTGGGGGGGAGCTGGCCTTCAAAACATGAACTTATATAATCATTTAATAGTGGGGTAACAGATCAAAGTTTCAAGCCC
Source organism: Pseudochirops cupreus (assembly GCA_028627135.1). Classification (NCBI taxonomy): domain Eukaryota; kingdom Metazoa; phylum Chordata; class Mammalia; order Diprotodontia; family Pseudocheiridae; genus Pseudochirops; species Pseudochirops cupreus. Next base: position 349,977,065 of record CM053580.1, on the reverse strand, counting down.
ATTTTCCTTGGCACCTGCAGTAGAGTATTTAACAATCACTTGCTCCTGATATAGGTCACTGCTCTTACTTTCCACCATCTGTGTATTACGCTTCTTAAAGTCCTTATTTACACTTGTAATTCTTTTTTTGTCATTTGGATTCTATTTTCCTTTTTTTTTTGTTAACTCCTCTTGTGCTTTTGTGAACCCCAGCCTGGCATTTTGACACACGTCCAATTCACTTGCTCCCTCTTTTTAATTTACACTATTGTTATTAGCATTATTTGAAAAAGAGGGAGAGAAGAGAGAAGGACAGTGACCATTTCTCTTTTTGTGCCAGCCTCAAGGGGGTAGTGAAACTAAACTTTAAAACTATTTATTTTTGTTAATGGATTCTCCTAAAAAAAATCATATTCAATACTAGCTCTCTTGTTAAAATTAAATATTTTGTTCTCTTTTCCTTTCTTTAACTCTCTATTCTGTTTATATTTAATTAGGGAATTTCAGAGTTGGAAGGGACCTCAGAGGGCATCTATTCAAATTAACACTTGAACAAGAATGTCCTCTACAGCATACCTAAGTGGTCACCCAGTCTTTGCTTAAAAATACCTAGTAAGGGGATAATTAAGGGGATGGGTACCAACTATCCGCAAAGTTGGCCCATTCCATTATAAAAGATTTTCTTGACATCTAGCCTAATTTGGTGCTTTATAACTTAGATAATTGCTCCTCATTTTGATTTGTAGGACTAATCAGGACAAATCTAAACTATGTGGCCATTTGAGTGATAAGTTGTTGAGTTATGATGCCATTGTGAATGCTGTATTTTGATTTTCTGTGATAGTTGTAACATTGTGAGTGATGTACCTTGATTTTCTGTGAATGTCTTGCTCTGATTTCTTAGTGAATAAATAGAGAATTTGCTATACTGTGTAATCAGCACCTTGAAAAACTGTTTACAGCAACAGTCGTCTGGAAAGCTGCCTGTGCTTGGCTTTACATATATCCATTGTTCTTTTGCTTCTGCTCATTTCACTCTTTGTTATTTTATGTGTCTTCTATATTTTTCTAAAATCAATCTACTTATCATTTCTCACAGCACAGTCCCAATCATATACCATAATTTGCTTAGCTATTCTGCAACTGGTGGACATTCACTTAATTTTCTTTATTTTTTTTTTTTTTGCTACCACAAAGAGAGTTATAAATATTTTGGAACTTAAAAGTTCTTTTCCTTTTCCCTTGACCACATCATTGTGGTATTGCTGAGTCCAAAGTTATACACAATTTTATAGCTTTTTGGGCATGATTGCAGATTGCTCTCCAAAATGGTTGGATTGATTTGCAGTTCCACCAATAGTATTAAATTAATGTCCCAATTTTTCCACATCCCCTCCAACACTTTTCATTTTCCTCTTTTGTTATTTTAACGAATTTAATAGGTGTTAAGTGATATCTCCAAATTGTTTTAATATGCATTTCTCCAATCAATAATGATTTTGAGTATTTTTTTCCTATAACTATATGTAGCTTTAATTTCTTCATCCGAAAACTGCATATTATATCCTTTGACCATTTATCAATTGGGTTATGACTCATATTGTTAAAAATTTGCCATAATTGTCTATATATTTGAGAAGTGAGATATTTATCTGAAAAACTATCTATTTAAATCCCTCCTCCCCACCCCCCTAGTTTTCTACTTCGCTTTTTATATTGAATGTATTGGTTTTTATTAGTATAAAACCTTTTTAATTTAATGTGATCAAAATTGTCCATTTTACATGTCACAATGCTACCTATCTTTTGTTTATTCATAAATTCTTCTATCCACGAGTCTGATAGGTATTATGTTCCATGCTCTAATTTACTTATATCTCTTTTTATGTCTAGGTCATATATCCAGTTGACTTTTTCTAGGTAAAGGATGCAAGATATTGATCTATACTTAGTTTCTGCCATATTGTTTTCCATTTTTTTAAATCAAATATTGAATTCTTATCCCAAAAGCTTAGGTCTTTACATTTGTCAAACACAAGGTTACTATAATCATTCACTCCTCTACTTTGTGTATCTACTCTGTTCCACTGATGCACCTTTCTATTTCTAATCCAGTATGAGATAGTTTTAATAATTACCACCTTATAATAATTTAAGATATGGTACTGTTAGACCTCTTCCTTTACATCTTTTCATTAATTCTTTTGATATTCTTGACCTTTTGTCCTTCCAAATGAATTTTCTTATTTTTTTCTAACTCGGTGAAATAGTGGTTTTTTGTTTTTGTTTTTGTTTTTGTAATTTAATTGAGAAGGCATTGATAGATTAATTTAAGCAAAATTTTCATTTTTATTATGTTGACTGCAGGCGTGAGCAAATAATATTTCTCTAATTATTTAAATCCAACTCTATTTGCATAAAAAATATTTTATAATTATGTTCATGTAGTTCCTGAGTTTGCCTTGGTAGGTATACTCCCAGGTAATTTATTTTGTTTACTATTACTTTAAATGGAGTATCTCTTACTATCTCTTTTTTGCAGGGTTTTGTTAGTAATAGGTAGAAATGCTGATGTTTTATGTCAGCGTATTTTATGTGTTGCTACTTTGCTAAATTATTCATTGTTTCAACTAACATTTTGGTTGAATCTTTAGGATTTTTAAAGTATATTATTGTATTATCTGTACAAAAATATTTGCTTTATTACCTCATTGCTCATTTTAATTCCTTCAATTCCACTAATAACTATGGATGCAAAAATCCTAAATAAAATACTAGATAGAAGACTTCAACAATATTCTTTAAAAGAAATACACATTGTAGCCAAGTGGGATTTATACTCAGAATGGTGTAATATAAGAATAACTATTATTATAATTGATTATTTCAACAGAACAATAAAAATCATATGATTATATCAATAGATGCAGAGATTTTTAAAAATAAAATACAATACTCATTCTCATTAAATGCACTTGAAAGCACAAGTATACATTTATTTTTCCTTAAAATACCAAGAAGTGGGTACCTAAAATTATAAGCAAGCCTTACTTTTAATGAGGATAATCAAGTAAGTTCAGGAGTGAAGCAAGGTAATAAAAATTACAATTTTGCCTAAACTAATTTATTTATTTAAATCCTTTCCAATTAAATTATCAAAAAACAAAACAAAACAAAAATAAAAGCCCATGCATGGCATGCACACACACACACAAAGACACACAGAGACACACAGCAACAACCCCATTGATTTTATTAACTTAGAGAAAAATAGGAATATTCTATTGGAAGGACAAAAGGTCAAGAAGATCAAAATAATGGGAAAAAAAAGTGAAAGGAAGGTGTCTAACAGTCCCAGATGTTAAAGTATTATAAAATGGTAATTATTAAAACTATCTCATATTGACTAAGAAATAGATAAGTGGATTAGTGGGAAAGAGTAGGCATAATTGATTATACCAATAGAGTAAACAAAAAAATCACATGATTTTCTTTCTCTGTTTTTGCTCTTCCGGATTTAGCTATGAGCACTATTGGTTCAGAAAAGGGATTTAGTAAGAACTCTTCTGCATCATTCAAAATAATTTATTTAATATAGCAATTATTTGATCTTTAAGTCTTTGGTATATTCACTTGTAAATTAATCAGATGCTGATTTTTTTTTCCCTCTGAAGAAGCTCATATATGTCTTAGTCAATTTCTTTTTTCCAAAACATATTTATTTAATTATTTTATTTTCTCTTCTGTTAATCTGGGCCTTTTTTTGGTAAGTATTCAGCCATTTCATTTAAACTGTTAAGTTTATTGGCATATAATTGGGCAAAATAACTCCCAACAATTGCTTTGATTTAATTTTCATTAGTGGTATATTTATCTATTCCATTATTTTTTTGGCTTTTTGGAGTAGGTAGGACAGGGCAGTTGGGGTTAAGTGACTTGTCCAAGGTCACATGGCTAGTAAGGGTTAACTGTCTGAGGCCAAATTCGAACTCAGGTCCTCCTGACTTCAGGGCTGGTGCTCTATTACTGTGCCACCTAGCTGCCCTGTATCTCTTTCATTTTCGATACTAATGTTTTGGTTTTTTCTCATTTTTTTAAAAAGCATATTACCCAATGGTTTATCTATTTTACTCTTTTTATAAAACCAACTTGTAGTTTTTTTTTATTTCTATGTTTTTTAATTCAGTTTTATTAATCTTACCTTTAATTTTTAGAATTTTCAATTTTGTGTTTAAAAATTGGAGATTTTTAATTCATTCTTTTTCTATTTCTTAAATTATTTACCCAGTTCATTGATCAGTTCTTTCTCTAGTTTGTTGATGTAAGCATTTAAAGATATACGTTTTTCCTTGACTCTGATTACTCCTTTTGCTGCATATCATAGGTTTTGGTATGTTGTATTCTTTTTATCATTCTCTTTAATAAAAATGCTTATTATTTCTATTTCTTTTTTAACCCACTCATCCTTCAACGTTAGTTTATTTAGTCTCCAATTAATTTTAATCTGTTTCTATAGTCCCTATTAAATATTGCATTATGAGCCAAAAAGGATACATGTACTATTTCTCCCTTTCTGTATTTAGCTGTAAAGTTTTTTATGCCCTAATATTTGGTCAATTTTTGTAAAAGTATCATGTAACACTGAGAAAAAAAAATGTATTCTTTTCTCTTCCCATTCAATTCTTCCTAGATACCTATCATATCTAGATTATCTAAGATTCGATTTATCTCCTTGATTTCTTTCTTATTTATAGTTTTGTTTAGATTTATCTACCTCTGAGAGGGAAAAGTTGAAATACCCCACTATTACAGTTTTGCAAGTTCTGCTTATAGCTCATTTAGCTTTCTCTTTAAAAATTTCGATGCTATAGCATTTGGTACATATGGGTTTATTATTGCTGTTACTTCATTATCTATGGTAACTTTTAACATAATATAGTTTCCCTGTTTATCTCTCCTAATTAAACATGTTTTAACTTTATCTGAGATCATGATTGCTTTTTTTTTTGAGTCAGCTAAAGCATAACAAATTCTACTCCAGACCTTTTTACTCTCTATGTGTCTCTCATTTTTAAATGTGTGATTTTTTTTAGTCAACAACATATCAGATTCTGTTTTTTTATCTGAATAGCATTAATTTTTATAAAGTACTACATTTTAATGACATTTTGGTTAACATAAAATATCCATGAACTCATACATGATATATAGATATATGTGACTATAGAGGTGATACTTTTTTTTACCATACACATATGCATATTTTAAGATTATGCATATATTATACTTTTGAGTGTTTATGAATGAAATAATCATTTTGATGAGGTACAAGCTCTTGAGAACCGCCTTGAACTCTGATTGAATCTTCCCATTTGATGAGGCATTTGCCCAAGGCCATAAGCCTTTCATTGCAGCTTGTCCCAATCCTCTGTTACTAGTCTAACTCTCCTTTGTCCAGCTAGCTCCCACCCTTGAAACTCCCAAATTCTCCATTGTCTCATCTCCAGCTACCTCCTACCCTTAATCTCTTGTCACTGGAGTCTGACCTCATTTGACTCCTCCTGAAGATCCTCCCCAGACTCCTCCTCTATACCATCCCTAAAATCTTCCTACAACCTTTCTGTTTGTAAGACCCCATCTTGATTCTATGAGATTTGAGAGTACCAGGGAATACTCTAGCACAGAGTCACTCTGTGTCAGATGATTGTGGCATGCTTGTTCAGTACAAGAGTTACAGATACCAAGGCTCCCTAAGAGTCTATCCAATATTGCAAATCTTTAATAAACTTTGATTTTCTCTGGCTGAGAGAAGACTTGAGTTGAATTCTTTTGTCAGGATCTGGTGTGTTGTATTTTTGGGTCTTGAACACCCCTAAACCTATACCTCAACATTTTATTTTTCTCTTACCACATCAATTTTAAGATAAAATTTTTATTCAATTAAAATTATATGGAGCTATATTATTAACATAATGGTTATATGAATTTGCAATGTGAGTCAGTGATCTCTAAGTACAAAAATGAGCATAACTGCTAACATTTATAAAATAATGTATTCTTCCTTAGTTGTTCCCCACAACAACCTTATGAAATATACAATGACCCCATTTTGCAAAAGATTGGAAGAGGTTAAGTGACTTGCCTACAAGTACTTCTGATTGAATGGTTTTCAGACGGTCATTTAAGGAGGTTGCCCTAGACAATCATTATTCATTTTGTGCTAGGCTGCACTATAGACTTCTCCATCATGCATTATTTCAAAATTACTCCCACTCTACCCACTTTTAGCCTCCTTTTATTTGTTACCTTTTGGTTTAGAATGCAAGGTCCCTGAGGTCCCAACTCTTTTTGTTTGTATATGTATTCCCAGAAATTAGCACAGTGTTTGTAATATAGTAAATGTTCATTTTTTTTTATTTACAACTAATAAGTGTCTGAGTCACTATTCAAAGACAGCCTTTCTAACTGCTTTCAGTGTTCTGTATACTATATCACCCATAATTTTGTTGTTCAAAATTTCAGTTGTATCTTATTCTTTGTCACCCTATTTGGGGTTTTCTTGGCAAAGATACATTAGTGGTTTGACATTTCCTTCTCTAGCTCATTTTTTGGATAAGTAAACTGAGGCAAATTGGGTTAAGTGACTTTCCGATGGTCACAAAGTACATATCTGAATCCAGATTTAAATTCAGGTCTTCCTGTCTCCCTGCTCAATATTCTATCCACTGTTCCACCTAGCAACCCATATCACCTAGAACAGGTAATGCCTAAAATAGTCCTATTTCATTTTTGACAGTATCTAATAGATTGATCTACTAGAACAAAGGAAACTAGAATGTATTAAATGCTTTATTAAATCAAGGTAAGCAAAGTCACTCTTAGAAATTATAAAAACTGGTGGAAATGTGTGCATTGAGTGAAAGTTGCAAGAGGGTAAATGTAGGCTCAAGCTAAAAAAATGGGTAAAAAATCCCTTCCCTAATAATTAAAACTATCCAAAAGAATCACGATTTGTCCTGTAAGATAGTTAGGTGTGCCCTTATTAGAGAGATGACGACTTATTGACTGTATTATAGGAGCAATTCTTGTTCAGAACAGACTAACTGGATTCTGAAGTACCTTCCAATAATAAGATTCTATGATTATTCTAGAGAAGACGGAGAAATATAAATTATATATTAGAATAATTAGATGGATTAAGAAAATAGTTGAATGACTGAATCCAAGGATTATTCATTACTGGTTGATATTGACTTAGAGGAAGCTAAACTCACCATTGAAGTGTCTAAGAAATCTCTTTCTGACCATGTTATGTTCAAAAATATATTTTTTTATAAATTAATGGCTTATATTTGAGACATATATGTCAATTTTGCCAATGGCAATAAGCTGGGAGAAGTGGCTAATATCTTGATTGTCAGGCAGATGTTCCAAAAGACTTCCAATAAGCTTGACTACCATGCCAAATGTAGTAAAGTAAAATTTAATTGAAAGAAATGTAAAGTATTAAATTTAGTGGGTTTTTTTAATGTGGAAAAATAACCACACAAGTAAAATATGAAGAATGGAGGCATACTTTGCTAACTTCTTTTTTTTAAAAAATACGGAGATTTTATTGGACTGAATGTTCAATATGAGCCAACAGAATCTCATAGAATTACAAAGAGTTGTTAATATTTCAACTCACACAACAAAGTACCCAGAATACAGGAGTTGATGTTGATACTGTCATTGATGTCAGATGAAACTGGGATGCTGTGCTAAGCTCTGGGTACTACATTTTAGGAAGTATATTAGCAAACAGAAGAAGGTCCAAAAAAATATAGCCTTGATGTTGACAGGCGTCAAGAATATGCAACATAAGCATGGGTTCAAGGAACTGAAAATATTTTATATTAAAAATAAAGGTAGGATGAAATATTTTTTCAAGTATTTGAAGGGCTACAGCTTTTAAGAAATTTGTCCCACTTGGCCCAGGAAGGTAGACCTAGGAGCAACCAGAAGAATGTATAGCAAAGCAGATTTAAGATCTGTGTAAAGAACAATATTAACAATTAGAGCTCTACAAAAGTGTAGTGAGATTTATTAGGAGGGATACAGTTCTCTATAATTAGGATTTTCCCAATCACTCTCTGAATAATCATTTGCTGAAATATTGTTGAAAAGATTCTTGATTAGGAATTGGTTGCTGATGATATCTAAGGTCCCTTTAACTCCAAAGTTCTTAGATTCTATAATCCCAGAAATGCAACATAAAGAGTATTGGGAAGTGCCTTGGAGAGAAAATGATGTTTTTGTCTTGATTTTATGACATTGGCTGAGTCACCACCACCTGTCTGGAACTGTTTCCTTACCTATGCATTTATTAGATTGAACTAGATAAAAATCTAATTTCTCTAAAATCTGCTATTATCGTTGTTCATTAGATTTTAGTGATGAAATATTTTCAACCTGCTAGTCAACCACTTCAATTTTGGACAGGTCTCAAAACATATCCTACTAATAAGCTAGTAGCCATTAGATTCTAAACTTATAATATCTTCAATGCTACTTTATATACTATTCTTTTAAGATAACATATATGTTGTTATCTTAGTATCCTAAATTAATAAATGTAGGTCTTTCTAATAGAGACTAACATAATAATAACACTTATTTATTTAACATTTTAAAATTTATAATATGCTTTCCTCAGAACCAGGCAATTCATTAATACATGTTATAGATGAGCTCAGGAATGTAAATGATTTTCCAAGGCCACATAGCTAATAAGTGATAAAGACAGGTTTAGAATACAGGTTCTTTGATTTTAAATTTAGAGTTCTTTCTATTTCAACATGTAGCTTCCCCAATTAGCTTAGATATTACAGAAAAAATGAGATACAGTAGCAGAACACTTGGGGAATATTAAGTATGGATTAACATAACAATGTGGAATCATTTTTTCATGTTTGGGTAAATATGAAAAAAAATGTCCACATAATACAGGGGAAAAATAAGGGGAGAGGAAAGTGAGTGGTGGCAAGACAAGGAGGAATCCATCACATCAGTCTGCTAATATTTTAAAAAGAATTTCTCCAGTTTGTTTAGATAAGTTTCAATGTGAATAGATGAAATGCCTGATGGTGAAAGCAGCTTATTTGAATTTTGAAACCCAAAACTATAAGAGGTCTACTACCATCATCCCTTTTCTATTTTCCATACTGGGGGCTCAAAGATAAGTCACACAGTACAGGAGGTCAATCAAATCTAAATCTCTGAAAACCTTGGGCCAAATTGCTCCTCTGTAAAGGATTACTTGGAGGCCCTGTAAACCCTATGCATCTGTAATCAGCAATAGTTTCAAAAATGCAAAGACTCAAAAGGGAACATATTTTGAGATTTTCTGTATTTAAATTCTGCAGTTCAGCTAAGCACACATAATCATCTTCTATGGTGAATTTGTAAAACTCAGAACCATTCCCACCCCTATTTGGACTAAAAATAAAAACCCTACAAAATTGTACCTGCACAACAGAAAGAAATGTCTAAAAAGATGATTTTGTCTCTAAGTGTAACCAAAAAGTCTATGACATTTAAATAATCATTTGTGTCTTGCTGGGATAAGGTGGGGGGAGGGGATTAGGAGAAGGTAGGATAATCATACTAACATGTAAGTATCACCAAATGAAATGACATATCCCTAAAGCAAGGGTTCTTAACCTAGAGTCTGTGAACCTTCAATGAATATAGTTAAAGTGGTCCTTTGTTAGAAAAAAAAAAGATCTTCATTTTCACTAATTTCTTTTTTTAATATATTTGTTTTTACTTATTTTGAAATATTTTGTTTATTTTTAAATTCCAAACTCTCTCCCTCCCTCTTTCCCCTTCCCCACCCATCCACCCACTGAGAAGTCAAGTCATATAGTATCAATTTTACAAGTATTTTCATTGACTTTTGTAAAGTCAGTCACACACAGTTCTCCTAAGGACTGCTGCTGTGAATAACTTTAAAAATCTAGTCACATTATATAGCGAAGTCTATTTATTCAGCAATAAAATAAAATAAAACAGTCAAGAAACTAAGACACAACATTCACAAGAACATAACCTAACAACTTATTACTAAGATGTCCACATCTTAGTAATAGGGGAAGCTACATGTTGAAATAGAAAGAACTCTAAATTTAAAATCAAAGAACCTGTATTCTAATCCTGTCTTTTTCACTTATTAGCTATGTGACCTTGGAAAATCAAAGAGGAGAACTGGCAGGGGCATGGCTGTGGTGTCGGTACTTTATCTGTCTGTTTTGATGTTGCTCCATCAGATTTGTCTGCTGATAGAGGATGGTGCTGTTGTTACAGAAGCCCTGGGATCTTGCTGCTGGTTCAAAAACCCTGAAAGAAGATTTTCTTGTTGTATGTTTACAGAAATTGCAGAGGAGGGTCTTGCTGACAATTTCAGAGGTCCAGGGACTATACTGATGATTTGTGTTGATTCCTTATACCTTGTTGGGTCTATGTTGATTTGACAGGCAGAAAGTGAATTGATGAACATGCCAGCATTATTGTGGCTTTGTTAGGTTTCGTCTTCCCAGGCACAGAAACTCTGAAGGACTTGAGGTAGACTAGACACTATGACCTTCAGTATGGAACAGGAAATGGACAAGGAGATGGATAATATGGATCTGTCAGGAGCTGGGACAATGAAAGGGAAACCATGGAACTAGAGAGCCAGCCTCAATTCAAGATGAAAAGACCTCTCCTTTGGTATTTAATGCAAACTGAGAAGATCATGATTTACTAGGGGTGGACAACTTTGTCCTTTACGTTTAGCTCTATCACCAAACCAACCACAATCATCATCACTGAAATTTACATTATAATGTTTTAGCTTTGTAATAAGCTTTATATAAATTTCATTTGACACTTACAACAGCTCTCTAATGGTTTGGGTATTATCATTTTACAGATGAAGAAATTGAGACTCAGAAAAGTCAAATGAATTGTTCATAGGCTCTCAGCCAATAAGTCTGGGACTAGGATTGAAATCCCCATTTTTCCTGAGTCTAAGCATAACAAACCGTATTATTCACTAATATTTGAAAGAAATAATATATTTCCCCCTGAAACACAAGTCCCTCTAAGACAGCAGTCATGATTAAATAAAAAATTGGGGGTTAGAGGAAAAGAGGAAGAAATGGTTGCTTTTCAGAACACAGAAATCCAGGTTGCTCAAGAATGGATTAGGTTGAAGAATTTGATTCCAGGAATATTTAGTCATGACAATCACTATTTCTGATCCACATATTTTGATAATGCAATTTGAGTATATTCATTTATTGCTGTTATTTTTCATATGTGTTCAGTGATTTATGAAAATGATCAAATTATCTCTTTAAAATATAACGGGGCCAAAATCAATCATAACAGTAGGAAATAACATGACAACAAATAGGAATTAAGTCCCACTAGGAATTAATTGAGCAGACTCCAGGGGTTAGATATACATCACTGTCTGTAACTTATTACTCTTAGATAGAGAATTAGTGAAAAAGAGAGCCTTAGATCTTAAAATGATCTGAGAAACAGAATTCTGTTATCTTAGGTATCTTAATCTGGAAATAGATAGGTATAGGACACCAGAAGATAAGTACTCACAGACAAGTCCCCCTGTTCATCTTAGTGATTTTCCTTCACTGATACCAGTTCGCTCTTTGATATTTATTTCCATGATCCCAAAGCTTAACACAGGGCAGAGTGAGGGTTTTCTTTGAGCAAAGAAAGTACATCAAAATGCATAGAGTTAATAGAATAGATATCATAAATCAGAGAACAAAAATAATCTTACATGTTGCTACTTTATAATTCTCCCTCTAATGAAGAGCACTGTTAAATGTCTGCAATTACCCAGTTTTCCTACTTTTTTAAAAATTCATTTTCGGTTCCAAATTCTCTCCCTCTATCTATCCCCCACACCCACTGAGAAGGCAAGAAATATAATATCCATTATCCATATGATAATTTTCCTTTTTGAAAGTTTTTTCTTTCTTTCTTTTTTCTTTTTTGGTCTTTTTGGAGTGGGGAAGGCAGAGCATTTGGGGTTAAGTGACTTGCCCAAGGTCACACAGCTAGTAACTGTCAAGTGTCTGAGGTCAAATTTGAACTCAGGTCCTCTTGACTCCAGGGCCAGCTTTCTACTCACTGTGCCACCTAGATGCCTGATAGTTTTCCTTTTTGAAACAGATAAACTATTCAGATTCTCCCCATAATTCTATTATAAGGATCTGATTCCTCCAAAACTCAATTCCCTCAATACAAAACCTTTACTGATTCCTCACAATTATTAACACTCAGAGGATTATCAATCTACAGCTAGAAGAGACTTCAGAAATCCTGTCCAATGCATACTTCTACAAATGTGGAAACTGAGGGTCAAAGAGGTAACATGACTTGTCCAAGGTAAACATAGGGAGAAAGTTGAAGAGCTGGAATTAGAACTCAGCTTCTCAGACTCCAAGTTCAACCCTCTTTGCACTGCAATGATTTTGTTACATTGTACATAGTTTATGTGACCCTTTTGTCATTTGGCCTCTCCATGCTCTAGGAATTTATTTGATACAATAAATCACAGAAGAAGGAGCATTGAGTTAAGCATCAATTAACATTTTTGGAGAGTTCCCTATGTCAGTTATTTAATAGGTACATCCTCAAATTGTATACTTGTGTTCCTTATTTATGTTCATTTTATTTATCCCATCAGTAGAATGCAAGTTCTTTGAAATGAGGGACTGTTTTATTTCTACTTTGTCTCAAAAGCACTTCATAAATGGCACCAGACTGACACATATGGCTTAATAAATATATGTTGAATTGAATGCCAGATGGCAAAGATACTTTAGTCAAATGGGTGGGGCAGTAATCTTCCAAGAATGTAAGAGTGAGGATATGAATGTGGGTTTGGGTCATAGAAGGTAATGTTTCGAACTTTCACTGTAGGAAGCTCACTATTGAATGAAGAAATGAGTACTTTAGAGAAAGTCATGGGCAAGACAGTAACTGCTGAGTGAGCAAAGAGGGATGATAGATCTAAAAGGTCTCTGACATCTGAACAATGGGAAAAGGACTAAAGAACAAGGAAGAGAAGTGGGTGAAAGGTATATTTCTCCATAAAACCTCACAGACAACAGCCAGAGACAGTTTTTGCTTGAATTAGAGCTTTGGCCAGACCCTCCTTATTATAGATCAAAAACAGCTGACTAAATAACATCCTCCAGGAAGACAAAGGTTAGAAACTCTTAGAAAATTCTGGAAATTGTATTTAAAAATCCGTCCTTGCTCAGTTGCTCCTGGTGAGTAAGTCTCTGTAGAAAACAGGCTTGCCTTGGAAGTTAGGTAAAAGTATAAAACTCAAAGTTTTAGCTCCAAAAAGTATGAAAGGTAGGAACAACTTGTCAGTGATAAGCAGACAATATTATACATGTATGATTTTTTTAATGCTACACAACAGTTTTGCATGCTCAAATTGTAGATTGGCTTCCATACCACTTGCATTTTTTTCTGTGAAAAAAAAAAGGATCTTTTTACAAATTTGGAAGCAAGACTTTCTGGGAATGGAGGTGATGCAGAGGTTAGAAGAATGTTCCTAGAATCCTTAGCTTATCAGGGATAATAAAATGCCATTTGAACAAATAGAATATGTAATTCAAAGGAAAAATAAGAGAAAAAATATTATGAGACACAGGGAAAAGTTAATTACTGCCAAAAAGCCATTGTTTGAAAGAATGTGACACCCAAAAGGAAGAACAGGATAAGGACTAATAGACCATTGGACCCATTTGATAGTAATTTCATAATTCCCAAAGAAGGTGAATCTTTTGATCCATCAAAGTTTTTTCAGAAGGAATTATTTTCTTATTATTTAAGAAACATGGCTTTCAATATGATCCTAAGAGAGATATCATCTAGTAGTAAGGAATGGTGAGGAAGCCATATATTAACTTGGATTGAAAAATAGAAAAATCTCCCACCTTCCTAGGATATGTATTCTAGTGGTTGCAGTATGGCTTTCTGAGACTTGTCAAATTAGATAAACACTACCCTTTTTTTGAGGTTCACATGGAGA
>CM053580.1:349947064-349962482 GCA_028627135.1 Pseudochirops cupreus | reverse complement strand
TTTTTTTTTCTTTTGTTGCTACAGCTAACATTTCTAGTACGAAGTTGAATAAAAGGAGTGATAATGACTTCCCTGTTTCGCCCCCAAGCTTATTGAAAATGCATCTATCTTATCCCCCTTCCAAATAATACTTGCTGATGGCTTAAATAGATGCTATTTATTATTTTAAGGAAGAATCCACTTATTCCTGTGCTTTCTAGTGTTTTTAATAGGAGTAGGTGTTGAACTATTGAGATGGTCATAAAGTTTCTACTAGTTTTGTTGGTGATATGATTGATTATACTAAAATTATTCTAATGTTGAACCAGCCTTGCATTCCTGGAATAAATCCTACCTGATCAAAGTGTGTTATTCTTGTGATAAGTTGTTGTAGTCTTTTTGTTAATATTTGGTTTAAAATTTTTGCATCTATATTCGTGAGGGAAATTGGTCTATCATTTTCTTTCTCAGTTTTGGCTTTTCGTGATTAAGGTCTCAGTATCATATTTGGATCACAAAAGAATTTAGTAGAACTCCTTCTTTGATTTTCCTAAATAGTCTATAAAGTATTTGAATTAATTCATCTTTAAATGTTTGATAGAATTTGCTTGTAAATGCATCTGGTCCAGAAGATTTTTTTCCTAGGGAGTTCATTGATGGTTTATTCAATTGTTTTTTCTGAGATGGGCTTATTTAAGTAGTTTACTTCCTCTTCTGTTAATCTGGGCTTTTAGGTTTTTGTAAATATTTATCCATTTCAATAAGATTGTTAAATTTGTGGACATACAATTGGGTGAAATAATTTCTAGTCATCGTTTTAATTTCCTCTTCTTTGAAGGTCAGTTTGCCCTTTTTATTTTTGATCCTGGTAATTTTTTTTTCTTTTTCTTTTAGTCAAATTCACTAAAGGTTTATTGATGTTATTGATTTTTTTCATAAACAACTATTCTTAGGTTTAGTTATTAGTTCAATAGTTTTATTCATTTCAATTTTATTAATTTTTCCTTTTGTTTTCAATATTTATAAATTTATATTTAATTGAGGATTTTCAATTTGTTCTTTTTCTAACTTTTTCAGTTGTATATCCAATTTGTTGATCTCCTTTTTCTCTATTTTATCCATACAAGCATTCAGAGATAAAAAAAAAAAATCTTCCCCTAAGATGCTTCAATGCATCCCAAAAGTTTTGGTATGTTCTCTCATTATTGTCATTTTCTTGAGTGTAGTTATTGATTGTTTCTATGATTTGTTGTTTGACCCACTCATTCTTTAGCATAAGATTATTTAGTTTCCAATTTGTTTTTAGTCTATCTTTCCATCGTCCTTTATTACATATAATTTTTATTGCATCATGATCTGAAAAGGATGCATTTAATATTTCTGTCTTTTTGCACTGGATTGTGAGGTTTCTATGCTGTAGTATATGGTCAAGTTTTGTGTACATGAATGTACCCCTGAGAAGAAGGTGTATTTCTTTTGATCCCCAATTTTCTCCTGAGGTCTGTCATATCTGTCTTCTCTAAATTCTATTTACCTCCTTAACTTCTTTCTTAATTATTTTGAGATTAGATTTATCAAGTTCAGAGAGGGGGAGGCTGAGTTTCCCCACTAGTATAGTTTTGTTGTCTATTTCTTCCTTTAACTTTCTTATCTTCTCCTCTAAAGATTTGACTTCTATATCACTTGGTTCATATGTATTTAGTAATGATATTACTTCATTGTCATTTGTATCTTTTAGCAGAATATAGTTTTCTTCCTTATCTCTTTTAATTAGATCTATTTTTGCTTTTGTTTTGTCTGAGATTAGGATTAATACCCTTGCTGCATTTTTTTTTTACTTTAGCTGAAGCATAATATATTCTGCTGGAGTCATTTATTGAGGGTTAGCAAAACATAAACAGGTTGTCCAAAAAAATCTTAGTGAGGTTCAAATTTTTTGCAATACAGACACACACACACACACACACACATACATACACACATTTGTCTGTACGTCTATATACATACACATAGACATAGACATAGACACATATGTGCAGACATATATATGTGTGTATACATTTAATATTTATTTATATATATATATATATTTATTTATTTATTTATTCTGCCATACCAAACATCACAGAGGCTTCTAGGCATGACAGTGAAATAGATGAGATAGGACATAGTATCCAGGGAAAGATGCAATAACTCACAGAAAACATAAAAGAGGAGACATAATGAATATAGACAGGTACAAAGGTGATCTTAAACAATTGATCTTAAAAGAAGGTAAATGAGATCTCAGAAATATAGCTGTATTACATAGTAAATGATTTAAGACTGAAACATGCTGTGGAAAACTATGCCATATCACAAAGGGGCAAAATAAATACAAGCCTATGGAGTATCTTTATACATTAAAAACTTATACTCACTGTAAACAGGATGAATCTTCTAGGACAAATATGGGAAAGATCATATAGCTAAAATAAAGCAGAGAGAGAGAAAACAGAATGATAATGTGTAGCAACTACTGCTCACTAAATATCACCTAGACTCTAGGAGGAAGTGAATGTGGAATCTGAAAAACTTCACAAACCTTGCATGAGGCCAGGATTTGGTTGGGACAGGGAACTTCAGTTCTCCATACATTTACTGGGACTCTATCTCTAAAAAAGTAGAATAGTACTGGAGGCTCTTCTTGAACCATTTCATTGTTCAAGTAGTAGAGTATGCAAGAAAGAAAATAGAAACACAGAGCTTGATGATGGTCACGGAGGACGGGTTCAATACTTAATAGAAATGATGGGAACTTAGAACATCTTCATAATTGAGTTTGTAGTAAGGAAAGGCGATCTTATTAACCATAATTTCTAGAAATTTTATGTAATGTATGATGTTGTGGTGTGTGTTTGTGTGTGTGTGTGTGTGTTTGTGTGTGTATGTGTGTGTGTGTGTCTGTGTGTGTGTGTGTGTGTGTCTGTGTCTGTGTGTGTGTGTAAGTGGTGGTCATTGGTTTAGATGAAATAAATTTACTGCCCAAATAGAATAGCTTGTTCTTCCATTAGCTTAGGCTTTGCTTTTCTTCTCCTAATTGAGATTGAAATCTGGGTCCTATTCTCTATAAAGGCTATGTGAATTATCTCATTTATGCCTATAAACAATGTTTTGAAGTAGGTACTAGAAGACATTATTGCACTCGAGGAAGTTGAGGCTGTCAGAGAGATTATCATTGTCCATGGTCTAATAACAAGTAAATATAAGAGGTGGGCTTTAAAGCTAATGTATCCCAGCTCCTGGATCAAGAAGAGTACTATGCCACACAGGTCCTGAATGATTTTTATTTTTCTGGTTCAAAATTTGTAAAAACCTGCTGGATTTTCCACCAAATTCCTCTTTCCTAGTTCCTTCCAGGTTCTATCCCTGAAAAAAGTGAATTATCATTCAACCAAAAAAACATTTATTATACACCCAAGTTCCAGGTAGAGATATGGACTTTCTATTTCTAATTTCAATTTTCCCTGTTTGTTTTTAGTAACTCATACTTAGAAGAATTTAATCCTGACTTGGGGAGAGTTTTTTCTTTTTTCTTCAGAATTCTATCACAATATTATAACAGATTACATTCATATCTTTGAGAAGAATAACTGTTATGATTGAATTTAAGTTAATTAAATTCAAAAGGACATGGGGGTACACATATTAAATGGCATGATCCTTGTCTTCAGAAGATATCCCTCCTAATGTCCAAATCTATGCCCTCAAGACAAGCATGATACAAAGCAAAATCCTTCTCAGGTGCTATGTCCTCCACAATGCTCTCCATTCCCATCTTTCTTTCCTAAAATTACTTATTTTCTCATCTCCAAAAGCACTTTTTAAAGAAGACATTTGTTTATTTATTTATTCATTCATTCATTCATTTATTTTTTAGTTTTCAACATTCATTTCCACAAAATTTTTAGTTACAAATTTTCTTCCCATCTTTCCCCTACCTACCCACCCCAAGATAGAAAGAATACTGAATACCTCTTCCTCCAATCTGTTTTCTCTTATGTCCTCCCCTATAAACCCCTGACTTTCTTGTAGGGCAAGATGGATTTTTATACCCTATTTTCTGTATATATTATTTCCTGGTTGCATGTAAAAAACAATTTTTAATATTTGTTTTCACAACTTTGATTTATAAATTCTTTCCCTTCTTCCCTTCTTACCCACCCCCACTGGGAAGACAAGCAATTCAATATTGGTTGAACATGTGTAGTTACACAAAACATTTCCATAGTAGTTATATTGTGAAAAACTAACTATATTTCCCACCATCCCATCCCACCCCCCATTTATTCTATTTTCTCCTTTGAACCTGTCCCTTTTCAAAACTGTTTGCTCCTAACTACCCTCTCCCCCAGTCTACTCTTCCTTCTATAAGCCCCCCTCTCATGTCCTTTATTCCTTTTTTTCTGTAGGGTAAGATACGCAATTGAATGAGTTTTTCATTACCTCCTTATGTCAAATCCAATGAGAGTAAGGGTTGACTCATTCCTTTCACCTTTCTGTTCTTCCCCTCCACTGTAACAGTTTTCTTGTGCCTCCTTTATATGAGATAATTTACCCTGTTCTAACCACCCCTTTCTCCTTCTCCCAATATATTCCTCTCTCATCTCTTAATTTTTTTGTTTAGATATCATCCCTTCATATTCAACTGATCCTGTGTCTTCTGTCTACATATACATGTACATACATGCACACACATGCACACACATACATATATTTGTATATATACATATATACAAACACACACATATGCCCTTCTATAAATACACATATGTATGTATTTCTCTGTGTGTGAGTGTGTGTGTGTGTATACATATTCCCTTCAACTATCTTCAAACTAAGAAAAGTCTCGTGAGTTACAAAGATTGTTTTTTCACATAGGAATGTAAATAGTTCAACTTTAATAAGTTGCTTATGATTTCTTTTTCCTATTTACCTTCTCATTCTTCTCTTGTTTCTTGTATATGAAAGTCAAATTTTCTGTTCAGCTCTGGTCTTTTCTTCAAGAGTGTTTGAAAGACCTCCATTTCATTGAATGACCATATTTTCCCCTGAAGAATTATACTCAGTTTTGCTGGGTAGGTGATTCTTGGTTTTAATCCTAGCTCCTTTGGCCTCCAGAATATCATATTCTAAACCCTTCAGTACCTTAATGTAGAAGCTACTAAATCTTGTAGTATTCTGATTGTGTGTCCACAATACTCAAATTGTATCTTCCAGGCAGCTTGTAATATTTTCTCCTTGACCTGGAAGCTCTGGAAATTGGCTACAATATTCCTAGGAGTTTTCTCTTTCAAGAGGTGATTGCTGAATTCTTTCAGTTTCTATTTTGTCCTTTGGTTCTAGAACACTGGTTCTCAACTTTCCTAATGCTGCAACCATTTAATACAGTTCCTTATGTTGTGGTGACCCTCAACCATAAAATTATTTTTGTTGCTATTTCATAACTGCAATTTTGCTACTGTTATGAATCTATCTTATATGCAAGATATATTTACATTGTTACAAATTGAACATAACCCACAGGTTGAGAACTGCTGTCCTAGAATATCAGGGCAATTTTCCCTGAGAATTTCTTGAAAGATCATGTTTAGGCTCTTTTTTTAATTATGACTTTCAGGTAGTCCAATAACTTTTAAATTCTCTCTCCTGGATCTATTTTCCAGTTCAGTGGTTTTTCCAATGAGATATTTCACATTGCCTTCAATTTTTTTTTGTTGGTTTAGATCTCTTTTATTGTATCTTGATCACTCATGAAGTCATTAGCTTCCATTTGCTCCAATCTAATTTTGAAGAAATTGTTCTCTTCAGTGAGTTTTTGAAATTCCTTTTTCCATCTGGCCAATTCAGCTTTTTAAGGCATTCTTATCCTCATTGACTTTTGGGGCCTCTTTTGCCATTTTAATAAGTCTGTTTTTTAAGGTGTTATTTTCTTCAGCCAGGCTGTTGAATAATTTTTTCACGATTTTCTTGCATCATTCTCATTTCTCTTCCCAATTTTTCCTCTACTTTTCTTACATGATTTTCAAATCCTTCTTGAGTTCCTCCATGCCCCGCAACTAGTTCATATTTTTCTTGGAGACTTCTGATGCAGGGGTTTTGACATTGTTGTCTCCTTCTAGTTCTAGGTTTTGATCCTCTTTGTCCCCAGAAAAGGATTCTATAGTCTAATTGTGCTTCCTCTGTTTATTCATCTTGCCAGTCAGTTACTTGACTTTTGAGTTCTTTGCCTTGGTAGAACTCTGCTTCTGGAGTGGAGAGTGCTGTGTCCAAGATTTCTGGTGTTATGTGCAGCTGTTGCCAGAGTTTCCTCCAGACACCTGCCTCAGAACTGTGAGGAGGACTTTCTCTCCACAGCTTGAACAAGCTCTGCTACACCAGTGCTCATCACCCCAATACCACCACTCAAAACTCTGACCCAGAACCAATCAGGGCAAAACAAAAGAATCCTACCTCAGTCCCAGCAGACAGATTCTTGCAAATGCCCATCAGACCGTCACTTGGTCCACCTACAGTCTGTAGGTGTGGAGCTGGAACAGCAGCATGTAGGAGCAGTTGCAGCCACGGTCACCTCCGCCACCCCAGGGCAGGGGCCAGATTGTGCTCTTCTCTTACCCAGGATCAACAGGCTTCCCCACTGACCTTTTACTTTCTCTTTGGCACTTATGGGTTGAAAAGTCTAGAAACCACCACAGTTGCCAGTGATTCCTTTTCCTGAAATCTGCTCCAGCGGGTCTGTGCCTTGTGTCTAGGCAGCCCTGGGTCTAGGTCACAGGGGCTCACATGGGATGGTGCTCACCTCCCAGCCAGGTGCCAGAGATTTGTCTCTTGTCTCCTGTCAGCCTGCCTGAATGCCTTCAGTGAGAGATTTGTTTCTCTCTGTCCCCTTGTGGGTTCTGTAGCCCTAAATTTTGTTTAGAATCACATTTTAAAGGCATTGGAGATGGCTGGAACAGGAGCTTAAGGAGGTTCCTGCTTTTACTCTGCCACCTTGGCTCCACCCCCCAAAAGCTCTTTTTTAAAATACTATTCTTTGCTTTTATCACATTCTGTCTTTTATTGTATTTTTATCTACACATTTTATTTCCATTATTAGATTTTAAGTTTCATGATGGTCGGGTCAATGCCATTATATATGTTTATAGTAGCACTAGGTAGAAATGCTTAGAGAGCTATTCTCAGAGCCAGGAAGACTTGGGTTCCAGGCCTGCTTTTGATGCATACAGACTATTCACTTCTCATTTCTTCAGGAGTAAGGTTTCAAACACTCAGTCCACAGCCTAATTTGGCTGGAACCTAAAAGGTTCCGTGATAGTATTTTCCAGTCAGGAATTTTCCAAGTAACTTTGCTGCCTAAGACCTCTGAAGTGTGAAACCAATTTGACTTTCATGGACAGAACCTTTTAGGTATAGAGGAATCAGATACAGGGCTCCAGAAAAAGGAAAGGGAAGAAGATGGGGAAGTGGGGAGAGAATCAAGGAAAAGAAGGGATATAGATCAGGCTTGAATAGCTCACTGAACAGGCAAAACAGGACCAGGATCTGAGTCTTCTGGAGCCACCCCTGATTTGTAACTCATTTCAGTTCAATTCAACAACAATTTATTCAATACCTACTTTGTACAAAAAACAGTCCTCAGTTTTGTAGGGAAGATAAAAAGTATCTAGGCCTGGCTTCTGTCTTTATGGAACTTATAATCAGTACAATGCTGATAGAGAGTCTTTATGAAGGATTTAAAAAAAAATGAAAGAAAATGCTGAGGTCTAACCATTTTGCTGAATATATGAGTCTCCAAACAAAGAGGGAAAAGCCTCTGAAGGAAAATAACCAACCAACCAACCAAAAGCTCTTTAAAGGCAGCCTCCTCAGAGAAGCAGATCTTATGTTTCAAAATTATTTTCTTTGGTCTATATGAGAAAAAAGGGACCTTTTATAAAACCTTTCATCCTCTAAACTAGCTCTCCCTTGTCTAATTATAAACCTAATTGCTAATAACAATGTTATCCATAGTTAGGCCAACATTTGGGAAGATAGGAAGATATTTCTAATGTACATATATATTCACACACAGCATTTATATAGCACTTTAAGACTTTCAAACCACTTTAGTCAAATTTTCTCATTTTATCTCTACAGCAATGCTGTACAGTAGGTCCTTTTATTATCCCCATTTTCCAGATAAGGAAAATGAAGTAGATAAATGTTAAGTGACTTGACCAAGGTCACACATCTTGTAAGGGTTACAGGCTTTTAAGCCCCTTTCCAGACTGCAGTCTTAACTCTCTTGACTTTCTCTACCATGCCATAGAAGTCTCTATACCTTAGAAGTTCTTATTACCCCTGGACTTCCTATATTGGAAATATCCTCCACTCATGTGGCTTCTCCATCTGACTAGTTCCTCACAGAATCTCTATTAATACAGAGAAGGCCCAGCCTACTATCTCTTCCTTCGTCTCCAAGTTACACTCATGACTCTACAAATTTTCTCTACCACATTCCCATTTTGGATTGCTGTATTTCCCATCCCAACCCTTTTGTCCTTCTCAAGATTCTTTAATGTGTTGTCTCCCCCCATTACATGTAAGGTCCTTGTGGACAGACACTATTTCCCCTCCTACACTGACATATATTTGAAATACACATACACATATAATATTTGTCTTTATACATACACTCATAACTTCATAAATGTCTGTGCAGATACATAAAAAGTTAGATGATAGATATGATACATATAAATATAGAAATAAATGCAAAGATGGGTATTAATTATGAAGGTAGAGGTAGTGATAAAGATATCTCTATTTCTATCTGTATAACCATCACTAGATAGATATATATATAAACATACATGGTGATATGAGTATAAATTTATATTTCTATATCTCTATATCTAACTATCTATCTGATCTACTCTATCTTTATCTTTATCTTTCTACCACACTATCCACCAATTTCATTTTCTCAAGATTTCTTTATCTCTCCATTTCTCTCTGTATATGTCTATCTTTCTGTCTTTATCTTCATATTCTCTCTTCATCTCTCTCTCTACCTACTTGCATTTATACGTAATTTCCATTGTAGAAATTGCTGGTCCTTGGTGAAAGGAGTAATAAGGATGTGGTATTATATGAGTGGCAATATTTTCAAGAATCTCGTGATCTTTCCTTCTTTTCTTTGGATATGGTTGAAGATGTCTTATGCCTCTCTTTACTTTGTATAACAATTATGCCTGACATTTGTAACAATTTTAAAGTTTGTAAAATCATTCTAAGCATTCTTTCTTTTAAAACTCAGAAACAACCCTGTGACATGGGTGAAGCAATTACTATCATGATTTTGGACATTTGCATCACCCTTTAAGTTCTGAAAAAGCACTCACAATCATCTCTTTTGAGCTTCTCTACAACTCTGTCAGGTATATATTACTATTTTTTAAAATAGTATTTTATTTTTTCCCCAACTACACTTCAAAAAAAATTAACATTCATTTTTACAAGATTCTGAGTTTCAAGTTTTTCTCCTTCCCTCTCTCCCCTACCTTTTCCTAAAATAGTAAGCAATTTAATATATGTTATACATGTGCTTTCATGTAAAAAAATTCATATTAGTCACAGTTGTGAAAGAGTAAATGGGTCATAATGGGGAAAAAAAACACAAGAAAATAAAGTGAATTCAGAGTCTACCAGTTCTTTATCTGGATATGGATAGCATTTTCATTTGTGAGTTCTTTGTACTTGTCTTGGATCATTGTGATGCTGAGAAGAACTGAGCATTCATAGCTGATCATCACACAATGTTGCTGATACTATGTACAATGTTTTCCTGGTTCTGCTCACTTCACTTTGCATTACTTCATACAAGTCTTTCCAGGATTTTCTTAAATCTGCCTGCTCATCATTTCTTATTTCACAATAGTATTCCATTGCTGTATATAAACAGTTTATTGAACCATTCCCCAATGAATGGGCATCTCTTCAATTTCTAATATTTTGCCACTACCAAAAGGGCTGTTATAAATAATTTTTGCACATATAAGTCCTATCCCCTTTTCTACAATCTCTTTGGGATACAGACCTACCAGTGGTTTTGCTGGAGCAGAATGTAGGCACAATTTGGTTGTCCTTTGGCATTGCTCTCCAAATTGCTCTCCAGAATAGCTGGATCATTTCACCACTCTTCCAATAGTGCATCAGTGCCCTGATTTCACCATATCTTCTCCAATATTTATCTATTTCCTTTTTTGTCATATGTCATCCAATCTGTTAGATGTGAGGTGGTGTCTCAATTTATTTTCTTTTTTTAAATTTGCATTTCTGTAATCAAAAGTGATTTAGAAGACTTCTTCATATGACTGTAGATAGCTTTGATTTCATCATCTGAAAACTAACTGTTCATATACTTTGACCATTTATCAATTGGGGAATGGCATCCATTATTATAAATTTGACTCAGTTCATTATATATTTGAGAAATCAGGTCTTTATCAGAAATAGACTTGCTGTAAAGATGTTCCCTCAGCTTTCTCTTTTCTTTCTAATCTTGGTTGCATCAGTTTTATTTTCATAAAAGTTTTTTTAACTTAATATAATCAAAATTATCTATTTTACATTTTGTAATGCTCTCTATTTTTGTTTGGTAATGTACCTGCAATTTACTAAACTTTTTCTTTAGAAATCTGGATGCCATACCACTTGGCGCATATATATTTAGTATTATTATTACTTCATTGTCTATGGTACCTTTTAGCAAGATGCAGTCTCATTCTTTATCTCTTATAATTGGGTCTGTTTTGCTTTTGCTTTTTAATTAGATCTGAAATCAAGATTACTATTTCTACTTTTTATGCTTCATCTAAAGATTTATAGCATTTTTCCAGCCCCTTATCTTTACTCTTTGCGTGTATCTATGCTTCTACTGTGTTTCTTGTAAACAATATATTGTAGGATTCTGGGTTTGGAGCCATTTTGTTATTGGCTCCCATTTTATGGGAAAGTTCATCCCATTCACATCTCCAGTTATGATTAATATCCATTAATTTTTCTCTATCCTGTTTTTCCTCTCTCTTCACCCTTTCTCTCCTCACCAGTGTTTCGTTCCTGTCTACTGACTCTCTGATCTGCCCTCTCTTCTCTCAGTAGCCCTCCCTCTCTCTCCTACCTTTTACTTATTCTCCTCCCCTCATACTTTTCTATTGGGTAAGGTAGATTTCTATATTCAAATAATTGTATATATTAATCCCTCTTTCATCAAATACTGATAAGATTAAGATTCAAGTGATGCCCATTGCCCACCCTTCCCATCTTTCCCTCTGCTATCATAGGCTTTTCATGCCACTTCAAGTGAAATAATTTATCCCATTCTATGTCTACCTTCCTTCTGCACTCAGTATACTCCTCTCCCTCAACCTTTAATTATTTTTAATGCCATTCCCTCAAATTCACCTTATACCCAAATACTCTATGTATATTCCTTCTAGTTACACTATTAGTGATATAATTTGATGACAACACCAGAACTGAGTAGAAAATTTGACTTTCAAATACAAGAATCAAGAGAAACATGAAAAGGTAAACGAGAAAGAGAAATCATAAGGGACTTATTAGAGTTGAACTGTTTATATTCCTACAAAGAAGGATGATATTTGTAACTCATGAGACCTTTCTCAGTATTGGGGTAATTGTGGAAAAGAGATAGATAGATGGATAGGTAGATAAATAGAGGTCAGAGGGTGAATGAATATGAAGGGATGATTTCTAAAAAATAAAAATATGTGGTGAGAGAGAAATGTACTCTGAGAAGAAGAAAGGGAGAGGTAGAATAGGGTAAATTATCTCACATGAAAGAGGCAAGAAAAAGCTTTTACACTGGAGGTGAAGAGGTGAGAGGTGGGAGGGAGTGAATGAACCTTACTCTCATTGGATTTAGCTTAAAGGGGGAATACAAACACACTCAATTGGGTATGAAAATCTATCTTATCCTACAGGAAAGTAGGGGTGTAACAGAAGGGAGGGCAAAGGGAAGGAGGTGGTGATCAGAAGCAAACACTTTTGAGGAGGGACAGGGTCAAAGGAGAGAGAAAAATAAATGAGAGGCAGGATAGGTTGGAGGGAAATATATTTAGTTTTTCACAACCTGACTATTATGAATGCGTACTGCATGACTACACATGTATAACCTATACAGAATTGCTTGACTTCTCAATAAGGATGGCAAGGTGGTTGGAGAGGAAAGTAGAGAACGCAGAACTCAAAGTTTTAAAAATGAATGTTAAAATTTGTTTTTGCATGCAGCTGGGAAATAAGATATACAGGCAATGGAGTATAGAAATCTATCTTGCCCTACAGTAAAATAGAAGTAAAGGGGATGAGAGAAAATGTGTGCGATAGAAGGGAAGGCAGATTGGGGTAAGGGATGATCAAAATGCATGCCATCTTTGGCTGGGGGGTGGGGAGAGATAGGGAGAAAATTTGGAACTTAACATATTGCAGAAGTCAATGTTGCGAACTAAAAATAAATAAATAAACAAACAAATAAATAAATAAATAATATTTTCTATTTTATTATATAATATATAATATTATATAAAAGTAATTAGCTCTTCTGATTGGTAAGAGTGATCTTAAGAATACTTCTCCAAATACAGTATGATAATTAAGAATCTAGAAATCATCAACCACAATTATTTAGCGCAATGACCAATGTGGCTGGAAGTTAGGAAATCTGCATCTCATATTCTACCAGGATGGAGCTGTCACCAGCTGTCACCAGCTTGGAGAAGTCACAGAAATGACTTAACCTAAAGGATGCTGCCTCTTTCACTCTCTCTTATTTCTCTTTTGACTCCCTTCATGATTTATTTTAGCCAATCAGAAATCAGGATTTTTTTTTCTTAGTTTGAAAAATGTGCCCTTCAGAGAATGTAAGGGGGAATGCCCACTGCTCCAATTTTTGCTCAAAACATTCTTTGGCTTAATTCCAACACAAATTCCTTTAGCCTCTAACTACTTCAGTTTCCTAAACATTCTTAATCACATTTGATTAAGAAGCAGTTGAAGTTGGTGTATAGGGACCTCAGTTATGTGCCTGAAAGATTTCCCTCTGTGCCATTATATGAACCTGTTTCTTGCTCTGTGGGTAGGAAATTGAGCTCACCATTTCTGTCTTTTTACTTCAGTTCACAGTTTCATTCTTAAAATCTCCCTTTTGGAGATACAGTTGTTTAGACAGCTTCAACAAATCAATGTGAGTGATATCTATGTTTCTGCTTATATACACCTGCCTGCATTTTAAAAATGTGTGTTCCTTTTTATGAGTCTGTCCTTTCTGTGATACGCTTGGAAAAGTGGGTTTGCTAGCCATAAAGGGGGAAAAAAATAAGTTGTTCACTCAGTTCTGGATGAAGTCAGCCTCAGTATATCTTATTACTGAATCAATGCCACTTTCTGAGGACTGTTACTGAGTATCCTTAATAAACAGAACATATAAGCAATATAGGCTCCCAGTAAACCAGGTAATGAAAAGTAAAAAGGATTACATTTGTTGAGGATAACAGGAAAAAAGCTTACAAAAAAAAAAAGCAGAGAAATAGTCTCTGCTACTTCCCTGGGTAACATGCAAAGAGGAATTACTGAAGTACATCTTGAGGAATTAATAATAACCTGAAGTGATTATGTGGAATTGAAGGGCAATTGTATAATAAAACCATTCAGCAACAAGGGAATGTAGAGACAGATTAGAGTTGGTCATTGATCCTTCCCTCTTCTTTCCCCTTGAGTCCTCCCTTCTGTGGTTTAGCTTTGATATGAAGTCATATACAACTAATAATCTCTTTATTCATGAGATCAAATGGTACTTTTGGCTCAGACACTGAGGGACCTCAGAGGTGGTACATAAGCTTTGGGACTGCATTTATTTTCAAAGTGTTTATCCCAATAATCCATGAAACATTTACCTCTTTCTATTGGCATGTCTTTCATGATACCCATTAACACTAAGAACTTTGTTCTGTGAGCAAAGATTCCCAGCTTTACTTTGTTGTACTCTCTTTTGACCAACAAATCAACAAAGATAAAAAGGCATACTTTATAAAAGGAAAAATTTCTGTAGTATATCTTCATAGGAAGAATGATTATCGCTAAAGTGCTCATCCGTACAGCTCAGCACTGTCTTCCATTTTTCAAATGTTATTCAGTCACACTGCTGGAAAATGAGGGAGTCCAGCATACTTTGTGACAAAGGGCATGGGAATTGGTATCAGAGGACCAGTTTTTTAGCCCTTTTTTACTTTATTGCTGCCCTTATTCACAACATAATCTTACAAAACTTTATCGACCTTATTGTCCTCATCTGTAAATGGCATTTACTAATACTTACCTATCTCATGGCTGTTCTGAAGTTTAAATATTTGTAATGTTCTTTGCAACACCAAAGGGCTATGTAAATAAATATATGTTACTCAACTTGAGGGCCCATTCCTTCTTGTTCCTTGGGTCCATGGTATTAGATTACTATCTAATTGTCTAATTTGGACTCTGGGAATGAATCTTTCTTTGATGGTATCTGACACCACCCTACCTTACAATAGTACACAGAAATTAAAAAACATTCCTAAACAATAAGTTTGATGATGTCATTTACCTTCTCAAGAACCTTCCATGGATCCCTATTGCCTTTAGGATAAAATAACTCTCCTCAGTTTGGCATTTCATGCCCTTTACAATCTAGTTTCCAGCTTGCATTTCAAAACTTAATTCACGTTACTGTGCACTTCAGCAAAATTTTCAGCAAAATTGTCTTCTTGTTTTTCCCAATGTAGCATTCTATCTCTTATATTTGTGTGTTTGCTTCTTTCACTAAAATATACTCTCTACTCATTTTACTTAAATTCCCTACCTTCTTTCAAGGATCAGGTCATGCATACTTCCTACCATATGAGAAGATTTTCCTCATTGATTAGCTGAGAGATCTATTCCATTTCAAATTATCACACGTATGGAGTGCCTCCACTCCCTGGACCTTACGTTGCTGAATATTCTCAGTTGTCAATACAGTCAAATCTATGGATTAAAGAATGTGCAAATGTCATTTCTTATAGTTCTCTATTGCTTATGATTATTCAGATATCTGTGATGAGGAAAATACTTTAAATAAACTGCGCAATTGAATTCTGTCGATATACAGAAGGAACTAGATTTCATCTCTTCCATTTTGAAGGTGGAGGACTTCTCAGAATTTTGTCCAGAAGAGTCATTGGGGGGAGATAGGGGTGAATGGCAAAAGCTTTGTCATCCCCTTGTTCAGATATATCTAATGAGCCCCTGTTCTACATCAGCAGGCATTCGCCTGCTTCTCCATCCTTGTATTTCTTTCCCACCTAGGTGGCTCAGTTACTATCTC
>CM053580.1:349926611-349946564 GCA_028627135.1 Pseudochirops cupreus | reverse complement strand
CTTATGTTTGTTTATTGCTTCTGAACATATACAACATCATTTTATTTGCTAAATGACACTTTAATATTTACACAGTGATTTCTCTCTGCTTATGTTGATTCTGTGAAGTTAACACCAATTTTATTATTCCTATTTTACAGAGAAGAAAACAAAGGTTCGCAAATACTAAGCAACTTCCTAGTGGCCATATTATCAATTACTACATGTTAAATTTCAGGATTCAGATCCAGGACTCTTGGCTCCAAGTTCCTGATTGTTTTTTCCACTGTGCCATGCTGCCTGTATATAGAAAGACAGGTATTATTCATTTAATTTTATGACTGAGGAAACTAAGACTCGTTTAAGCAATTTGCATTTTAAGAACAAGATGATTAAATAAATAAGAACAAAAACCATGTTTACATTAAGTTGTGGCATGTTGCCATTGGTGACTTGTGCTTGTAAAGTTCCTTAAAAGATGTTATAAAAGACATTTATATAAACAGAAAAGGTGGCCAATCAGTCATATTTAATGAAGGAAAGATAATAGTGGGACAATAGGAGTACTAATGATACCCCTAGGGTGCTTATGGAACTTGGGCTTATGCCAGTCCTTCAAGGGAAAAGTGTCAGTCACAAGAAGGGAAAGAGAGGAGAAGGCAAAACTAGTTAGTGTGGAGCAGACCAGATTAAAATGTAATTGAGAAATGTTTAACAAAATCAATTTTAAAAAATACAACATAACATAGATTATATTTTGCTGTTAGTTCTTAGTCAATATACAGACCATAGTGATTCATTTTCATCCATTTCTAAATCATAAAGTAATTTTAATAGAGACAATGATGCTAAAATAACATTAGCCTTAAGATCATAGTCTAGTTTTCCTTAGAATTAAATTTAAGTAATAAAATTTCAAAGTACAATATTAATGGAGCAAAATGCTACCATCTCTACACGATAAGTATTTATTAAATAACTCCCCTGTACAAAACATCATGCTGTACCTGCCCTCATGGAGTTTGCATTTTACTGGGGAGATATGAAATATAACCTAAGTTTATAGCTAATGGTCTGGCTGGTACAACACCTCACAGTTACGGTCATAGAAGGTAGTGACATAAACTAATCCCATCTTTTACCTGACATTACAGATTGCTCTGAGTTCATTGTTCAAACTCACTGCCTGACTTCTCAATACGCAAAGTAGGTTCCCTAGTTATCACATTCACAGGCTTTTCTTTTCCACTTCATGTACTCCAGGAAAAAATGTACCTTATATGGTTGCTAAAACCCTAAAGTATAAACTCTAGCGCAATATTCTCCAAACTTTGGTTGAATATCATCCCATTTACATACGTTCATTTACAAATCATATGCATGTTCCATAATTCTCACAATCGTGTGCATTATGAATTTAAACACACAAAACAGGGATAGGGAAAGAACACAAGATTTCACTGGTATTGGAAAATCCTGGGTGAGTACACTTCTGCTAAGCATGCAGGTCAGTACTTTCTCCTTAACTTTATTTCTTAGAGTTGTCTGTAACAGCAGGGCTAAACTCAAATAGAAACAGAAACCACTAATCTGTACATGTGGATCACCATGAGCCAAACATTGCCTTGGTTTAAAAAAAACTAATGTTATCTATGTTTTATTATGTTTTATGTTTAGTTTGTTCTATGTTTCCCTATTATATTTTATTCCACCTTCAGCTCCAGAGTACATGTGGCTGTAGGTCTTATGTCTGACACTCTGGTTTATATGTAAGAGATTAAATGCCCTGACCAGTGTTAAGTTATCAATATGTATCAGAAGTCAGACTTGAACCTATGTTCTCTTGGCTTGAGGAGTGACTATCCTCTAAACACTACCTCTCTAAACAAATAAATGAATATATTAAGTAGATGAATAAATGAAAACATAAAGGAATACATAATATAGTTGGATAAACAAATGGATGGATAGATAAATGAATGAATGAAGCAGGTGAGATAAAGATGAAACAATATTTAATCCTAGAGTCAATATAGAGAAAATGGAGTTTATTGAGGAGGGGGAGTAAAATGGTTATCATTGCCCTTATGGAAAACTAGCTTGACAGCTACATGGAAAATAGATTGGAGTAGAGACAAAAGAAAGTTAAGAAAACCAACCAGAAAACTATTGAAATAGACTAAGTGATAGGAAATGAGGACCTGAAAGAGAGTGGTACATCTATGATTGGAGGGAGATGTTGAGGTGTAGCACCAAAGCAATATTCACAGAGCTGACAGTGACTGTAAATATGGTGGCATAGTTCTCAATCACAAAATATAACAGATTTTCCATGTGGAAGACAGAAGCAAAACATTTATTCAGACACCAGACAACCAAATCCCCAAACCAGAAAGTTGTATCCATCATATTAGCAAAAAAGTTGATAAGCCATAAAAGCAAAGAGAGCCAAACCATCCTTAAGCCTTCCCAGAAACCAACATTTGCTCACAAGCCTGTTTCCATCAGATAGGTCTTCTTCTCCCACCGTGTGTAGCTGCTCTGACTCTCAGGTTCCTATGGGCTCTGCTCCACCCTTTAGCAAACTCCTCCCACCACCATGTGATTATATTCAGCCTATTAGGGGGCAGGGAAGATCTTCAAATTACCATTGCTTTTACATGTGGAAATAGAAAAAATAAGAATTGGCAACTAATTAGGTATATGCTAAATAAGTGAGAATAAAATATCTATGATGACATGGAAGTTTTAAACTTGGGTGACTAGAAAAATATTGGTGCTCTTGGAATTATGAAGGAATTTCAGAAGAGGAGTGGATTCACAGGGAAATATGAGATAACTATGACTACAATTCAGAGCACATATTCATGTCCTTGAATTTCATATAATTCATTCAGTCCCGCAGAAAAGAGAACAGGGTAAGGGCTCTTACTGTGCTCATACTGTGCCAGAAAGACTCAGTAAAGGTGTACAGAGCTGGACAATAAGTACCTGCTAGAGCCACAGGATGATCTGGTGAGCAAGATATTTGCATGCTGGGACCTGCAGAAAGAGAGGTGACAAGAGATAAACTTTTGCAAAAGTACTTATGTAGATGCTAGTGTGGGTATCCAAACTGAGGTTAGATTTGAACTGTCCTAAGGAGTCTACAACCAGAACAGAAAGTAAGAAGTTAGGAACTTGCAGAGCAGTGAGTGGGAACAAATAGTATTGGATGGTAATAAATACAGTAGCTGGTATAGTTGTATTGGAGACAAACCTCATTATTGGCTATCAAAAGGAGAGGGAAATGACTCTGTCTCCTTTCTCCATTGGTTTATCACATGTTCCTTGTATTCATGCCAAGACCACCAGGGGCCAGCATCTACATTTTGGAGACTGAAGTTAAGTGTGATTCAGTAATGAGATAGCAGTTGCTTATTAGAATATAATTACATGTAGAATATTGGAGCAAATAGTATGCTTCAGTGCTTTGCATATCAAAAACTAAAGAACAAGATAGCTTTTAGATTATAACTGGTGCATATGGATACCCACTCTATTCTATGGTTATGATTGTTTTCATTTTTCTGATTTTAGCAGACAATGAAAATACGTTTATTGCTCATAAACTAAAGTATGGTCGAAGGGTTTACAGAGTCTGAAACCAGAAATACATAACAGAAGCAATAAGACATATTATTAAATGGTGTTAAGGAGAGATCATAACTCTCTGCATTAAGATTTTTTGATGGGCGCACCGATTGGCTAATTAAGGTCTGGAGTGCTTTTTCTGCCCCCTGATGTCAGGAAGAAAAAGGAATAATGGAAATATACTGTGTTCTGTATTATGACTTGCTGCTGAAGAATAAGGAATAGAAAGTATGTACAGTTTTCTATTATGATCTTCTGATAAGGAGAAAAAGAAAAAAAAATCTAAAGATATATTTCTGCATTACCATCTGTTGTTGTCCATAGGTAGAAAAGAATCCTGGGAAGGGTCAGAGTTGGAGGAGCTTTTGGCCATTAAAGGAAAAATTGGTTGCTTTTTCCTTACACACACGTGTATACACATGTGTATACACGTGTGTGTGTACATACGTGTATACATGCGTGTATAAGATACTACTTCACCTGAAAGCACCCTCTAAGCCTGACACTAAATATGATAGATATTATAGTTGCTGTAGAATTAGGTATTCTGTCAATAAACATGTATTGAATTCATGTTAGGCATTGTTTTAAATATTGAGGATGCAAAGAAAGGTTTACAACTTTTCCTGCTGTCAAGAAGCTCACAGTTTAATGAGAAAAATAATGTACAAAAAAACCCCCAACTTATGTACATGATAAATTGAAGATAATCAACAGAGGACAGGCACTAGCATTAGTCAGAAGAGGTTTCTTGTAAAAGCTGAGATTTCAGCTGGGACTTGAAAAAAACCAAGTAAATCAGTAGGTAGAAATGAAGAAGGATGGAATTCCAGGTAAAGGGGATAAAGGCAACTGCTATTGAAGATTAAGTCTATCTGAGCAGTGAAACAGCTTGGAAGCAGAAAATCAAGAAAGTTTCTAGGAGTTAGGCTATTTCAGCTAAGATATGGTATTTGGTGAAGTGTTAGTGAAGCATAGAGTGGATTAGCTCAGCTTAATACTAGAAACATCATTTAACAAAAAGGCTTACGTACATCAAGAAATTTTTATGGACAATTACTGGTAAAGAATAGGTTACTGATGTTTCAGGTGCAGAGTTGTGAGGTACCCCGAATACATGAGTTTTCCTTACATGTGTACCTCCTTTTTAGATTTCTGTGAGTATGTACCAATTCTCACCCAAAGATACTCAGTGCATTAGTGGAAGAATGTGACCCAGCTTAAGGAATGAACTTAGATGTATTGATTATTCCTGAATTTTCCTCTTAAGCAAATGGTTGTGTTTAAAATTTAATGGTGTCACTCTCTCTACTTTTATTTGATGTAGTTCTGGAAATACTAGTAACAGCAATAAGACAGGAGAGAGAAATTAAAGGCATAAAGATAGGTAGAAAGAAATAAAACTGTCTTTCTTGCTGATGACATGATGGCATATTTAGAAAATCCAAGGAATCAGCAAAAATATTAATTGAGACAATTTATAGCTTCAGCAAATTTGCAAGCTATAAAGTAACCCCTTAAAAATCTAGTGCATTTTTATACAATAACAAAATCCAAAAAGCAAAAATAGAAAATGAAATTCCATTTAAAATAATTTTAAAATATCTGGGGATCAATCTACCAAAGCAAATAAAAGACTTGTATGGATTCAATTACAAAGTTCTTTTTGAAGCAATAATTTAAAAAGAAAAAAGAAAAACACAACTTAAACAGTTGAAGGAATTATCAGTGTTCATGACTGGGCCATGCCAATATAATAAAGATGATAATGCTACTAACATTAATTTATACCTTTACTGCTATACTGCTCAGATTATCAAGAGAATGCTTTTTAGAAATTAATAAAATAATAACCAAATTCATTTGGAAATCTAAAATATCAAGAGAAGTGATGAAAAGAAGTAGGGATAAAGTGGTGAAAATACTTCAAGACATCAAGCTCTATTATGAGACAACTGTCATCAGAACCATTTGGCATTGTTTAAATATGGAGATATAGATCAATGGAACAAAGTAGACAAGGGAAATACAATGGAACTCAATAATACAGTGCTTGAGAAAATTGAAAAGATAAATTATCAAGGAAAAAACTTACTAGACAAACACTTCTGGGAAAATTCGAAAGCAATCTGATAGAAATTAGGCACCCTGCCTAAATCAATACCCTGTACCATATTCTACAACATAATCTAAATAGCTACATAGTCTTAGTATTAAATGTGACATTATTTTTTAATTAGAAAAGAAGATCATGTATCTCTCATAGCTATGGGTAGGAGATATATTCTGAATCAATCAAGAGAGAGGTAACTACTATAAGAGATAAAATGTACATGCTCGTGTGTGTGTGTGTGTGTGTGTGTGTTTACCTTTGATTAAACGACATTTAAATGCTTCTGCCCACACAAAAGTAACACACATAGGATAAGAAAGCAGTCAAACTGCAAAAACAAAATGTACCTCAATGGGGGAATGTTTAAAAAAATTGTGGTATATCAACATAACAGAATATTATTACTGTGGTATAAAAATAAGGTATATGATGGATACAGAGAAGTGAGGAAAGAGTTCCATAAACTAATACAAAGTGAAGTAAGTAGAGACAAGAAAACAATATACATAATGACTCCAATAATACTTACATATTAAAAAAAGAAAAAAATCAAAAGTGAATATAACAAAATTATAAAGGTCAAAATGATGTGAATGAAAGGATATGAGAAGACATTCCCAACCCATTCTCCCATGGAAATGGGAAGTCTGCATAAATTCCATATTGCACATGTTTTTGGACTTTTTGAATATATTGATTGATTTTTCCCTCTCCCCCCTTTTTTTTGCTCTTTAAAAATACTACATATTATAAGAAATGGCACTCTAGCAGGGAGAGGAGGAAGATACTAGGGAAAAACTAATGACTAAAAAATGATTAATAATTTTTTAAAGGAAAAAATTACAGTGTCATCATTATAAATGGTACAAAGAGAAATATGTGGGGTGGGGAGATTGGTTAAGAGTTTTAATGGTGTGTAAGGAGAATGTTTTCTTCACACAAAAGTTATGATGGGGCAGCTAGGTGGCACTGTGGAGTCAGGATGACCTCAGTTCAAATCTAGTCTCAGGTCCTTGACACTGTGTGACCCTGGGTGAGTTATTTAATCACAATTGTCTCACAAAAAATGAATTAATTAAACTAAATAAGGTATGCCTAAAACCCTGATAGAGGTTCAGAGTAGTTATTTAGTGGTAGTTTTTCTCTGGGATCTCAGGTCTACTAGTATGAGGATAGGTTAGGGTAAGTAAGCAACTATATAACAGAGAGTGTGGATGCCATGATAGAAGTGCCTCACAGATGGCTTAGATTTATATGTTTATTTGTTTATAAACCACATTGTGTGTATAAAAGGCAACATGGCCTGGTGGATAGAGACCCTCAAATTATAGAATATAGTACTTGGGTTTAAGTCCCAGCTCTGATACAAGCTGCCTCTGATAAAACATTTCTAAGCAAATCATTAAACCTCTCAATGCTTAGGACAACTCTTTAAGCTTATATATTGTAGAGAATGTACTGACCTGTAGTGGTTGAAGGAGCTTCAGTTTCCTTATCTTGATATCTCTTATACTTTTGAAATCACAAGTCCAGTCCCTATTTCTCTTCCTATACATGTACTACTCTGACTGCTGTAAATGACTACATGACCCTAAGTTCAGTTGATTCCAGGACTTCATTCTGCTGGTTATTATAAGTGGAAAAGAAAATACAGTTAAAAGATAAGTAGATCCAAATGAAAAAAAGTTCATTATTGCTTGTGCTTACTAATTCATGATGTTCTTTTTTTTCCAATCATATCTATCAGTTTTACAAAGTTTTGTTTTTTTCCTGAAATTAAGTTTATAAATTTCCATTTTTATTGCTGTTAATCAGTTACTTCTGCAAAATATTGGAACATAATGTATTTTAATATTTTCAACAAATGAGTAAAAACAGTTAAACTCTTCCCTTGAAAGACTTTTAAATAGTTTAGCAACATTTTTCCCCCTCTGTGTGTGTGTATTCAGACTTTTATAGGTGATGCACACATACATTTTGATCCTCCCTCCAAAAAAAACACATTCTAGTAGAAATATTTTGAAACATCAATTTTCAAAATACCATCTTTATAGCACAGACTTATTTTGAAAAGAAGCAACTTTTTGTCATTGTTATTCAGTCATTTTTCTGTCATGTCCAACTCTGTGATCACATTTGTGGTTTTCTTGGTAAAGATACAGAGAATGGTTGTAATTATAAGGGAATTTGAAGATCTTTCTTGACCCTTAAGGGGCCTCACTTGGAGTCCAACAAGAGAAACTTGCTTAGAGGAGGCTCGTTTTTCAGGAAGGCCCAGACCTTTCATTGCTTTGCAATTAGGCAGTGGGTCACAAAGTTTGTGATATCCTCTGACCCTGGAAAAGGCTATATATTTACCCTAGGATGAGGTTTTGCTTTGGAGTTCACTTATGGGAAGAGTTGTGTGATTTGGCCAGATGAGACTCTGGGTAGCCATTGAATCCCTTGGCTATGAAAAACCAGACACTGGTGTTTCTCTCTCTAGAAACTAACTATGTATTTATATAATGGTTAGACAACCAGAAACTCTGTCTGTTGGTCTGTTGAATTGTGTTATTTTCTCTGTATTTTTTGTCTGCTTGTAATTTCTGTTTCTATTTTCTCTGAAGTTCGGGGTGCTGACTTTTTCCCCTTAACTAAGTGAATGCCATATATATTTGATGAAAGTAAGATTGTTAACTCCTTTTGAGTTGCTTTCCTTTAGAAAAGCAGATCAAAGAACCTGTATTAGCAGCCATCCTGGATTTGCTAGGGTTCTTGCTGTTGCAGTGGTTTGCCATTTCCTTTTCTTGCTTATTTTACAGATGAGGAAACTAAGGGAAACAGGTTCAAGTGACTTTCCCAGAGTCACACAGCTATTAAATGTCTGAGGCCAGATTTGAAATCATGAAAATGAGATTTCTTGACTCCATGCCAGACATTCCATCCAATGTGCCACCTAGCTGTGCCAAAATCTTTCTTGCTAAATGTTAAATTATTACTTTTACTTTGAAGGGACAAATTAAGTGTGTTTATTTTTTCACATCTTCTAGGTACTACAGACAGCCACTTGGCAACATTGGAAAGTTCAACTAATTTGGAGTTCCTGTCTTTTTATAAAAGAAAAAAAGTGTATCTCATCTTTAAATTTGAAAATTATTTTAAACACTTTGTCAAGTGAATCTCTGTGTTACAAAAGAGTTTTCCGGTCACATCTCATCTTATCAAATTGACAAACTGCCGATTTTACAGTGACTATGCACTAATGTGAATGACTAAAAATTTTTCACTTAAAAAATTCCTTGTATATGTCCTGAGAATAGGCCAAAATTGTAGTGATAACCATTTGTTAGTAAATGCACTTACTTAAGCAGATACTTCAATGCTGAATTATCATTTCCTTTCATAGAAAATGCTACTAGGGAGTGGATTAGAGAAATCTCAGAATCTAGTTGATGCTCTAGAGTCCAGAACCTATTGAAGAGATTCACCATTGGTGCTGAAACATGACCTGGAAAGTCACATGTATATACTCTGGTGGAGGGGGGTTATTTTTTTTATAGCTGCTTCTAGACTCTAGGTTACATATGACTACACACACACACACACACACACACACACACACACACACACACACAGGCTAGGAACTTGAATAGCAGTTTGGGTCAGTAGCAAGAATGAATGGAGCAGAGCAGTATTGAGTGATAATGGGTGAAGGAAGTGGAAGGGTTGTATTAATGATATATCTCATGATTGGTTATTGTAATGAGAGTAAAATATGGCATTTATTCAGACAGATTGGTGACATATCCCCATGCATCATGTCATGAAAGAATACTTGTCAGCCATATTGTAGACCACTGCTCTAAGGAGTATTTATTGTAAAACAATAACAACGATTCCATACAAAAAGATGATTTCGACAGATTATGATCAACATTATTGGAAAGAAGCCCCATATGGATCAGATCATGGTCCCACCAAAGTGGTTAGAAGTTATACATCTAGTGAGTGGTAAAAGCACTCTAGAATTTTTGAGAATTATTTAATTTAATAATATTTTATACTATTAATTTTATTTTATTTAAGAATTATTTATTAAGAATTTGTGCTTTGTTATTTCTAACTTGGTGTATTTTCCAATAATTTATATTACTAATATATAAAATGATGACATAATAAAGAGAGAATTAGGACACCATATTGGATAGACAGGTGGCTTCAGAATCAGGAGGACCTGGGTTTAAGTTCCACTTTTGAAATGTAGTGCTTGTATAATCCTGGACAAATTTCAAAGCTTTCAGTGCCTCAGATAAGCAGGTGGGCAGCATAGGCAATAGAACTGGGGGCCTGGTGTAAGAAAGATCTGAGTTTGAATCCAGCACCTATGTCATACAGTTGTTGTAAGGATCAAATCAGTAAAAACAGTTGTAAAGTTCTTACAACAGTATCTGGCCCATAGTAGGCACTATGTAAATACTTTCATCCCCACCTCCTTTTAATTCTAGAAAACTAAAAGTTTCAGAACAGTTACTAATCTCTATTTTCAAAAGAATTTACTCCTAAGCAGTTTCCCACACCAATCCAACTTTTGTACAGCCTTCTAATTGATATTTCTAAATCATTGGTGTGACCGTGTCATTTACTTGCTCCCTAAGATTCAAAGGTACTCTCTTGCTTCTGGGATCAAATACATATTCTGGTTCCAGCCTTCCTTTCCACGCCTCTAGCACAGTATTCTCTTTCACACTCTTTATGTTCCAGTGAAACTGACGTATTCTCACTATTCTTCATATACAACTTTCTCCTAATTTTTTTTATGATAGTACATCTCACTCTTGGGCCATTCAGCTGGCTGTCCACCTTACTTAAAAAACACACCCTCTTCTCCTTTTCCTCACTGAGGCTCAGACTTCTTTAGAGCTCAACTCATGTACTTCTTTACTTACTGAAAGCCAAGCCTGTTTTTTTTTTTTGTACCCACCCTTCTGCCATTTCCCATTTATTAGTGTACTCCCCCCAGGAAATTACTTTGATTCTATTTTGCATTTAATTTTCTGTGTATATATCATTTTTTTGATTAGAATGTAAGCTCCTTCCAAGAAAAAAAAAACTATTTTTTCCTCTTTATGTCCCCAACTCATAGCACCATGCCTTGCACATAGTAGGTGCTGAATAAATGATGTCACATACATACACACTTTTTTTTTCTACCTAGAACTGTGATTTCATTGGTGAGATCTATTCATGTTATATTTATCCATACTGTATATATTATACACACACTCTCAAACACTTAAATAAAGATGTGATTTTAATGAAAAAAGATCACAAGGCAACTCATGTTCCCATAAGTTATTCACAAGATGTCTACCCAACATGCTGAAGGATTTCCTTGTTTCTCCTGACATTTCAAGGGTGTCATTTTAATGCTCCGGTTGTTTGTTCACCTGTCATCCCTCACCCTTTCCACAAGATCAACACATCATCTCTTCATATCATACATTTCATTGATGACATATGTTATCTCTGTTCTTTGAAGTTCCTTGTTGGTTAAATGTTGCAATATTAAACACACACATACACAAAATCAAACATTCATTTTCTATCTATATATGTACATGCGTATATGTGTGTGTGCATGCCATGTGTGAACGTGCACATTCAGTATTAGTATAAATAGCATGGAGGCAAAATGGATGTGGAAATAAAAAGCAGTGTATTTCTGAACCTAAGCTCTAATTATGCAAACTGCACTAGAGGGTCTTCAGTTACTATGGACAGTCCTCTCATTCATCAATATTTTTGGCAACAAAATGCTCTTTGGTGAAATGCTATTAACTGTCAAATTGTTGGACAAAATAAATGCTAAGGAATCTTTCAACTGAAAATTGGTGCGTCTGAGTTTTCCACTTGCTACCTGATTCAGAGCCCTGTCATTTGTGCTGAGCCAGTTTAGTTCAAGACAGCAATTGATAAGATAAAAGGTCTCAACATGTTCTCTTATGCCAAAAGAACATAGAACCTTTATTTGTGACTACAAGAAGTACGTGCTATTCTGTTAATTTCAAAAGAAGTCCTGAGTTTAATTTGAAAGAATTGACACATTAGAATATATTTCTTTATGGAGCAGATGCCTATAATACTCTTCTATTAGATCTATTGTCAGAAATTTGCACTTTACATATTTGATTGTACACATATTGCATAAATTGTGAGATACTGAGGTGCCTTTTCTCTCCATGGTGTTTCCTAATGGTCTAAGCTAATGTAATATGCTTTTTGTCTGCCCAGTGCTGTGCTTAAATATTTGCTTGATCTGATTCTGGTTGGAAGGCATTGCATTGCAACATACAGGCTTTCAAAATCAAATACATGGATTTCTACTTGTCCATTTTTCATATCTACTCTCCATTGCACCACTATCCTTTTTTTGCATTGCATTGCATTGGCATGCTGCAAGGAAAAGACCGTTTATAGTGTATTTGATTACACAGTTAGACATAACAGTTTAGCACAATATGTTGTAATCAGGACTACTCGGAAAAGCAATTTAGCCCTGATCTTGTCAAATTATGTGTGTGCTGAATATATAACTTTGCCTCAGCAAAAGAAGCTATTTATTGGCAGTAGTGAGCATGAGAAAACACTATTGTCATTTGTTGCTATTATTTTACTTTAACAAATAGAGAGGTAGAATTGGTTGTGCTACTATAAAACTAAACATTCCTTTCTCTTCAATACTCTGCTTTAAGGATGGAGGGATTTTAAGAAGGTGGTCATTGAAGATAAATTTGCTAATAGTTTGGCAAGGAGCAATTAGCTAGAAGCAATTGTAAGTGGGTGAAAGAAAGAGAAATGAAAAAAAAGGCTTTTTGAGAGAATAAGAGGGAAAAGAAAAGAGAGGAATGACAGGGCGGAGTTTTGTTTAACTAAGCTTTGTCTCAGGGCATCAAAGTACGTAGGTTGATAAAATATTATTTTTAAAAATTGTGAATTTAAATTTGTTACATTTACATGTTGAAAGCATTCATTCTTCAGTAACATAGAAACACTGGAGCTAATCATAAATAACTAGGCAAAATAGGCAGCTAATAGTTGGCACATATTCTCTTCAAATGATCCAACCCCAGAGGAAGTCCATCACTTCCCAATCCTACTATGTTCCAAACTCCATAGAGTAGAGCCCCCAGAAGTATCCACAGTGTCCTATTGTATTTTCCTCCTATAGAGTTCATTTTCATGTTTCCCTCCACTACATGGTGGGTATTCCATGGTATCTCCTTTGGGGAAAGGAATATTGCCTTGTGCTCTACTCTTATGGATCCAGCATCCTGTTGTTGTTTGTCCTCTATTCTTGAAGAGAACCATGAAATCAAAAAGGTGATGTCTGCCATTCAAGTTAATTGGATTTAAGTGAGGGAGGGCTGTGCAAAGTCAACAGACTCACTTTCTCCTCCACAGCCATCTGGGTCCAGAGGCAAGATATAGATCAGGATGACTGGAGATGGCCCCAGATGCAATGGAGATCTTGGCTTTTTTGAGCTAAAGTCTTTCCGAGGCCTCAGTTTGACTGGGGTAGTGCCCATTTAGTGATTAAAGCTGTGTAAGAAATAAGGAAAAGAAGGAAAGGGAAGGGAGGGGAAGAGATGAGAAGGGAAGCAAAGGAAAGGGGGAAGGGAAGGAGGAAGGGCCTAGAAGGAACTGGCCAGTTGGGTCCCAGTGGGCCAGTTTGTACCACTCAAAGGCTATTGTTTGTTATCATGACATCAGGAAGGTGATGCCATGACTAGGAACTGTATTAGATTTAAGTGAGGAGGGCTGTGCAAAGTGACATGCCTCAATTCCTCCTCTCAGATTCAGTATCAGAGGGTCCTCTCCAATTTTCTCCTTCCCTAAGGATTTTTCTATTCAACTGAAATCTTAATTTATTCCTATGTAGGAATACACAATTTGAATTATGCAGTTGATTTGAGGGCATTACTTATTAACCAACCAACTTATACCCTCTACCAAGGGATTTTTTTGTATTGCTTGTCCTGGATGACAATTTTCTGGAATAGAGAGTTAGAAAGAGGGAAAGGTAGTGGAAGAAGTCCTAGATCTTTTGTTGACTAAATATTCTAATTTTTTAAAGGACTGACTCAACTTTCCCTTCATGCTAAGGTCTATTTTGTTGTTTGTTTGCTTATTTCATAGCTAGTCATTCTGCAACCACCAGGATCTTTGTTATCCTGGGAATTCATTGGTTTTCATAATGACTTCTGTTTCATCTTGTTTTTAATATTTGGACCTAATTTTGAAAGATTTCTTTCCTTCCTTTCTCTTCACTTTTACCTTTATACAGTATGGGGTGTCAGTGATCAGACTTAGAAAAGTTTGACTTTGCTGTTTACAGAACGAAAGCTCCTTAAAGGAAGACAATTTTGCCCATTTGTCTTTGTATCCTCAATCCCAACCTACCACAAGCCCTGGGACATCATAAAAGTTTAGAAAATATTTATTGACATCCATAAAATGGAGATAATAATATTCAGCCTAATTAATAAAGCTGTTAGGAATGTATATTAGCACAATGATGTGAAAAGGTTTCTAACTGAAGATGCACACACACACCCGTACGTCCTCACACAAATATATGACACACTATTTTTATTTATTATCATCATTATTATTATCAACCCCCATATTTATTTTTATTGGTTGACTGATTTTTAAGAGAATATTGAATTTATGATCTCCTAGGTTAGCCCGTGTTAAGCAGGTTGCCTCTTTTTTGGAATGACCTTATATTGCTTGCATATGCCTGGGGCAAGGTGGCTTTTCAGGCCTCAACAGATGTCCCAAGGTGCCAGAGGTGCTTCATGGTGAATGGCTAACCCCACAACACCATACTACTAGTTTGAGGACACTCTGAAAATTATGTGGAGGAACACTTCATTCTCTAAAGCAGCCTAAAGTCAGTCAGTCTCTACCTCCTCCTTTCCCCCACCTC
Organism: Pseudochirops cupreus; assembly: GCA_028627135.1. Classification (NCBI taxonomy): domain Eukaryota; kingdom Metazoa; phylum Chordata; class Mammalia; order Diprotodontia; family Pseudocheiridae; genus Pseudochirops; species Pseudochirops cupreus. The sequence goes on along the minus strand of CM053580.1, from coordinate 349,931,865 downwards.
ACTGTCTTTTTCTCTCTCTCCTCATATATATATTTACAATTTTAATTTACATAAATCATTTCTATATGTTCTCCACCTTGTTCTTCCTCTGAAAACTACTTTTCAATAAGTTAAAGAAGTCATTTAAGCTTAAATAAGTTAAGCAAGAAGAGTGACTACATATGACAATGTTCTTCCTTCATGGACTTTCATCTTTCTATTTTAACTCTTTCTAAGGAAAGAGTCAAATTTTTCCTACTCTGTTTTCCAGAGGAAGAAAAGCTCAATACAATTGTCCCTATGGATATTATTTTCATTTATGTCATTGTTGTCATAGTATATGCTGTTCTTCTAGATTTGCAGGCCAATCTCCTTTAATAAATAAAACAGTACTTCTAACTCTACCACTTAGTAGATTAAAAATGCCACATTTCTGTATTTAAAGCACTGTTGCCAGAATATCAATAAACATACTTCATACTGTTGTATCTAAAGCAATGTGTAATTGTCATTTTTCATCCTTAATGTTGGATGCGGTAGGTATACTTTCTATCTTAACAATGTTAAAATAATCAAATAAAACACCTTAATGAATCTTTCATTCATTCAGCAAATAGTTATTAAGGACATGGGTGAAAAGGCTTGGATATTCATAGGACGAGCACATATAGAACTGAATGACTGAGTGTTAAGACTTTTCACAGTTCAACCAAATAAGTTGTATGTACTTTTTTTAGCTTAAAAAATATCAAAGATTGTTCATTTGACATCTCAATGAAACAATTTGAATTAGACAGGATGCCTTTTTTAAAATTGGCTTCTAAGTAGTCAGTACAGACCTGCTGATCTAATTCTATTCAACATACAACTATTTTTGTGTGTCTACTATGGGCAAGACATTGTTGAATTTAAACCCCCTCCATGAACCTCACCACTATTGAAAATAGCTATTGCCTTATCTCTAAAAATGAATAGATCATTGCATATTCTAAAGTACCTACCATCTGATTTATGTGTTCAGTTCTAAAGATACATGGGTAGTTCAAATTTTCTCTGAATGATTTCAAATCATTTAAAGATTAATTCATACTTGCTTTTGGCAGGGATGCGTATTCATTTTATTTTATTTTATTTTTTCATGGAGATTTCAAATTAATCCTACTCATGTAGGGCTTACTCTCTTTAGAAGAAAGACTGAGTCATTGTTATGCTCTATAATTCCATAAATTGTGCTATTCTTCCTCACAACTAGGCTCCCAGTATGTCGGCCATTTTCTAAAAGCAAGTTAGGCCCCTTTGAAAGCTGCATTAACTATTTCAGATGACAAGGGCACCATTTAGCCTACTGAGGTTGTAATTTACCAGTGGCCTGAAAGAATTAATGAAGCTTTCAAAAGCTTGTGTCATACTCTGGAATACGCACTATACAAATCTTTTACATAAATGAAAACACCAGCTAAAGATGTGGTCTGTCTAAATTGGTTGGGTAACCAAATGCCAATTATGAGAAAAAGTTTGGTGAGAAAATCAATCTACTGATAGGAATATTTTGAAAAAATAAGCAGAAATATATACATCTATTTCAACAAAATGTATACACATACACAGGAAAGGGGTAACTTAAATAATCCAAGTAATTTAATATCATGTAAGTGAAAATCAGTCTCATTAATTCATTCTTACAATTTTGCCTCCTTGTTTATGTGTTTGCACACGTGAGTAGGCACCAGCTTCAGAGAGGCTTCTCTGCAACTTATATTCTTGGAAATCTGCCTGAGACACTTGACTACAGGTCATACAATCAGGAAGTATCTGAGCCAAGATTTGAACTCAAGTGTTTGTAAGTCAGTCCAAGATCACCTTTCTATCAGCTCTGTCATGCTGCTCCATATACACCTACATGAGAAGAGAGAATGAGAATGAGAAAGAGAGCAAGCGAGAAACATACAAAGAGACAGAGACAGAGAGAACTATGAAGTAAATGCATGTATTCTTTCAGTATATTTAAATCCTTACATATACATAAAATCACAAGAAAATCTTAAAGATAAATGATTGAAGTCAAAAATTTTTAAATGAAACTAGTATGTTAACAATCATTACAGATACAGCCTCAAAGAGCTGAGGTCAGCTTTCAGCCATTAACCTTTCAATGTTTATATAAATACCAAATGATCAGCTTCTGTCTTGACAAACTTGGATAAAAGGGATGATAGAGATGTTGTTCATAGTAATATCTCTTGACAATTCTCCATTGTATTTGCATTTCTTTAGATCTATTCATACCCATATTTACCTAGGTAAGAAAAGCTTGAAGCTCATAAGTGGGTTATGAATTTTGGATTTGAACGCAGGGTATTTGGGTAAGAATCAAATCTTTGTCAATCACAACCCTCAGAAAGTCACTTTTATCCTGGTCTATTTCCTCTATTGTAAGAGAAGGAAATTCAGCTAACTACTCCCTAAGGTATCTCTCCCTCCTAATAACCTGTGATTCTAAGTCTACTGTAATTGTTTTGGCAGATTCTAAAGAACTAAGAGTGCCCATAAATAGAGATAAGTATACAACTATATTTTAATTGCCACACCCTAAAGCCCTTCCATTGGAGAACAATACGAACAAAGTAACAAGTTACCAATACATTGTAAGACAAAATAGGAGAATTATTAGGCCATTCCATTTTGTTTCTCAAGTCTTACATCAAGTAGTTGTTTTAGGTTTGCCCAAGACAGACTAGCCAGATAGAGAGATAGAAAGAGAGGTAGACAAGTAGATACACGAGTGAGTGAACAAAAAAGTAAAGAAAAATAAATGCATTAATAAACAAATGAATGAATAAATACATAAACAAACTAATGAACAAGCAAAAGAAGGGAGGAGGAAGCAAGGAAGGGAGGGAGGAAGGAAGGAAGAGAGCAAAGAAGGAAGAAAGGAAGGAAGGAAAGAAGGAAAAAAGGAAGGAAGGAAGGAAGAAGAAAAGAAGGATATGTTCTATTTCACTTCCTAGTACATTTGGAAAAAGCAGAAGGGAATAAAGAGTGGAATAGATGAGGGTAGTGTGGAAGAAAGTGTATGCATCACATTTAAAATGCATGTTTTTGTTTTCTTGTTTTAAATGAAGTTGCCACCTAGCGTTGCAATGTATCTTTTTATTATTCTATAGACAAAATGAAATGAATGTAATGAAATATCTATAGTTAACCTAAACCATTCTAGTAAGATTATGTTTAAATGCTAAATATTCAAACTAAAAATCTACTCACATTTATCTTTTGTTACACATCTATGTTGGACAAGATAAGTAAATTGTGAATTGTGAATTAAGATTCCATTCATATATTGAGCATCATGTACAATATGAATTTCTTTCTCCATGGGGAATGATGCACGGAATATTCACTTTAGTCAGATGTCTAAGCAGTTCCATCACACATCTTCTGCCCTTTCTCCCCTCATTAATTAGCCATGCTGTTCTGTGGTTGAATAGATTGAATTACCCAGTTAATCTGACACTATTTAGTGGTGTCGAACATATTATTCAAGTGCAACCTGAACCAGACGAAAATGTAGTTTTATATTGCTAATTTAGAGGTAATTTTGCTTTTTAAGATCACTAAATGTGGTATGGCACATGGATTTGATAAACTAAATTTTATTTTTTAGAAAGTGCAAGATTGCAGAGTGTGATGTTAGTCCAGAAATAAACTAACAACCAAACCTCTGTGACTGTGGTCAAATCACTTAACCTCTCTCATCCTCAATTTCTAGATAGGAATTTGGACAAGATGAATTCCAAAGTCCCCTCGAGATCTAAATCTATGATTGTATGAACAAGATACTTTTATTGAAACATTTAAAGAGATGTCATGTCAAAGAGGATTTAGAATTGTTCTGTTTGGCCCCAGAATGTAGTATGAGGAGCAATGAATTGAAGTTGTTAAGAGGAAAATTTAGGCAGCATTGAATGGGGAGGGGAAACTACTTAACAATGAATTCTATCCTGAATAAGAATGAGCTATCTCTGGAAGTAGTGGGTTCCCCATCATCTGTGAGTGATGAGGAGATGCCTTTTGAGGTAGACCTCTGCTATCTATAAAATGCTATAAATCAAACTCATGGATTTCTCTGAAAGCAAGAGTTCTAACATTCAACAGGTCTAACTAATCAGCTGTCAAAAGTCATGGAAATTAGGCACACCAAACCTAGGGGAAAAAAAGCCCTACTGTTGACTATAAAACAATAAATGTGAGGCTTAAAACATTACTGACCACATAAAATTCATTTGCCCATTAACTCACAAGTGTAATTAGTTTTATCTCTAGTCTAAGGGAGCATATTTTCAAACATTTGAAATATACTGCAGTGACTGAGTAATCAAGATATCCCTCCTTTTCCCCTCATTATTGCATAGATGCAGTAATTAAAGGGCTGTCAATGAAGCTCTTTTAGAATTTAATTTGCAAAGGTTTTGAAAAAGATTGCTTCTAACTGAAAGCTGGAGTGCCATACTGAAGCTCATTCATGTTAAAGCCAAGTGAAGAACTGTCAAACAGGCAAAAATCAATTTTAGATACTATTTTTGAGAGAATATATAATTTAGATGTGTCCTTGAAAATAACAACAACAAAAAAAAGTCCACTATATTATCAATTGAGATTTTCTAAGGTGAGCTCGTCATTTTCATTATTTATCCAGGATATGAAGTTCAAAGCAATAATTTACTCTGAATAACAAAAAGTCATATGAACATCACATATGCCTATGGAATTATTTTGTTTCAAATACAGTAGTGGCTTAAAAAAAATGACAACTACTCGTACTAAATTTCCTTGTCATGGTCATACAAAATAAGACCTCTCTTAGAGTTTTCCCTCTTTCTCCAGGTAGGTGAGTTGATTCACATATTAAGAACAAAGGAAATGACACCTTGCATTAAATAATACATATGAAAATCATTAATCTATTTCTCACAAATCATTCATATTTGATGTTTCAAAATTGAGAAAACTAGCATAGCTAGTATTATTACCATTTCATTACTTTAGGGATATTTATTGTGTGAAGTTCTTCTCCTATGAATACATAAACAAGTCAATTCAAATTTAATTCAACACATATTTTAAGCACCTATGAGACACAAGGCATCATGCTAGACTCTGGGGATAGAAAAAATAGATACAAAATCATCCCTGTCCCCGAGTGTAACAGCAAGCACCCTAGCATACCTAGGGCGGCTACTAGCACAGGTTCTTAGATCTGCTTTTCTAAAGGAAA
>CM053580.1:349896667-349926111 GCA_028627135.1 Pseudochirops cupreus | reverse complement strand
TCAACTTTTAAAGGCATTCTTCTCCTCATTGGCTTTTTGGGCCTCCTTTGTCATTTGAGTTAATCTATTTTTTAAGGTGTTAATTTCTTCAGACAGGTTGCTGACTCTCTTTTCATGATTTTCTTGCAACATTCTTATTTCTCTTCCCAATTTTTCTTCCACTTCTCTCATTTGGTTTTCCAAATCCTTCTTCAGCTGATCTCTAGCTTTAAGGCAATCTTCATGTTTATTGGAAGCTTTTGGTGTGGGAGCTCCAACTGTGCTGTCCTCCTTCCGCTCCCTGCCTTGATCCTTCTTTTCCCCAAAGAAGGAATCTAGGGTTTGGGAGCTGTTCTTACTTTGCTTCTTATGCTTATTCTTATTCATGGTTGGTCAGTCTGTGATTTTTTTTTTAATCTCTGTGGGACTCTGCTTCCAGAGGGAAAAGCTCTGTCCCAAATTGCTGGGGTTTTCCCAGCTGCTAGAGCTTTTAGGAGGCTTCTGGGTCCCTCCTCAACTCTGGCTTACTTAAAAAAAAAAACAACCCAGGACCAACGTCCAAGACCGTGATCCAGATCCAGACCCCTCAACCCCAGAGCACTTGGTCTCTGAACGATCACTTGGTCCCCCTGCAATCTGCAGGCCAGGAGCTCTGAAGTGGCAGTGTGGAGGTGGAGGTAGCCTTGTTTCCCTAGAGGCCTTTTGGCCAGACCCGCTTTTCTCCCCAGATTTCACTGAGCTCCACTAACCTAATTCTGGATACTGCCACAGCTGCTGCAGATTCGCTCTCCCGAAGCTCCAGGCTGGGGCTCGGCTCCTCTCATCCAGCCACCTCTGAGGCAGAGCCAGGATTTCAGGCTAGGCTGGTTTTGGCTCGCAGGGCTGAGATGGTTCTTCATAGCCAAGTTGACTTTAGTGGAAAGTATATTTGTGTGTGTTTTGGAGTTCTAAAATTTGTTTAGAGTCATATTTTATGGGTATTTTGCGGTGCCTATGTGAGAACTGCTATATGTTGCTGCTCCTATGCTGCCATCTTGGCTGTGCCCCCCAAAGCTCCTTAAATTTTAATAATAGTTAAGTCCTCTGAGTTATAAAGCAGGCTAACTTAATAAAGTGTTGACACTCAAGAGAGTATTAATAAATTAGCTATGAGTCATTAGCCCCTTAGCATGGATGAGTTTTTCAGATTATATTCCAACTGATACTAGGAGAAAGCAAGCCATTCTTGGGATAGAACATTATATAAGGAAGATGAGACAATAATTTGAGTACATCAGGCATAGCTTGAAATGGCAGGCTTGGGTGATCTGCTTCAGCAGAGGGGACTAAGTGCAGAACGACAAAGGACATAAATTATCAGGTCCTTGGGCTGAGTGAAGTTCAAGAAGAAGAATACTGAAAGGAGAGGTAGATGGACTTCTTAAACAAACAACCTTCATTAAAGGTTTGTCTTTTCTTCCTCCCACATTCTATATTGAGGACAATAAAATTCATCCCAGCCAATGAGTGCTGTGGTATGAAGCCTGAATGCATTCATTTATCAGGGTGTCAATAAAGTTCCATCCCCATATGTCAAGCACATGACCCAAAAGAAAAGCATTCTACAGATGAAGGGGCAAGTGTTTTTTTCTTGTTTCTTTGATTTTGTCTCTTTTTTCCTGGCTCCCAAAGAATGTTCTGCCTTTCCCCTCAGTATTATTCCTTTTGTGATTTTGTGAGTGGGCATGTTTGTCTCTTTAATCTAAATCTCTATTTATGTTCTGTTTAGTTGGGGGAAAAAATCTGCCCCTCATTTACTCCTTGTTGTTTTCAAGTAAGGTAAATTATTAAGAGAAAATTATACGCCATTATTTATACCTCAAAGCATCCAGCACATCTCACCTCCTTGCCTGTGAATTCTACCCAGATGAGATAGTCACCTTGCTTGAGTAAACTTCAAATGAGTAAACTTCAAATCTAGTAACTCAGTTTCTTCTCTCAGTTGCTCCTATAATTAGTTAACAAGGATCCATCCAAGAACAGTTCCATTCATGGAAAATAAAAAAAAAATTCCAAGCCTATGTCCAGTCATCATCATTTTTCTATTTTTTCTGGAACTCTAGGTACTTTGTTTAGTCACTGTCTCTGTTTGTGTCTTCTCTCTGCCTCTTGTTCTGTCTCTTTTCTTTGCTACCTATTTGTCTGTCTCTGTTTGTATGAGTCTTTATCTATTGTTTTTCTCTAGCTTGTATGAGTCTCTTTTTGTTTTTATCTCTGCCTCGTTGTCTCTCTCTATAGCTTGAACAAACAGGGTAGGATTAAGCTGAAAAAGATTGGACACTGGTCACTTGTGATGGCAATCCTAGTGCTAGCCAGAATGAAAGATGGGGATTCCTCCTAGAGGGCATGAATAACCTTGGTTTCCCAGTTCTTCTTGAGGTGTCCAGAAGGACAGAAAAGCTATCTTACTTTTCCCTTCTTCAGACAAGATTTCCTTTTGCCTCTCCATCACACTAACTTCCTCTGTAAAATCCTCCACTTGGGCTATTTTTCTTATCTCTTAGCTCCTTTGCTTATGTTTGAGGGTCTCTGGATGTTCAAGTCATGATAAGACATCGAAGAAAGACATTTTTTCCCTTCTATTTAGCTTAACCAATCATTATTACAATAAATGTTATAAATAAATATTAGAAATATTAGAAATTAATAAATAATAATAAATAAATTATAAATATTATAATTTAAGTCCTACAGCAGGACAGAGAAAGTGTGGGAGCCCTGCCATCCCCAAGCAGGGCTGAGAAAGAATCACTGACCCAGAGGTTGTGAGTGGGTGCATAAAAAGAGACAGGACTCCCAGGATGGTGAAAGTAGAGAGCCAATGTTTATTCTTCCAGGCACAAGCTTTATAGAGCCATAATCCTCTTCTCTTAACTGTTTTCCCCTGAGGACATTGCTCATTTCTCTGTTCCCAGACCATGCACATAAATGCCACACTTATCTTGAGCACCTAATCCTCACACCTGTGTGTTGGAGCACTTTACTGGGGGATGCGGAACTGATCGAGCCCATCAGCGGGCCAAACACCTGAGAGGGCTTGTTCAGCCATCAGGGTCAGAGTACCACTGGTCTGTGGTCCTCTACATTTACCACGTGCATTCTCTGAGCATAGCATTCTGAGTGACTTTGTAAGGAAGTCAAGAGTGCATGGGACATGTGCCATACATGCTTATATGCCATGCCTACAGCAAGGTCCGGGTATGGCCTTGTGAAATTCTGACTTTGTTGTATGTACAGTATGTTCTAGATGTGAGTGTGCTGATGGACAAACTCATTCTACTGTCACCCAAAGATAGATAGATATACAGATAGACAGACAGACAGACAGACAGACAGATAGATAGATAGATCCCTGACACTAAGAATTTTATGATTGAGAGGGGAAGATTAGACACGAACTCATAAAGAGAAAAATAAGAGCACTCCTCTTCTGACTATGTCATGTGAACAATCCATAGCATTTTGTTTAAAAAAATTTATCCTGATTTTTTAAAAGGGAAAGTTTGAACAATTATTTGCGGACATAATATATGTAGACAAATGCCATCTCTCATCTTTGTGAAAAGGTAATGATTGATGGGTGATTAAAGCTCTTTGCTTTGACTTCCTAAATTTCTGGCTCAGTCAGTTCTTAATGGATACTTTTCAGTTGATCTACAACCCAGTAATAAGCAAACAACAACCAAAAGCAGTGAAAATTGTTAAGTGTCCTCAAAGCTTCTTCTGAATCACATAACAACACCCCAGGTATTTGCTACAAGTAAGGAGAACTTCTCTTTCTGAAGGGGCATTATCCCTAAAAGTCATCAGCTTGTGACCAAGGACTAACAGTCTGTCCACCCATATTGGAGCTGAAATCACTCATACATGTTTTCAAATCAATAAGCTTATTATGTGCCAGGCATTATTCTAAGCATCATCTAATGTCTTCCCTTATTAGAATATGAGCTCCCAGAGAGCAGAGACTCTTTTCTTTATATCCCCAGTGCTTAGCACACTATTTTATACATAAACCTTTAATAAATCTTTTTTATGTATACATTTATTCCTTATGAAGTTTTATAATTATATTGATGAAACTGATACTGCCTAAAACATTTGAATCACCTTCAAACTTTCCAGGGTCATACATGAATATGTGCTCCATGACTTTATAACCATATGCCATGATATATATCATTGTGGTCACCACTCACCAAATTTAGTTCTATAGGACTATTGTTTCCAAATGACACATAAAATGTCAGTGGCTCAAGGTAGGACACATCAGAGAATATTGAAAGAACATATCTTAGTCTATGCAAGGCACTTCAAAGAGGAGTCCATTTGAACAATGACAATATTACAAGAATTTATTTATAGCCTTCCATGGGAGAATTTTAAGAAGTAATACATAGTTACAACCATATAATCAAATATGTTTGTACTGTGAAGTTTGTTGAAAAAAGTTAGTCATATTTAAGATGAAATTGTTCCTCAATTTTCTTCCTCATCTGTAAAATAGCCTAATTGGGCAGGATGATCTCTAGAATCTCTTTCATTCCGAAGTTTCCATCTCTTTATAGCAACAACTTAATGGTCATGGGATCATGGATCTAAAACTAGAAATGACCTTAGAGAGCATCCACTGCAACTGACTCCTTTTAAAGATGAACAGATTGTGACCTAAACAAAATGCCTTGTCCAAGGTCAGATAGGCAAGAAGGAAGCAGAGCTAATGATGTTTCCACTGTAGCCCACTATATTTTAAGCTTTTCTGGAACTGTCCAGCTTTCAAGAAAAAGATTGTGTCCTGTTAATGAGCTTTGTAAAATGAATATCCTCTGTCAGACCAGTTGTCCCAGTTTTTAGTTTGGAAAATATGGTCACTTTCCATATAGGTTCTGTGTGATGAAACCTGAGTTCCATGCATATTCTTAAATAAATCATTATTATTCTTAGCTTTCCTCTTTAATGAAAAAAACAGGGTGTGTTTTACCTTAGAGGAGGTTGCCAAAGAAGAACCTTAAAGTCCTTGAAGGATTAGCTGTATTTTTAGGACATTTCTCAGAGTGGTCCCTGAAAATGACTGACCTTCTGAAAAAGAGCTCAAATAAGCAGGTGACTACTCAGTGCCACTTCACCTGGGAGAGGGAGGGTGCATAGAAACTGACAGAAATAGATGTGCTCCTACAAAATACTAAAATAAGGTCAAGCTTTAGAAAGGTTTAAAAATACAGTGTCCTCTTTTTACTACAAAAAGGGCATTTTAAAAGTTAGATAGAAAGAGAAAAAGAGGCTTCAACAATAGAAACCCAAATAAAATTAAAGATACAGTCACAAGAACAGAGGAAACTAGAAATAAAAATTATATCCCATAATTCAAGGGATTGAGAAATTGGATTACATTCTATGGCATTCACCTGGTAGAAATTTTGAAATATGTGCAAAAAGCTTCAGTAAGCTCACTTCAGTGAAGTTATAGTTGGGAAAATAAAAGTTCTTGTGAAACCCTAGAGATGAAGGGGGAAAAAATATAATTTTATATATATACACGTATGTATGAATGTATGTATGTGTGTACGTGTGTGTGTGTTCGTGTATATATGTATATATATATATATATATGTATATATACATATATATATATATATATATAAATATAAAAACACCATAATGATCTATGTATATGTGACACCAATGACATAGGAGAGATAGTATAGTATTTTTACCTAGAGAGAAGCATGGTCTTTGAGAAAAGATGGTATGATATTATACCTAGAAAGAAGATTGGCCTTTGAGTCAAGAAGACCTGGATTTATCTGATACACAATATGTACATGACTCTAGGTTCCTGATTTAACTTCTCTGCACTTTAAGAGAGTAACATATGTTAATTTGTTGCCACCCCACATTAGTCAAGGCAGTTTTCATGGTGGCAGTGACTTACACTGAGGAAATCACAGATCTAGGCCTGTCCTTTCCACTGCCCCCCCCCCAAAAAAAGCCTTATGAAGGGAAATAATTAATGTATTATTCTAGTTTTGAGAGGAAGTGCTATATAGAGAATAACTGAAGTCTTGCTTCTGGTACTTGAAGACTGTGTGACCTCAAGCAAGTCACTTAGGCACCCCTTATAAGGGACAACTCTGTAAGCATATAAATAGCAGAGAAAGTATTTATTTATCTGCTGTGGTAGGAGGAATATCTTCACTTAGAGTTCCTACCAATGACAGGAAGAAGGAGAATAAGACTGCAAAAGTTGATACAATGATGTGCTGCTATACCTTTGAAACTTTTTAGTTCATTTTTTGTTCTATACAAAAACTATACCCACTGCTCCAGTATTGTATAGTTTATTTTTGGAACGTGTATAACACATTTTCCTCATCTTTCTCAGCTTCTATGGTAATTTAAAGTAAATTGTTTCAAATTTTTAAGGCTACATTTTCATTTTTTTCCTGCCATTTCTCTTTCTTTTTAGGGGAGTACTAACAGGATTTTATATAAAAAGCCCTGCATATGGCCATATAGTATATAGCATATGCAGATACATATCTGCATATTTTAGAATCTCAGAAAGCTGAATATGAATGAGTTAATCTTCTAATTAACACAGCAATCTGTCAGGGAAATAGAAACAAGCAACTTCAGGCACTTAACTACACAACAATGGTGTTGATTACTCATAACTTACTCCTAAAATATAGGGATGCTCTTTGAGTGTTATACTGTGAACATTCTTTTTTATTTTTCATTTTTGTCCAGAACGATGCTTTCATGGGTAGAGTTTACAGGGAAGTCTTGGTGAGGATATTTTCTCTATCAATGTTTTAGTCAACTATGCAACTTTCAATTCTTTCACTCCTCAGTCAAGTTGTTAACAAGAAATAATTAAGCACTTACTATGTGTGGAGTACTGGACTAAGCACCAGAAATAAAAACACAATAAAAAATAAAGACAATTCTCTTCCCTTAAGAAGATTACATTCTACTGAGGGTAGGAAATAAATAAAAGGTAGCTGGAGGGGGAGGGAGTTAGGAGGAGAATAAGTGACTTGGGGGAGAGAAGAACTGTCTGGAGGGAAAAGAAGAGAAGTCTGGACTGGACAATTATGGAACAGTCATCCACTCAGAGAGAGGGTCCCCCGGGTTCTGGAAACTTCCAAGTTTCAGAGCCGAAGGCATCTTCCAGGATGAAGAGGTTGCTCTGGCATGATGAAGTATAGAAGATTACAGTCTGGCAGGAAATGAAGAGAAAAGCTAGAGGAAATAATGAAAACATTCTCACAGGGTCCTCTACAAATTTTTGCTAGCTAATCTTAAGAGTACTCATTGGAGAAAGGCAATTCTTTTCTATCCCATTTCCCACAGAGACAATTTCTAACCTTTTCTCTTTTTTTTCAATTATTCCTTTCCCCTACCAACTAAGCTAAGAGTTTACTTTTTATTTGACCAAATTTAATAGAAGAATGAATGAATATGTAGGTAAAGGAATGAATAAAGTTATTCACCAAAAGTTACCTCTTTATCCCCATCTTATCATCAATTTTTCCTTATCTATTGATTCTTTGCCAGCTGCTTGTAAAAAAGCCCTTTTCTTCCCTATCTTTAAAAAAACCTTCACTTGAGAAAGACATGTAACATAAGTCACCACACTACTTAGAAATTTCCAAATTCATCAACTGGGTCAGAAAATACCTAACCTTGATCATATGTTTAGTCATATTTTTAAACACCAGAAGCGATTCACAAAGAAGCTTGCAGAATGGGTTGGAACCCAAAGAGGAAAGGAAGAGAAGAAAAAACTTAAGTACTATTTTAACACTGTGGCAGGCACAGTGACAAGTACTTTTTGTAAATATTATCTATTTGATCCTCACAACAACTCTGGGAGATAAGTGCTATTATTATCTCAATTTTATAGTTGAGGAAACTAAACAGATTAAATGATTTGCCCAAAGACACACATAGCTAATAAGTGAGAACTTATCTGAACTGAGGGCTTGCCAACTCCAGGACCAGTGCTCTATCCACTGAACCACCAGCTGCCTCCTAGTATGTTTGTATGGCTGAGCACTAAAATAAAACGAATGTTGAAAGCTGTAACTACAGACGTAATACAGCTAGGTGGCACAGTAGTGCTGATAGACATTAGGAAACAAAATTTCCTTGATTGCTCAGAAATACCTTTTCCTCTTATTTTCTTAGGGCATTCTGGTCAGATGCCCAACACTACATATATCTTGGACACATACAGCCTGTAGACTTGGAGATTTCCAGCAACACTGAGTCTCTCATGTTGGTAGAAAGAGAGCGAAAGCTATATAGAAGTTAAATTGAAGTCAAGATATTAGAGTTTGACTGACTAAATGTCATTTGAGGTCCTGGAAGTCTGAACAAACAAGATATCACTGACAATATCAGATTTTGTCTAGAGAGCATGGAAAAATCTGTTTCTGAAGAATCAAGTATATGTTTGTTTTTCTTTCTTTCTTTTTCTTTTTTTACCAAGAAAGAAACATTCTCCAAAGATATGGATTATGCCTATATCTTTAACAATTACTGGTTTGAGAGGAAAAAAGAAAATCTTGTGTTGCATATGGACTTTGAGAAAGGAATGCTTTTGCTGTTGCTGGTAGTAGTTGTGGAGGTGGTAGTGTTACACAGGTGAAATCCTTTGACAAAGACCTTCAACTGGCATGTATGGTGGTTTAGTGTATGAAGCTATGTCAGATCTCACTTTGATGAGATGTTTGGTGGACAAAAAAAGGACTTAATTCTCATCCCTGATAAACATGAAAAGTTGCTGTTACTGGAGAGGAAATTGCAGTGTATGGAAAAAAAAATTGACTTTGACTTGGAAGAATATACAAAATGCAAAGTAACCACAGATATCTCTGCATGATTCAAAGAAACATAGCTTAATTCACTCCCTTCATAGGGTTGAAAGTGCTTTCTCGGGAGCAGGAGCCAAACTGATTCTTAAGGAAAATGATTGGCAAGTTCTCAAGAAAATTGATGCCAAATGCTGTATATAACATCATTGAGAAACAAGGTAAAAGTTCCTTGAATGCAAAATGTGCTGAGTTAAAGATCCCTATCAAGTTCAAGGTAGACATGGTAGAAAATGATGTGCATCAGATTTTAATCATCAAAACTACATGGCTGAGAACACATGTTTTAATGTTGATCCAGACATGGTAAGAGGGAAATATTCCTGTAACCTTGACCTTCTAGGAGGATATAATTCAAAAATAATAGTAAGAATGGGGTCGCATATTAGATTGGTGGACAACAGAACTCACTCAAAGAATGAAAAGTTCAGCAATCATAACTAAACAGAAGGGATAAAATTAAATTATACCAACATGAAAGGAGTCTAATTTGTCTCGCTCCCCCCATTCCAGTGACTGCCTATTCCTTCTAGGTTTAAATATTAAAAATTTGATATTTAGAGGTCTTTATAATTTGTTCTTTTCCTGCCTTTCCAGTATTCTTCTGCATTATTGTTTGCCAAGCACAATACAAGGCCACATTGGCCTATTTGCTCATCCATGCATATGATGCCACTTCTTCCATTTTGGTAGCTAGCAAAATGTACTAGCTCTCACCCATGTCTAGAATGCTTTGTCTCTTCATCTCTATGTCCTTGAATATTTTGGTTTCCTTCAAAACTCAGCTCAAATGATACCTTCTGAAGGAAGCTTTTCTTGTTCTCCCAGGTTGCCAGTGTCTTCTCTTTAAGGTTATCTTTTACTACACTGTACGTTTTTTTCTTTCTTGATTAAAGGGGCCACCCCCTTATTGAACTAAAATAATGGCCTTCTTAAAGAGGTCTATTCAATGAATGGGTGTTACTTCACTCAAAGTGATTACCTGAAAAGATCTTAGCCTTCAAGGGCCAGGGTCTCCCAATGCATCCTGGGCCATCTCTACTCATCCTGATGAATATCTGGCCACTGGACCCAGATGGCTCTGGAGGTAAAAGTGAGGCTGGTGACCTTGCACAGCTCCCCCTCACTTAAATCCAAGTCAACTGCAAGTCATGTCATCATTTCCCTGATGTCATGGTCCTCTTCAAGAACAAAGGACAAACACAACAGCAATGTATCTTGCATGTATATATTTATATACATGTTGTCTGCCCTGTTAAAATTTAGGATACTTGAAGACAGGGACTGATGTTTTTGGTTTCATTCTTTTTATACTTAGCACTACTTACAATATCTTGTGTGTAGTAAAAGTTTAATAATTGTTTGTTGATTGAAAGATTTCAGATTTTGAGAGTTCCCTGTGTCACCAAGAAACACAATTACTTGGGCATGGTCACATAGTTCACATAGATTTTGAAGGAATGAACGAAAAAGTCATTTATTAAACACTTATGTGCAAGGCACTGTGCTAAGTACTGGCAATACAAACAAGTAAAAAAAATTGCTACTTTCATGAAACTTATAATAAGTTTAGATAATACATATGGGAAGGATTTTTAGGATAGAATTGAGATAGAAAAGTCGATGGTCTTAAGAAGATGGTAATGTGCGTTCTTTAGTGTGATTTCCAATGATAAAATTAAGTACATTTTGATGTTGAGTCATTTACATTAAGAAGGATGTGGGTGACAAGAACTTTCTTTTCCAGGTTCTCAGTGCATGTGGCTTTTGAGAAGGCATAGGATGTTGGCCCTGTAGAAGGTCTTACCAGATCACCTCTCTCACAGAGGCTACTCCCCTGGACAATGGCTGTACAGGGGGCTAGAAACAGAGATGGCAGTCTAGGGGGCTGCTACTATTCCTGGGGCTCTTGGCCTTGAACACAGAACAGAAGCAGGATATGAATCCAGATTCTTAGTCCAGCTCTCTAATCATTATGCCTTTTACTCACTCCTTCTCAATCACTAGAATATGTAAATTTTATTTATCAAAGTAATGCTTCTAAATATAAAAAATAGCAAAAACGTAATGTTAAATTGTTATTTTACGCATTTTTTTTTAAAAAGCTATCCTTAGGGAGATTTTTTTTTCACTAATACAGTGCTAAGAAGAGATAAATGTGTAGGTTCTTGATGTTCTTTAAGAATTTTTTTACTCATAGTATTGGAAATCTTAACTCCTTTGAGCAGTATCTTTATCTTTGCACATTATCAGATATATTATTTCCATAACCTTATTGAATTATCAGATTCAAATGTTATCTTTATTTTCCTTGATTTCAACTGTTTTAAGTAATCTGTTGACACTTGGCTCTTCTCTCTTTTCCTTTAAGTTGGCATTTTCAGCTAACTGCCTCTTGGCTATAAAAAGAAGATGAAATTATTAATAATTCCTTCTCAAGTTATCATCTCTTATGCTTATGAAACCAAGTATAGGGGAAAATCTTATTTATTGGATTAAGAAGCTGTTTGGTGGCAAAATTGTTGCAGATAGAGGTCACTTGGGTATTCCTTTTCTAGCCTGAGTATATATGAGGTACAGCACTGGTATACTTATCACACTGAAGTGTGACAACAGTTCCTATAACATATAATATGTAAGGGGAAAACGTGGCACAAACCATCTCAATTCTTATCCCACTTTGGAGAGGATGCTGCAAATTTATACTCCAGAGCACAGAGAGCAGTAGGTATGCCTTACCCTCTTCCCCTCCAAAAATAAATAAATAAAAAAGACTCCTGAATTTGAAAGGTTTTGGGGGGCTAGTATTAGGAAATTGTTCCAAAGAATTTCTTTAAATGTTCTCATGTATGAAGCAAATTTTACTCACCATTTCAGTGGAGTCCTTTTGTTTGAAAGAATAATGGCATTGCTACAGTTCTCCTTGGAGAAGTCTATGTCTCTACAAAGCATTTATAAAGCAGAGATTGTAAGAAGGCACCTTTTTCAATTTTATAAGACAAAGGATGAAGAAAAAAAGGTAGTATTTACATCTTTACTTTTATATCATACATTCTCCTATTGCACAGTTGGTGGGAAGACCATTAGTTGATTGTCTTATGTGTTAACTTTTATTGTTCCACGACCACCAACTAAATCCCTCATCCTTGCATCCATCTTGCAAATGAAATATAATGATCTAAAGAGGTCACCAGCAGTCAAAGAGTAGACATTGATCACTACAGATTTTGTTCCCACCACTAGGAAAAAAATGATTCAAAGATCATTCTTTACCCAGTAGACCAGGTATGTTCTTCCTCCTCACTTCTCTGCCTTTGAGAACCCTATCATGGGTAGAGAACCTGTGTCTTTGAGGTCACATGTGGCCCTCCAGGTCCTTAAGTGCAGCCCATTGACTGAATCCAAACTTCAAAGAACAGACCCACTTAATAAATAGGGTTTGTTCTATAAACCTTGGACTCAGTCAAAAGGCTGCACCCAAGAGCCTGGAAGGCCACATGTGGCCTCAAGACTTCAGGTTCCCCACCTCTGCCTTAGTTCCTTTTAAGAATTAGCTGAAAAAATAAAATAAAAAAATACTCAGCTAAAGTTGCCCCTCATACAGGAATTCTTTCTTGATTGCCTAATTTTTACTGCTATCTTCCTCCCACTATCAACCCTAAATACTTTGCATTTATTTGATTTCTACATATCTGTATTACACAATACAATCCCTCTTACCACCAGTAGTATGTAAGTTTCTTGAAGCCAGCAACTTTTTAATTTTTCTCTTTGTACCTTCATTTTGAGACACACTCCTGGCACAGTATATGCTATAAATTCTTATCTAATTGAAGAGTCAGTTGGCAACATCTTTGTTTACAAAAGATAGCATACTATTATAGTTCCTGAGAGATATAGAATGATGGTAGTTAATTATGATTGTCAAGTTCTTATGAAATTTTGAGATTTCAAAATGAGGTCAATGTATTTTAAATTGTCCAGTGTAAGATGGAACTATTCCAGGACTTGGGGAAGGGGAAAATAGTTAAATATTAGAGAAAAGACATTTTTTGGCTTGAGACCATTTTCATGTAGCATAATTACATTAGTAGTTCAATATGTATCCTAAATGTGCATTTTGAATCATCATTGGTTATTCATAACATTACTCCACAAAAATTAGAAATTAATATTAAATGCACCATTTAACATTTAACCAGATATGAGTCCTGTCAAAAGGATATATACAAAATATTTATGACCAAAATTAATACCGATACTAACTAAAAATTCTTAGAGTTTCCCACATTCATATACCTCTTCATGGTCATAAACATTACATTCAGGTTAGCTGGTATGGATTTGGCAAGGCTAAGAACTTCCGAACTCAGCACATATTTGTCATTCATTGTCTCTCTGTCAAGGAAAATGGGGGTTATCACACTCTGAACCTAAGCTTCCAGGGCTGGAATTCGAGAAAGTAGAGTTTGTGTCTCCTATCCGGTATAAGCACAATCTTTCTTTACGAAATGCTGACTCTGAAATTTGAAGGACAAATAAATGTTCATAAAATGTGTCAGAGTATGGCAAGATTTTATCCTGAAATTTAGTATGAGGCAATATTTGCATTTATCCATATAGATAAACTTTACTGTCAAAAATTGAAAACATAACAAAAATTTTGTCCAATACCTCAAAGATACATGATAGAACCAAAGGAGGTGAGGAGGATACTTTTTTTCTGCTTTAGTTCACATTTCAGATGTCTTATATGCTAGAAAATGATGTTTGAGTGCTGATGTGGGTAAGACATTCATCATCTTTTGAACCACATAATGCCAAGCCTCTCCAAACATATCTAGGTTGGTCTTCAGATGACAGATTACATCTAGTTCATACCCATAGTCCTTCCAGCATAGTAGTTCTACTTGACTCTCTGCTACTTTAATGTTCTTTTGCTGGATCATCATCCATATTCTTCCCCTTAAGTATATCTTCTTTATTCTGGGGCTTCTTTTTTTTTTCCTCTACATTTAATCTTGGTTAATTTTAATCTTGGTTAATTCATCTCATATCTTTGACCAAATTAACATGTCTATGTAGATAACTGCCTGATTGGGTGGCTAGGTGGCACAGTGAATAGAGTACTGGCCCTGGAGTAATGAGGATCTGAATTCAAATCCGACCTCAGACTCTTAACACAAAACTAGCCATGTGACTTTGGGCAAGTCACTTCACCCCAATTTACCCCTCCAAAAACCAAAAAAAAAAAAAAAGATAACTGCCTGATACCAATATCTAAATCTAGTATCTCTCTTAAATGCCTATCCTATACTACCAACTGCCTACTAAGTAACGCCACCTGACTATATGTTGGGAATCTCAAGCTTAATATGTCAAAGCAAAACACATTCTCTTTCTGAATAAACCTGCCAAACTCTTCCAAATTGATTTCTTTAGGTTTGGGGTGCCATCCATCCAGTGACCAAGATTTTTAACCTTAAAATCATCCTTCTCTTCTTATTTATCATATTAAATAAGCTGTTAGGTTTTGTCAATTCTAACTCCACAATATTTCTGACATTCCCACTCTCCCACTCTCTATTTATGCAGCTCCTACCCCTTTTCAAGACTGTATTGTTTCCTGCCTGGATTATTACAATAGCCTCCTAATGGGTCTCCATATTTCAGATCTATCAATCTATAATCTGTCCTACACATAACTTCAAAAGAAAAATAAATTAATAATCCTTTTTCTGACCATCATAATTCCTAGGTGGATTATCATCAATAATTCCACATTAATTCTAATAGAATAAATTATAAGTAATAAATGCTTAAAGTTGACATTTAAAGTATTTCCTAATATAAGCTCAGTCTAACGTTCATAATTGTTTCACATTCATCTCCTTAACATATGTTTCTAAACTGTCCTAGTTGTTATTCCTCTAACTCAACATTTCATCTCCCCTGTTTATATTTCTACTTAGGTTATCTACAATGTCTGAAATGTATTCTACCCCCTCCTATTAAGTCATTTAGTTTTCTTTAAGCTTCAACTTCAATACCTCCAAATCCAGAAATGGGCAATTAGGTGACACAGTGGATAGAGTTCTGGGTCTAGTTCAAAGACACTGATGTTTGTGAGTTCAAATCTGGCCTTGGACACTCACGAGCTGTGTAACCCTGGGCAAGTCACTTAACCCCATTTTCCTCAGTTTCCATATCTTAAAATGACCTTTGTAAGGAAATGGCAAATGACTACTATATCATTGCCAACAAAACCCCAAATGGGCTCATGAAGAGTTGAACATTACTGAAAATGATTGAATAACAACAATAAAATCCCAGAAAATTTTTCCTGCCCCTTCTAGTCATTAATGGTTTCTCCTTCATAAAATTATTTTGTATTAGCTCATCTATTTAATTACTGTATTCCCAAACAGCACAATACCTTGCTGACTGATGAATTGTTTCCCTATAGAAAATAATGCAGAAGAGAAGGGAAGAATGTTATGAGCAATATTACTTCAAAAATTAAAGCATTGGAGGAGAAAATAATTGTATAGAAATCTTAGTATCAGACTTCTAATTCAATCCCAATTTCCCAAGAGTACTTTTAGATGAAATAGGAAAGACAATAAAAAGGCAAAAATGCAGCATACATGTCCATATTTCTTGAATAATTCAAACCCCTTGATTACAATAGAACATTTGGATTTTAACACCTTTGTTACAAATATAGTAGGGAATGGACATGGCACTAAGAAATTGAGTTAAAAAATACTAGCTCAGATCCTATACACATAGAAGAAACCTAGGTTGAACATTTTTTTTTGTTTTATTTATATGATTTTAACTTTCATATTTTAAATTGTTATTTCTATATTCTTCCCTTCTCTCTAGCCCTTACTACTCTCATTGAGAAGGCTAGCAGTATGATGCCCATTATACATGTGAACTCATTCAAAATATATTCCCACCTTAGCCATGCTGCAAGAACAAAAATTTGAGAATTCTTCTTTGAGTGAAAAACAATGTGCTTCAAGATTAACTCAGAGTTCATCAGTTTTCTCTCTCTAGAGGTAGATAACATCTTTCGTCATAAATTCTTTGGAATTGTTATGGATCATTGTATTTACCAGAGTAGCTACATTTTTCACAGTGCTTTATCATT
Source organism: Pseudochirops cupreus (assembly GCA_028627135.1). Taxonomy (NCBI): domain Eukaryota; kingdom Metazoa; phylum Chordata; class Mammalia; order Diprotodontia; family Pseudocheiridae; genus Pseudochirops; species Pseudochirops cupreus. The sequence goes on along the minus strand of CM053580.1, from coordinate 349,910,058 downwards.
ACAATATGACTGCTACTGTGTATAATCAACTTCTGGTTCTCTTTATTTCACTTCATATCAGTTCATATAAGTCTCCTTTTTTATTATCTTTTTCTGAAACAACTCCCACCACCATTTTTATGGCAAAATATTATTTCATCACAATATTATTCTATCCATTGTTTCTCATTAGATAAAACAACAACTGATATTTGACTCAATAGAACAAAAGGACAAACACCTCTACTATAGGGAGGTTTGTCACCCAATCATATGAGAAAGACCATACCCCTTCCCTTACCTACCCTCCCTTTCCTCCTCCTTCCTTTTCCTTTTCTTTCCTTTCATTTCATCTTTGTATTCCCAGCATCTAGTAGGTTATTAATAAATTATTATATATTGTTTTATGTTATAAATTAATTTATTAATAAATACTTGTTAGTTGATTGAATAAAGGCAACCACAGAGTTCATTTTTTTAAAAAAATCCTCTCATTATTGATATCAAATGAAGCATAAAATGGGAACATCTATGCTACATAAAAAAGAATCACTGTTTTTATCATAGGCAATATTCGACATTCAGTTCAAATGGAAGAGGTTAGGTTATCATCTATAGGGTTGGCTACCAGGTATGTAAATATAGCCATTTGAAATTGAATAAAATTTCCCAAAGAGCTATAAAACTATGCACATTCTTTTACCAAGAAATATGATTACTAGGTCAGTATCCCAAAGAATTTTTTTTAAAAAAGGAAAAGAATCTATATGAACAGAAATATGGATAGTAACACTTTGTGGTGACAAAGATTTGGAAATTTAGAGGATAAACAAAAATGCAGAATGACTGAACAAGTTGTAGTACGTGATTGTCATGGAATATTATTGTGCTATAAACAATGACGAAGAAGATGATTCCAGAAAAAAAAAAAAACATGAGAAGACTTATATGAGCTCATACAAAGTGCAATGAACAGAACTAAAAGACAGTTGTACATAGTAACAGCAATATTATACAGATACTCAACTGTGCAGGGCAGCTACTATAATAAATAATATACAACAATTCCAAAAGAGTCATGATTTTTTTTAAAAAAAGGAATTGTAATAGTAATGAAATTTGAATTTCCTTTTGTATTGCTAAGCTGAGAGGTACTTAGCACTTAGTAATTATTCAAACCTTTGTTAAAGAAACAGAAGGTAGGAATCCCTGTTGCTGAAGTAACAGGAATGAGTTGGCTGAAACAGGAAGGAGCTAATACCATGTGTATATAAGGAGAAGTCCCTACTGGGTCAAACAGATATTGGAGCAAGTTTCATGGAGGCAGAAGCTGCTGCTGCCAAGGAGGCTGAAAAGGAATGGCCCCCCAGGCTGAAGAGAATGATTTTTATTTTGGGAACCTGGGTGAAGTGATTTTGATTCTGGGAACCAATTGGAGCTGCCACTTAGTCCGAGGGCCAGCCAGAGCATCTGAGAGTTGCCAAAGTTGTCCAAGTGCCAGCTGGAGCTGCCGCAGACTGAGGAAGCATGATGTTGACGCTGGTATTTTGTATGAAAATATTCGTGTTAAGCCTTAACTTCCTGGAAACAGAGACTGTGAAGGATTTAAGGTGGTCTGGACACTATGAGCTTCCATATGGAACAGGAAGTGGGAGGAGAGCTGGACAGGGACTTGGATCAGATTGGCTTATCACTTTTTCTGACCACACAATTCCTGGAAAATATATTTAATACTATTTTTCACATGTTTGTCATCATGGATATTAAAATGCAGCTCCTTACAGCCACCACATATCTAAGTTTTATCTCCCGCTTAACCTGAAGTTTTTAGTCTTCAGAGAGAATGATATCTTGTAATTCATCTCATAGTGCATCATTGTACTATTTAAAGAGGTTTTTATTTTTGTTTTGTTTTGTTTTTTTGGTACCAGAGAGCATCTTTGGATTATTCAAAGTGAAGTAGAGTTATCTTGTACAAAGTTGGCATTTTTTGTAATCTCCATGCAAACCCCCTGGTACCAAAAAACCACAAGATATCATTCTCTCTGAAGACTAAAAATTTCAGGCTAAACAGAAGATAAGACTTAGATTGTGGTGGCTGTAAGGAGCTGTATTATAATATCCATGATGACAAGCATGTGAAAAATAGCATTAAATATATTTTCCAGGAAATGTGTGGTCAGAAAAAGTGATAAGCCCATCTGATCCTTTATGTAAAGAGATGGAAAACTCAAATGGTGCTCAAATTTATGAAAGTTTAAAAGAGACTGTAATCATACAAAATTATAAACTTGGATGGTTTCTGATCTTCCACGGTGGATAAAGTAACCTTTTCAATAAGATCATGGATGCACGTATAGGAGGTAATATGGTATGGTCACTGAATTTGGAATCAGGAAGACCTATGTTCAAATTCTTTCATAGGTACTAGATTTGTGGCTCTGAGCAAGTTATGAAATTCTCTATACCTTAGTCTCTCCATCTATAAAATAATGGGAAGGTGGGGGGAGGGCAGACTCAATAACCTCTGTGATACTCTCTAGCATAAAACTAAAACAAAGGAACCCTAAAAAACATTGAGGAAGTTATCTGAATATATATGTCATTTCCCCTACTAAAATAGAAACTGGAAGCGTTCAGATGACTACTACAGTCTTTCACATATAATAGACACTCAATGTTGACTCTGATTGAATAACGTGTGATAATATATAAGTCTCACTCAAATGTTTCATTAGTCTGCAGAGGTAATTGTAATTACTTAAAAGCCCATACCAAATTGGAAGGGCTTTGAGGGTAGATTCTATTTTGGACTACATCTGTCACTTGAAGGCAAACTGAAGTCTGTGCTTCACCTATATCAATTCACAAAACTCTAATGATCCAGGGGAATTGAGATCTGTGCCGCTATAAGAAATATAGTATTGCACTGGTATTGTTATGGACCTTGAGGTATTAAATTATTTTTATTTCATATGTTTTAAATTATTGCCAGGAAAACATCACTTAGAATGATGCAAACATCTTCTCAAAATAAATTTCAAGAATTTAGGAAGAAGTCTTGTCTTGTTCTGTTATCTTCTATGAACATTTATTGTTCATGAAATTTCAGAGAAACCAATCATTATGACCATATTTATGAGTATTTTTTTAAATGAGATGACAGTGTATTTCTGATGTTTACTTTTCCGTAATTACCTATCATGAATTTTATCTTAGGAAAGCAGTGACATTTCCTTTTGCAGCTCTTTGGTCTTTCTTTATGCACAATTTATTATAATATATGGCACTAATTAATTAAAACTGCAGATAAATGATTTTTATTGGTGGCATCATCATCTAAAATGTTCACTCAAGTATGCTTTTGTAGGTTAAAGTGTCACAATTTGGTGAAGTAGCCTCCCAGAATAGAGTTGCTATTTTTTAGATGACTTAATTATTCTCCTCATATTGACACAGATTTTATGTTAATGAACTTTTATGTAAAAGAAGAAAATAAATATCCACAAACTCAGTTAATTGAATAAAAATATCACAGTAGTTATATAAATACCCAAATGGTATTATTGCTACAAATTCAGGCATTTATTTGGAGAGGGGGTTTTAATAGTCTAAAGCATAATTAGCACATAAAACTTTTTTAAATTGAAAATTAGCTTCAGAAATTGAATGTGTGCTCTCCTTGAAACTCTAGCTAGAAGAATTCTGCTGCTTCAGCAGCCTGCCTAAAGGAAGGCCCAGTGTTTAAGGGCTTATGATCTAGCAACAGAATGCTTGATGCACAGATTTCTCAATTTGCTTGACACATAAAAAGTCACTTTCTTAGAATGCAGTTAATTTTGCATTTCTGAGATGAGAAACAGGTTACCTAGGCAGCTAGGTGGTGTGTGCACAGAACACTGGACATGATGTCAGGAAGTACAAAGTTTGAATTCAGCCTCATACAATTACTAGTTGTATCACCTTGAGCAAGTCACTTAACTTTTGTCTGCCTCAGTTTCCTCATCTTTAAAATGGGAATAACTATAGCACCTACTTTCCCAAGGATGTTGTGTGAATCAAATAAGATAATATTTGTATTTGTAAATCTTTGTACAAACCTTGGTACAGCAGAAAAGAGCAAGGAACATTCAAGTATTTATTTAGTGCTTAAAGGTTTAGAAATTAGAAACTTACTTGTTTACAGATTTCCATTTATGACCTCTCTCTAAGGTTACTTCTTTCATAGATTTTATATACATATATATGTATGTGTGTATGTTTATATGTATGTATATATACACACATGCATGCATATACACACATGCATGCATATACATCCATATGCATGCACACTATAGGTGTGTGAACACATGCATGTAAACATATGTATTTGTGTATATGTATGTATCTGTGTAGAAACAGACATATAGTTATATTTGTGCATGCATATGTGTGTATGTATATGTGTGTATGAGTATGTATTTATGCATTGTGTATAAGTCTGTGCATATGTGCATATGCACATGTGTGTGTCTGTGTGTATGAGAGAGAGAGAGAGAGAGAGAGAGAGAGAGAGAGAGAGAGAGGAGAGAGAGAAAGAGAGAGAGGAGAGAGAGAAATAGAGAGAGATTTCAGTTGTGTCTGACTCTGTGACCCAATGAGTTTCTGTAAAGCCAATCATGAGCAGCTCTCCTAAGGATCGAAGCTGTGAATAACTTTAAGGATCTAATTGCATAGTATAGTGAACTCTCTATTATTCATCAATAAACTAAAGCAAAAGAATCAATAAACTAAAGCACAACATTCACAGCAACATAATATAGCAACTTATTAATAATGTGGCCACACAGTCTTAGATAAAAGGTATCATTCAGTAAAAGTCACAATCTCCTTAATCAATATAGAGTAGCCAAGTCCAGTTTTCTCTCATCTTAACTCCAGGGTGGCTTCCAATCATTCTTAAATCAATCATCCTTAATGTGTAGTGGAAAGTACAAAGGCCATCTACCCCTAGGTCACAGTTAGTCACAATCTCCTCAGTCAGCATTGAGCACCAATAATAAAGGTTCTCTTTCATTTTAACTTGAGGCTGACTTCCAGACTCCAGGGCTCTTCTTCCATGGGCTGTAGGCTCCTAGCTCTTGCCTGTATTCACTCAACTCTTGCCTGGATTCATGCAACTCTTGCCTAGATTCACAGGTAGGCAGCTCTCCCAGCTCTTCCCTGGATTCACGCACAGGCAGCTCTCTGCTCTGGTTCTATATCTCAACCCATTATTCCACTTCTAGCCCTTCACAGTTTCAGTTTCTAAGAAAACAAAGCTTAACAGAGCTATGAAAATATTTATAAACATTGCTAGCACTATCATCTCAATTCACTTTCTGTATGAGACATCAACAGACAGAGTTCTTCTATCTTATAAAGTAACACTAAGACAAATTAACAGACAGAATGCTTCCATCTGAAAAATAACACAAATCAACAGACAAAATGATTGTGTGACAAAGTAACGCCAACACAGAACAACAGACAGTGTTACCATCACAAACATTCTCTCTCTTAGCTCTGTCTGGTCCCAGCTCCTGCTGAAGCTTTTATCTGTTCTGCTCCTTCCTGTTCCACTCTTTCTGTGACATTCTTCCTATTCTACTCTTTGAACAAGCTCCTCCCATGGTAGGCTCCATGTAATGATGTTAGGTCTTTTAAGGGCAAGGAAAATCTTCAAACTCCTTTAGGCCTATTAAGGGCAACACAATGTATACTGTTTCCAACAAAGATGTGACACCATCAAAAGAGAGGCTCAAAGGCACTTGAATAGCTGAAACAAGTGGCAAAGTACTACTTTGCTTGCCATTATAAGTTGTCTGGGCAACGATCCTGGAGTACTTTGCCGTTTCCTTCCCTAGATCATTTTACAGATGAGGAAACTGAGGCAAAGAGTGTTAACTCATTTGCCCAGGATCACACGATGAATGCCTGAGATAAAATTTGAATTCATGATGTTCCTCCAGGCCCAACACTCTATCCACTGCACCACCTACCTGTGCATGTATGCATATGTATATGTCTATGTCTGTGTATTGTATGTGTGCATATGCATATCTATGTATTTATGCATATGTATACACACTATATCTATCACCTATTACACTTTTTTTTTAATGGCCCTTTATAAAATTCTCATCTTGACACTTGAGGACTTAAAATCAGTCATACAATTAGTGTTTATTGAATATCTTCTATACCACAATATGTCATAAATCCAGGAATACAAAATCAATTCATGAAAGACAGTCCCTGCCCTTAAAGGAGTTTACATTCTAATAGGAGAAGACATCACAGGAGGAGAATCTACTCAGTTTGGAAGAGGAGTATTTTTCATTCCTTCCCTTTGAAGAAATGATGAGTTTAATTCTTTTTGGCATTTACTGGGGCTATTTCAGGCAGTGACCTTCTACTCAGTCCCTTCTCTCCTTTCCTCCTATCTTGACAGGAAGTCAGGTCATAAGATATAAGCAGCAGAAAGAGTAGAGAAGACAATTCCAGACACGTATCCCCACCCCGAACCTTTTTGTTTTGAAGTGAAAACTTCAGCTTTAGAGGCTTCTAGTCTAGGGCAAAGGTCCCAGTTTCACATAGTTTTCTTCTCTGTAAAATTACAAAATTTAAAGATACAGATTGTAAACAAAATTTATAAAATGCTCTGATCCCCAAGGCAATTGGTCAATCTATGGTTTTGCAATTGATATAATTTGCTGTAGTTGATTATCTATAGTTCCTCTTCCTTGAGCCTCTCCCTTAGTCCCCCCTTGTCCCCCAGCCAAACACAGGTCACATCACTCTTTATAGTAAAAACAACTCAGGACACAAATTGAAATTATCCTGTCTTTACCAAGTAAACCATTGTTAAAAGAATTCAAGTAACTAGTAATTTAAAAAAAAGAATCTCTTATTGAGCTAGTGGTATGTTTGGGAAAGAAAAAATGGGTCCAGTCATAAAAGCCTTAGGGTCAGTCCCCCGGAAAATATCCTAAACTGATGTCTTTGTTGTCATCGTCATCATCATCATTGTCATCATTGTCATCATTGTCTTCTTCTTCTTCTTCTTCTTCTTCTTCTTCTCCTTCTCCTTCTCCTTCTGCTCCTCCTTCTTCTCCTCCTTCTCCTCCTCCTCCTCTTCCTCCTCCTTGCAGTCTTAGTTTTGACTACAAATTGGCTCAGAAAGATCTGCATTCAATCTAGACTTTTAGGCAATTCCTAGCTGAGTGACCCTGGGTAATTCAAATTAACCTTTGCTGGCCTCAGTTTCCTCACCTATAAAATGGGGATAATGACATCTACCTCCCAGGGTTTTCGTGAGAATCAAAGAGATAATAATAGTAAAGCACTAGGCACATTGCCTGACACATAGTAAGCACTATATAAACTTCAGCTGTTCTTATTGTTATTATAGCTGTTGTTATTGTTATTATTACATACTGTACAGTTTGCCCTGTCATGAACAGTCATATCATCATCTGGCGTTTGAAGTCCATCATGGAGTCAGTTAGATCTGTGATCCTTTAGTCAATCTCATGACTGTGTTCACTAGTAAAATTGGAAGAATGGAAGAATCAAAACATCAGGAGGCTCATAGTATTGTTTCATACATTGATAGATACTTTTGAATAGATCCCATATGTCCATATTCTCTCCGATGTGCCTGTAGAGTTTGTGTAAGTTCTAGGGTGGAAGCATAATAATTTGAAACATATTGAACAATAGCCAAAATCTATTTGCACTGTAATTGTTGTTTAGTCTATCAGTCATATTTGACTATTTGTGAACCCATGACCACAGCAAGTGAGACACTTCTTTTCTTCACTATCTCCCAAAGTCTGCCCAAGTTTGTCTTCATTGATTCCACGACAATAACTATTCATTTCATCCACTGCCATCCTCTTTTGCTTTTACCTTCAATCCTTCCCAATATCAAGGTCTTTTCGAATGAGTCCTGCCTCCTCATTATGTTACCAAAGTATTTGATCTTTTAATGAATAGTCTGAATTAATTTCTTTAAGTATTAGCTGATTTGGTCTCCTTGTTGTTCAAGGGACTTTGAAAAGTCTTCTCTAGCACCAAAGTTCAAAAGTGTCAATTCTGTGGCACTCAGTTTTCTTTATAGTTCCACTCTCATACACATGCATTGCTACTGAAAAAACAAAAACAAAAACAAAAACACTATACCTTTCTATGGACCTCTGACAGCAAAGTAATGTCTCTGCTTGTTATATGCTGTGCAGATTTGCCCTAACTTTCCACAGAGCAAGAATCTTTTAATTTTGCAGTTGTGGTCACTGAGTGCAGTGATTTTTGTATCTAAGAATAGAAAATCGGACTTTACTTCCATTACTTCTCCCTCTATTTGCCAGGAAGTGATGAGACTAGTTGCTATGATCTTAATTTTTATGACATTAAGCTTCAAAGCAGCTTTTATATTCTCCTCTTTAACCCTCATCAAGAGACCTCTTAATTCTTCTTCACTTTCTCCCATCAAAGTGGTATCATCTTCATATCTGAGATTGTTGATATTTCTCCCAGCAACTTAATTACAGCTTTTAATTCATCCAGCCTGGCATTTCACATGATGTACTCTACACATAAGTTAAATAAATATTAAACCAGTTGTTCCATATTAATTTCTAATTTTTGCTTCTTGGTCTATATATAGATTCCTCAGGATATAAGAAAGGTGATCTGGTAATCCCATCTCTTTAAGGACTTTCCACATTTTGTTATAATCTACACAGTTAAAGACTTTAGTGTAGTCAGTGAAGGAAAAACAGATTTTTTTTTTCCTAGAACTCCCTTGCTTTTCCCATAATCCAGATAATGTTGGCACTTTAGTCTCTAGTTCCTCTGCCTCTTCAAAAACCAGCCTGCTCTTTTGAAAATTCTTAGTTCTCATATTGCTGAAGTGTAGCCTGTAGTAGCTTAAACATAACCTTTGCATTGTGTGAAATGAGTGAAACTGTTCAGCAATTTGAACATTCTTTGGCATTGCCCTCTTTAGGATTGGGACACAAACATCCTTTCTAATCCCGTGGACACTGTCTCCCTCAGGTGTGTCCTCTCCTCCCTCCAGTTTCTAACTGTTCTGATTCCCAACCATGGTGGGCTCTATTCTACCCTTCAGCAAATTCCTCCCACTACAGATTCTATATGATTACATTCAGCCTATTAGGGGTCAGGGTCTAGCTTCAAAGAAGGGAAGGTCCTCAAATTCTCATTACCATTACAGATGTGTGAAACTGTACTCATCTTCCCCCCCCCCTTAACCCTGTCACCTTCAAACTTCCTTATTACTGTTGAGAGTACCACCTTCCTCTATGTCACTGTCGCCTAGGCACACAGCTTAGGTGCTATCCTCAATTCTCACTGTCCCTTGAACTCCATAATCAATCTATTACCAAAGTCTTCTAACTCCACTTTCTATAATCAGCTCTGCTTAGTTTCAACTCAGTAGAAAAAAATACCCCTCCCAGCATAAGCTGATCACTTCAGATCTCTTCACCATGCTACTAACTCAGTTTTGAAAATTCAACATATTTCTATTTCCTTCAGCCTCATATCCCCTCTGATTGGAAGGCTGGAGTGTAGAGCATTAAACTCTACTCAAAGTTTTCCTTTATAGAGGGCAGATCCTGGACTTCACAGCTTACTTATCTTTTCATCTGTAGTTCTGCTTGGCTGCAACTCAAAAACTAGATTCCAGTGTCCCATGGTATCCTTCTCCTCCTCCATTCACGCTTATTGGTTATCTTCTCTCATTAGATGGTAAGTCCCTTTCTTTCTTTTTTTTTCTCCTCATTTGTGCCCCCATAGATTTGCTCAGTGTCTGGAACATAGAAAGTGCTTAATACATATTTATTGAATTGAACCAAATTGTTTTTCACCTTTGCAACATCTCTTGAATATGTTCCTTTCTCTCCTCTGATACTGTCACCACCCTAGTGCTTATGTCATCATACTTGGTTGGATTACTGCAATAGCTTGCTGGTTGATTTCTGTGCTACAAATCTCACCCTATTCCAGTCTGTTGTGGTTTAGGGATGCTGGGACCCCAAAATCCAAGGGCAAAAGATGTATGGGTTCTGCCTCAAATGAATTCAACCCAAGCCTTCTTTTAGCCAAAGATAAAGTTTATTAGAACACTAGTCAGGATGGGTGTGATTCTAAAAATCCACAATATTGGCCAGACTGAATTCTGAACCATTGGCTAGACTCTTAAGGAATCTGAGCATTTTAATGGAGGCAAGATGGATCTTTTACACAGAAGACTGTGGGAACAGAGCAGGATGTAGAAGTGGCCAAGTAGTCTGGGTTGACTAGGAGGTGATAGAGAAGGAGCAGTAAGGCCTGGATGCCCCAGGTGAATGCCAGGGACCTGGCACATGAACAAGGGAGAATGGGGTCTAGATGGAGTAAAGACTGGGAAGTAGCCAGGGGAAATTTGGAAGTAAGAGGTAATGAAGGACTGGGCTAGGTTACAGGTAAAAGATTTGGGAGATTGGGCATATGTCACAGTGAAAGGCCAGATGAGAGAGTTACTGGGATGGGCTGATGTCTCAGGCAAAAGCCAGAGACATGACCAGGTGGGAAATTTCAAGATAAATTCAAGTGGGGGTTTCTAGGGCCCTTACTCACTCAAGTTCATCTTCTATTAAGTCACTAAAATGGTTTTGCTAAAGCACCATCTGATCAAAGTACCTGCTTAAAACTGGAGAACTCCCCTGTAATCAAATAGGGCTGATAAAGATTTCAGTTTTTTGGTGACTATGTTTTGCAGCAGATCCAGAAGCAGAGATACTACTGCAGAGGTTGGGAGCTTAGGGGTGCTCAAGACCCCAAAATACTGACACTCCGGGTCTTGCAGAATGAATTCAACTCAAGTTTTCTTTCAAAGTAAAACAAAGTTTATTAAAGATTCTCCATAATGGGTAGACTCATAAGGAGTCTAAGTATTTGTGACACTTCTATTGAAAGCAGGCCAGAACAATCTGACACAGACTGAGTCTGCCCTAGAATGAATCTCAGCACCTTCATGGAGGCAAGATGGATCTTATATACAGAAAGATTTTGGGAGGGGTCTAGAGGTGGTCTAGAGGAAGGGTTTGGTGAGGGTCTTGAGGAGGGATCTAAGGAGGATCTTGACTGGACTGAGGTCATATTCCAGGAGTGGTATTAAGGTTGGGAAATACCTGAAGGTTACCTGGAGAGGACAGACAATGGAGGGCTACTCTAGTTTAAGGGTAACAGATTTGTGTATAGATATTTTCATAGGATGAGGGGTGGGAAGTAGCTGGACAATGGAGGGCTAGGCTAGGTTAAGAGTAACAGAGGTTTGGGCCAAGCTATAATGAAAGGCTTATGGCCTCAGACGAATGCCTCATCAAGTATAAAGATTAGAGAGGAGTTCAAGGGGGTTCCCTGAGTTGTACCCTATCATTATTATTCAGCACCAAGATTGCAAGTTTATCCTGAGTAATTGGAGCCACAATAAGTTTTGTCTCATACCATTTTGCCTATGATTAAGTGGATCTTGTGGAAGAGATGAATTCTTTTTAGAGGGAAAACTCTTGACTTCCTGCTTTTTTCTGTTTTTCAATCATTTCCAGGCATATCCTATTTCTGTGACTCTATTTTTGGGGTTTATTGGCATAGATAATGGAATTGTTTGTTATTTCCTTCTCTCCCTCACTTTGTAGATAAGGAAACTGAGACAAACAGGGTTAAGGGACTCACCCAGAGTCACATAGCTCCAAAGTATCTGAGGCAAAATTTGGACTGAGGAAGATGAGTGTTCCTGATTCCAGGCCCAGCCCCTTATCTCCTGCACCACCTAGTTGCCCTGTTTTGTCTATTACCTTTCCATTTAACTAAAATATTGCCCTTTAATTTTTTTTTTGTCTTTCTTTTGCTTTGTTTCTAATAACATATGTCTGGAATAAAATTCCCATATGTAACCTGCTTTTGATAATTCATCTTAATTCTTTCACAATTTGTTTCCCAAAATAATCTCTTTATTGTTTAAAGAAAATAAGTGATATCTTTTCTTTTTTAAACCTTTATTTTTTTTTTATTTTAATCTTTGGTATATTCAGAAAATAATAAATGCTGTAGTTTTCTGAGTTTTTTTTTTCCTTTAAACTTTAGGACAATGAAACTATGTCTCAGGAATACTCATGCCAGAGTAATGCAATGTAGGCATGAATTTGAGCTTTCAGTCATGTGTTAAGAGGGATGTCATAAATGTGCTCTGCAAGAAGACTAAGCCCAATGGAAAATTCATGATGATTTTTAAACCAGTAACCTGAGAAAGCCTAGGTCACACTTGTTAGTTGATTTCTCCCCCAAAAAACAATGAGAAAGAAACATATTTCCTCAGGAAGTCAAACTCTGTGGGATAGTTTTGGAAGCCTACAATATGTCTCAGAGACACCCACACTGTTTTCTTTTCATTACAAACAGTTGGAATTTAAAGTTGAGCTATAAACCTTCCTGTATATGTCAGTACCTTTGTTTAGGCTTCCTGCAACAAGTGATGGAATCTCTAACATTGAAAAAGAGAGCTATAAGCTATTTTCCTTGCAATTGTTGAGACAGATAGTTATATATGACAATCAGTCACTGGAGATGATGCCCAGGGGGACAAATTGGCCCATCCATCCAACATATCAACTGGCATACAACATTGCCTTCTCTATTGTCACCCTTGACAAATGAGGTAACTTTTTGTTAAGTCCTGTCTTTCTCTTTTCCCTGAGCCCATTTCCATGTAAAGATGGTCATACTACCTGTGATAAAACTGCATTAATATGTGTTCCCCAGACAGACAGCAATAACAAGAAACTTGTATTAGTTATAGATTTTTGTTTTATGTTTCATTTCTCTAAGGAATCTTCTTTTTCATTTTATGCTGCAGCCTACAGAATAAACATCATCTGTTCATTTGGCTAACATAAAAGCCATTATTGAAAATCTAGCATTCTGTTTCCCAATACATTTATACTCTAATAAACATATACTCAAAAATTGTATTAGTCTTCTAGTGTTACCTGCATTGAATTTGAAATATTGTGAATGATTCTGAAATCTCTTGAGGCTGAATTTTGCAACATATATGCAATAAATAAACAATGTGGTTGAGGCATACCCCATATGTAGATGCCAAAAATTTTTGACTTCTTAAATATTGAAGGATATTGTCACCTTTATGGATGAATACATGAATGCAACCTCAATGGGAAATTAAGTAAGAATGGCAACAGTCTGCTAAAACTCCTTGAAATCATGGCACTATTCATCTCTGTGTAATATAGCCCAATGCATCATAAAGGCTTGTTTTATCAAACTCTCACCCTTCCTCCCTCCCTTTCTTTCTCTCTCTC
>CM053580.1:349872554-349893667 GCA_028627135.1 Pseudochirops cupreus | reverse complement strand
TATTCTCTGAAGTTCAGGGCGCCGACTTTTCCCCCTGAACTAGGTAAATGGTATTTGATTGATTAAAGTAAGATTGTTAACCCATTTTGAGTTGCTTTCCTTTAGAAAAGCAGATCTAAGAACCTGTGCTAGTAGCCGCCCTAGGGATGCTAAGGTGCTTGCTGTTACAGATAGGATGAAGGGAAATATAGTTAGTCTTTCACACTCTAACTACTACAGAAATGTTTTGCATAACTACACAAGTATAACCTATATTGTATTATTTCTCTTCCCAGTGGGGGTAAGTGAGGAAGGGAGAAGGGAAAGAATCCGGAACTCAAAGTTTTAAAAAACAAATGTTGAAAAAAAAATGTTTTTACATGCAACTGGGAAATAAGATAGACAGGCAATGGGGTATAGAAATCCATCTTACCCTACAAGAAAGTACGGAGAATGAATGGTAGGACATAAAAGAGGGCAGATTAGGAGAAGTGATATTCAGCATACTTGCTATCTTGGGGTGGTGAGGTATGGGAGAGATGGGGAGAAAATTTGTAACTCAATATCTTCTGGAAATGAATGTTTAAAACTAAAAATAAGTAAATAAATTTTATAAAAAGGTCAACACCAAAAATATAGAAGAAATTTGAAGGCCCTTCTTGGTACTCATGTTAATGAAGTAGCTTCTAAATTTTCAAGAAATACAAAAAAAGTAGATATTATTTATTTGAGCAATAATCAAAGGTGTCAAACACTATATTGATGTTTCCAGTTAATTTGGTGGCAAAGTAGGAACTAGAGTCACCCAATACCCTACAATCAAGTCCATAAAACTTTAAAGTGCACTGTCAATATGACCATGTGAGAGTGAAAGGCATAGCACATAAACTGTCATAATCCACAACAAGAAACAAAAGCAGTAAAACACTGAGGCAGCCCTCACTTAGGTCATAGTAAGTATATAAGTCAGAGTAATGTCTGGGAAAACACTTGTAATCCTGCAGGAAGCCTACTACCAGCACAATGTTACAGGGAAAAAAGATGGAAAAGTTACTGTGGCTAAAACCTAAGGAAAGTCACCAGGAGAATGAGCCCCAAACCAAGCATTCATATATTCATATCTTACCTACTTCATCCAGAACCAAGGATATTCTCATACCATCTGAAAGTACAAGAGGGGCACAACCTAACCAAAGCTCAAATGCTTAATATAGAAGCAAAGACTGAATAAATGAGTAAACAGAACATAATGTCAAACATAGGGAAGACATATCATTGAGAGACAGCTAAGAAGAAAACCCAAAAGGAAAAACAAACAAACAAACAAACTCAAAATTAGGACCAAGTAGAGCATGAGGGTGAAAAACGATTTGACCAGAAGGGCTACGAGAGTACCCGCATGAAATGAAGCAGGAGATAATGAATTGAATATTAAGTAAAATGCAAATGAAAAAAGGAAATAAGCATTATTAGCTTAGAACAGGGAGTCACTGTTCAAATATTAGATTCCTATACAATATTCCTATTCCTAAACACCATTGTTTTCCATAAAATATAACCCAATGAATTTTACCGCCAGATGAATTCCAGGAAATGACTAAAATCCAAAAATGACATCCAAAGATCCTGCATGGGAAATATCCACATGAACTCATCCAACAATATATCAATAAAGAAACATAAAACAAACTACTAAATAGGCAAAAATCTTTACCAAAATGGAGAGATTTGTGATGAGAATTCAAAATCATCTTATTATCACAAGAAATTACAAATAAGTTATATTTTTAAGCCTACACTTATTAGACAATGCAATGAAATGACAGAAACTATACTACACATCACTGAAGACTGCCTAGCAGTATATTACCTTGTGGTTAGAATTAGATATCAAAAGCTTTCTATTTTTCATAAACAGGTTACATATCCTGTATTACAAATAAAGATCCCAAATATTGACTAATATTTAATAAATAAATTATACTGGAGCCAGATCATTATCACAAATAACTGTTTATATCATTACCTGTATATAACTTTGATCCATAAATACTTAAGAACAAAGCTTTATGTAGAATTTGCCATACCAAATACTCTAATAGCCAAACTAGATAAAAGAAAGTAAAAAAGAAGAAATGAAGAAACCGAGAACATACAGAACTAACCAAAGAAATAAAAATCAAATCATGTGGGAGCAGGATTAGGCACACATCATCCTCTTCATGGTGTCTGCCATTGGCATTATCTCAAATATGATTCCAGTGAATCTGAAGTTCAAAAGATAAGTTTTCATCACAATATCTTAATTTAATTATACAAAGTAGTTATTTTATTTACTTGTACAATTCTCTGAAGAACATTAAATAATAAAGAATAATAGCAAGATAGTAATTTGTCCCAGAATCATGTCTATCTCAATTTAAATTCCCTTAAACACAGGAAGAATGACATGAATAAGAGCATAATAGTTTATATAGATAAATACTTTGCAGTTACAAAACACTATCATATATGTTATCTCACAAGTTGCTTAGCAAGTAGGCAGTACAAATATTTTTATCCCTATTTGAAACTCAATGTTGAAGAGGAAAAAAAAAACATTAAGTACATGAAATATTTAAATGATAAGTCACCACCAAATCTAAAGCCTTCAGGGAATGCAAGTACATAATACAAAATTGAAGGCTGGTATAAAAATACACACAGGCAATGTGTATAAGATGAGAAAAAAAATAAAAATCCAACCCTTTCCTTTTGGTCAAAATGGTCAAAAGTGTTCTGCCCCTTTGGCAGGCATTATGATTGGCTGAAACCCAGAAGTATTGATATCATGAATCATATTACTCTGTAGGAAGACCATGGTACACTGGTTTGGATGAAAGTTTCAGGTCACAACAGTTCTGTAATGATTCTGCTGCTGAGTGCATGGAGACAGTCACAGTCCTTTCCTGGTAGGATGATAATTAAAACTAGACATAATGGTAAAATGCCTCAAAAATGAATCCATGGGGCATAACTATTTGTGTGCCCAGAGGTATAATAATCTGTTTCACAGCAGCCAACACATGCTGACTTCTAGTGGGAATTATGGGGGGGAAAACTATTTGAGCAAAGCCAAGAGAATAGTATCTATACACAGCGGGTACATTGGACACATGATCATAAAATACAGTTTGCCTAATCTACCCTAAGTTTTTGTTTCTTTTAATGTTTCAAATATAACAAAAACTATAGGATTAGGTGTACAGCTTACTAATTGTAACATTCTCAGGAACTGTAACCTGGCTGTCAACAAAGAACAGAGTTGATCTCTCTGTCATGTCTTCTGCAAGTATATTTACAGTATTGATATTGTCTGCTATTTTTATTATATTATATAGCACCAAATTCCTTGCCTGACATACACAAGATGCTGAGGAAAGACTTGTTGAGTAAGGTAAATCGTTATGATATTTTTTTCCAGATGGAGAAAATGGTCTCAACTACATGCAACCAGTTTCTGCCCTTACTGTAATGTCTAGCTTAGGATCTAGTTCTTCCATAAGGTTTCAGATAAAGCCCTGTGCTTTGTCAATCAAGAGCCTTTGTCAGTTACACCCAGCTGTCATTGATCTCATCCCTCTTCTGAACATCTTGCCTCTTGGTAGACATTGCATATCTTTTATTGCACTTTTATATTCTGAATGAATGAAAAGCATATATTAAGTGCTTTATATGTGCAAAGCTACATGTAAATTATTGAGGAAACAACTACAAAAGTGAGACTGTTCCTGCCCTCAAAAATTTCCACAACAAAAAGAAAGACAATTTTTCTTGAGAAGAAGTGATTGGGAAAAGAGATTATGCTCTGGAAAATCACAAAGATGGTGAGAAGAACAGTAAGGGAGTCAACTGACATTCCCTTTCCAAAGTCAGTGTTTCTGATGATTTTATTAAAGTCTCAGAGAAAGAAATGAGACAGGCAAAGGAAATATATGTAGGGTAGTATGTTTGTTTTTTTTTTATGTATAGATTAGGGGTGACTAGGTGGCAGAGTGAATAGAGCACCACCGGCCCTGGAGTCAGGAGGACCTGCATTCAAATCTGGCCTCAGACACTTAATACTTACTAGCCATGTGAACTTGGGCAAGTCATTTAACCTCAATTGCCATGCCTTCCACCCTCCAAAAAAAAAAAAAAAAGTACATATTGAAGAAGAGGCTAGATGGTCTCAGAGAGAAAAGCATAGAATGGTCCAATCCCTCCCAGTCCGTCCCAGGCATGGGCCCTGGAGTAGGACTTTAGAGAGTTATGTGACATTTGTGACTGGAGCAGCAAGAGTGCCTTTTATAGAAGTTATATGCACATATCTTATATTCTTTTCTGGACTGTAATCTCCTTAGAACTTTCTGGGCTTCATCTCCTCACCTATCTCCTTCTTATCCAGAGGCCTACTTTCCTAAATTGATACTCCCCTTATTGGGCCAATCTTACATCAGGGAGTCCAGTCATGTTTATTCTATTACTAGCTCAACTAACTCCCTTAACTTCAGTCAACTTGCCCTGAGCCTTCTCCATGTCTCTCTCTCTCTGTCTCTGTCTCTGTCTCTCTTTCTCTCTCTGTCTATCTCTCTGTCTCTCTCTCGTCCTGTCCCATGTGGGAGTTGGGGAGAATGTTGAATGTTTGTCTTAATGTCCTCCATCAGAGAGAAGGAATCATGATATGATGGAAAGTGTTAACTTTGGAGTGAGAGACCTTGGGTTAAATCACACCTTCAATATATGATATTTGTGTGACATTGGGCAAGACATTAAGCTTCCTTGGGTCTCATTATGTATAAAGACCATATAGCCCTGTGATCCTCTGGTATGTAGCATAGTGCTGATTTATCTCAGTATTCCCGGGAATTTTGATAAAAGCAGCTTCACTTTTGCTCCTAAAATAAACTTAATTGCATTTTTCCTGACTTACATCAACTCTAAATCCTTCATCTTGACATAGATTTATACTTAGAAAGAAACTTAAGAGATTATCTCATTGAACCTGCCCATTTTATAGTTGAGGAACAGTACCCAGAGAGATTAAGTGACTTACCCAAGGCATAAAGGTAGCAGACATATAGCAGCATAGGTAAAATTCAAATTCAGGTCATTAAACTTCAAATTCGATGCTTTTTCCATTACACAGTGCTGCAGTCCTTAATGTTTATTTATTGGGCTTTGGGGTTATCTATTCTTATATTCTAGCCTTTTTTTTTTTTTTAACTTTTGCTTGCAAACTAAAAATACAGCAAAGTAGTCTGGTGGAATGAGTAGCTGTCAGTACCCCTGTCAGCACTCAAAGCCTATAAGTTTCAAAATAATTGCCCATCTGAATCAGTAAAGGAGTTTCCTCAACAAGACTTCTCTCTGTTGATGAAATTACAATTCATAAATGAAAAAAAATAGAAAGTGCTAGAGAACAGGACATGATCTATGTGATTCTTTTTGTGTGGTGCCCAGGACAATACAAGTTATGAAAGGTATCATTTTTTTTTTCAATTTGAAAAGCAGCAGTCTGTAGTGGGCAAAGGATTTCATGTGGAGTCAATCAGTCAATAAGAATTTAAGTGCCCAGCGTCTGCCCAGGTACTGTGCTAGACATTAGGAGTCCAAAAACAAACAAACAAAAAGTTCTTGTCAAGGAACTTCTATCGGGGAAAAACAAAACATGTACAACACATGAGTAAAAATGTCCAGAATATATATGTAAAAAAAAAATAGATAATGGAGTCACCAGAAGCTAAGAAGGTCAGGAACAGATTTGTATATGATATGGCAAGTAAAGTGACTCTCAAAGAGAATAAGAATTCTGAGGGATAGGGTTGAGGAGGGAGTGCATTAAGGGAAGCCTATGACAAACAATCAAGAGAATTGGATTTGATTCCTGGCTTCACTTGACTTTTCCTATGTGATCTGCAATTACTAATTTAACTTCTCCACATCTCCTTCACTTCACTTTCTCTCTGCTCTCTGCTCTCTGCATCTGCTGATTCGAAGGACAAGAAGTTCCTCCCAGCATAAGCATAGTACTTCTAACCCCGTTATTCTTGTTGTTCAGTTGTGTTTGATTCTTCTTGAGTCCATTTGGAGTTTTCTGGGGAAAGATACTGGAGTGGTTTGCCATTTCCTTAGCCAGTTCATTTTATAGATGAGGAATTGAGGCAAAGTATCTGAAGTTACATTTGAACTCAAGTAGATGAGTCTTCCTGAGTCTAGGATCAGCAATCTATCCCCTGTACCACCTAGTTGCCCTTCTAATCTTGTCACTTCCCCGCAAACTCAATTCTTGATCAACACCACCTCAATCAGCCTTCTCTCTTAAGCTTGGGGGACTGGACAGTGGAGTACCAAACTCCTCCCAATGCCTTCTTTGTAGAGGACAGAAACTGAACTTTCAGCTTATTCTACTCTGCATCTTCTCTGTCTGCTTTCAACTACACTCTGTCTCCCCTATTCCCACCACTTTCCTGCCTCTTTTTGTGTATTGTCTCTTTATTAGATAGGAATTTTCCTGAGGGCAGGGACTGTATTTCTTTTACTTAATTTTCTCAGTTCCCCAGCATTTAGCTCAGTGCCTGGCATATACGAGATGCTTAATAAATGTTAATTAAGTTCAATTGAAAATTAAATTCTTCAACTGGGGGAAATAGTTATATTATAGTACCCTGTAGTGTTGTGAAGAGAAATAACAGGTGTATTCAGTTTTATTTCAATTCTATTCAACATTCTTGCTCATGCTAGGTGCCGAGGATGAAAGAAAGAAAGAAAGAAAGAAAGAAAGAAAGAAAGAAAGAAAGAAAGAAAGAAAGAAGAAGGAAGGAAGAAGGAAGGAAGAGAGAAAGAGAGAAAGAAAGAGAGAAAGAAAGTGAAAGAGATAAAGAAAGTCAGAAAGAAAGAAAGAAAGAAAGAACGAACGAAAGAAAGAAAAAGCAAAAAAGAGAGAAAGAAAGAGAAATTGCCTTTACCAGTGCTTAGCACAGTGTCACCTATTCTAAATGCTTGATAAATGCTCTTTGACTTACTGACTCATTGACTTCCCTTAAGGAGCTTACACCATATTTACATCTTTGACAAATTATAAAAGGGTCAATAGTATGTGATGTGAGGCTACATGCAAGGCTTTTAGATTTCTGAGCTATTATAAAGGTCCAAAGTTCAATCAGAGCCAGAACTGTACATATAATACAAATGACTTGTTTTTCCAAGAAAGGGTTCAGGATTAGTAGAATGATGTTTTCTACTTAGGCATAAAAAAAAATAGAAAAAGAACCATGATTATGCTAAGTACTGATTAATTAGAGTTGACCTTTAATGAGTAGTTGCTAAATTTGGACCTGAAATCTTATATTCCTTTAAAACCTGATCTGTATCATATTCTTTTTATGCTATATGTAAATGTTAGTAAATAATGAAAAGTTCAATTATATCAGCTTTGATTTTTTTTTTAGGAGAGAAAGCATAATTAACTGGATTGTGTGCTATTGCTATGCTTTTATTTAATCATTCCTGAGAAAAGTGTAGGCAGGTTTCAAATGGTTAAAAATAACTATGATTCACATCTCACCTGTTGGCAGCTATCCAAATCACAGGCAGAATGTCTAAAAGGAAATGATTTTCAAGCTCTTACAAATATATAAACCTAAAGTTTTGAAGTAATGACCAACCCAGGAGTAATTCTATTTTTTTCCTCATTTGTTTAATAAATGCATATAAATATGGTACTGAGATAGTAGTGAATGTAAAGTGTTTATGAATTCTAACTCCTGAGTGGCATAGGGGTGATTTTTAATTATCCTACGTAGGAGGATTCTAGAAGTTCGGGTTCTTGTCATAGAAGGGAAATGTCCTGGGTAGTACTATAACCTAGAGAATCTGTTTTGTGGGTAAGCTCAAGTTGGAGGATTTTCAATGTTGAGCTCAAGAATAGAACTTTCTAAAGCAGGGGTTCTTAACTGTGGGTGTGCATGTGCCTCTGTGTGTGTGTGCGCGTGTGTGTGTGTGTGTGTGTGTGTGTGTGTGCGCTATACACATAGCCAGACTGGTAAAGTCTATGGACTGCTTGTCAGAATAATGTTTTATGTCTTTCTGTTTTCCATTACATCATATTACCTTTTACTATTTAAAACAAAACAAAAACAAAAAAAAACAAAGTTTCTCCTTTCTTTTAAAGTAGGACACCCTTAGTCCCTGCATCACAGTTTATTGACTTCAGTTGCACAGATCAGTTACAATCTCAATTTATCTAATTTTTAGTTAAAAGAAGAAGATAAAATCCGTAGGCCTTTAATATACTGATAAAAGGGTAAGCTTGAGCTTGAACTGGGTATTCTGCAGAATGATTACTGATGAATTATGATTTATGAATAGCAATAACAATTATTCTGGTCATTTTTTTTCCCATGAGCTAAATTAACAAGTCATTTGATACTTTTGGTAACTTATGAGTTCTTTCCCCGATGTACTCATTCTTATTGTGAAACTCAAAGGCCTTCCATGTTTTCCCACAAATTAGGGTGATTTTTATTCTTTCTGATCCATAAATCACTCACAAAGGATCTAACCAACAACCTGATAGATATCATTTTATTTTCTTATCTCAGGGATACCTAAAAGACAAATTAACTGATAATAAATATATAAATAATCTAGAGGTCAGTAGGATAAAAAAAAAAAGCCAAGTACTCATCCGCTTGTTCTATTTATTGTCATGATGTTAAACTTCATTAGCAGAGCTGAGGGTCTAATAAAGCAAAAAAAAAAGAAGCATTCTAAATACTACCTTTAATATATTACAGTCATACTTAACCATGATTTTTTGTAGGCTATTCATTCATTCACTTATTTGTTTGTTTGTTTTTGTATCTAGAGACTTTGTATTCCAATAGTGATTTAATTAGTTTCAACAATGAGGAGTGGCTTTGATATAATGCCCATATGTTTATTCTACAAAAAATCCCAGTTATCTAAAATAGAAAATTATTTGAGTTGTGTAGAGTGAGAATGTGTTCATTCTGGGTTTATAAATAAAATTTCTTTGGTGTCTAGTGTCTGGAATGGTACCACTTAACATGGATCTTTGTTGGATAGTTAAAATGGGGAGATTAAATTTTCTATCAGAATTCATACCACAAAAGCATCTTGCTTTTTTGTTTATGTTACAATTGTGTCTTGTTCTGGTTCCCCTGACCAATGCAATACCCCTTCTATTCAGTATAGTGTGAAAATTTAAAGTAGCCAATACAAAGAGGAACAGCTGGAAATAAGATTGCGAAGATCAAGGGAGCATAATATACAAATTGTATCATATATGAACCAGAATCCACATCCTGATAATCATATATACTGAATCAATAGAAGCCATCTAGGCTTTACTGTCAAGTTTCTTTTGCTCTGATATGTAAATCTCAGAAAAATTGAAGACCTCCAAAGTTCCACACTAGCAGAACTTCAAAAAGGACCTAATACTTTGAAAAAGACATGGACATGTTGTCATTACAGTTTTACTGATAACTTTCAGATGATTTGCATATGTTAATGGCACAGATAAGAGTTAGTCTGTTCCCCCCAGAACCTTATAAAAATGAAACATTAAAATTGTGCCCTCTAAGCACTCTTCTCTCTTCTTCAGGTCTATGTTACCCAGTGTTCCTGGGTAGCTTTGGAGAGGATAATTGGAGCTGGGAGACAGATTCTAGGATTTTAAGAAGAAAGTGAAAGGAGAGGAAGTTGAGGCCCCAATTGTGATCACCTATTTTCAAGGAATTTGACTTAAAAAGAAAGGATGGTAGCATGATAGTCAGCAAGTTGGTAGAAGTTAGTGAGTGTTTGTTGAGGATGGAAGAGACTGGTATGGAAGGTAGCAGAGAAGGATTAGGGAGACAGAGGAGATTACAGTAGGTGAAATCTACTGGAGAAGATGGGAGGGGTTCATGGGTATATTCAGAGGGGTTGACCTTGGCATGTAAAAGGGCTACCACATTATCAGAGGCAGAAGGGGAGGATGAAATGGTAGGGGTTGATGATAGGTTGTTGTGCAATGGTGATCTGATGTTTGGGCCAGCTGGACTCGGGGATCCCAGGGGCCCCAAAGTACCTACCATAGCCCCGCAGTTGTGCACAGCCGCCCCAATGGCCCTGCAGGTGCTCTCAGTCACCCCGATGACTCTTCGGAGTTAGAACTGCGAATATGGACAGAATAGTCCAACACCTCTCAGTGGAGTGGCCAAGTGTCTTTATTGTCTTACAAATCTCCTCTTGCTGCTGCCCCCTCAGCCTTATTCGCCTGCCCCTTTTATTCCCTTTCTGTCTACCCTTTGGTCAAGTGTTTCAACAATAAGGTCCTGATAGGCGGGGAGTGCTTCTCCATTGATGGTGCATACACAATGCCCCGTGTTTGATGTGCAGTCATTGAGGCAGAATACATACCCGGATGCCTCTTACCCACCTCAGGTTTTCCTTGTCAGTAAGGGCACACTGACCGAGGTCAGATATCTAGGTACCTCTAAGGGGCCCTTACAATCTGATGGGTGAGAAAACTACTCAAAGACTATAGATGCAATATACAGAAATGGCTTTCCTTTGTTTCTCCTGTACCCTTTTCCAACCATAAAGACCTTTGACAATGTCAATTGTGTCTTATGGAAATCATCATTGGTAACAGCTGCAGGCTATTTACATACTTATGATTTTGAGCTTTCTTAGAAGGTAGAGATTATAGCAGTCCTGCAGTTTATTTACTGTCTTCCATGTAATTGGCAGGATAAGGTCATCTTAGGTCATTTTCCCACAGAATACATCAAGTTCCATGCTAGGGGTGCCTAATGAAGACGCTGTGAAAGGTAGGGGCTATTTTTACTTTTTCATTCTATTTCTGGAACTTAGCACAGTGCATGGCTCATAGTAAGTGCTCAATAAGTGTGTGTTGATAGATTGATTAGGTTTTCACATAACCATGGATTAGAGTTGGGCCTCATCACCTCTTTCATGGACTACTGTAATTGCCTCCCATTAATTATATTTGCCTTAAATATTTCCCCATTTGAAACAATTCTGAAACAACAAAGCCACAAAAATAAAAATAAACAAATCAAAGGCTTCCAATTACCTCTAGGTTCGAACGTAATGATATGTCTATTTATCTGAATAAACATAAACAGCCCTTCAGTATTTAAAGCTTTTCACAACCAGGCTTTTTTCTGTCTTCCCAGTCTTCTCATGTTTTACTCCTCTGTTCTCTTATATTTACTCTGTATTCCAGTCACAGCAACCTATACATACTGTTGGATACACAAAACATTCCACTTCCTACCTCTTTACCATTTTGTTCTCTCATCTCTATGCCTGGAATACAATTCCTTTTGACCTCCATGGTTGGAATCCACTCTGTCCTCACTTCCACTTTATGTAATCCCTGGTTATCCTCAAGACTCAGTTTGTGAAGTTTTTCCCATTCTGCTCAGGTACTGGATTACCCTCTTCAAAACTATCTTCTGCTGATTTTGTATATATTCAAAAAATGCTCAATCACATACTTTTAAAAAAATTTCCTCCATTAGAATATAAGATCATAAAGGACAGGGACTATCTCTATTTTATATTTTTATCCCCAGCACTGAGCTCAGTATCTCTCATGTATTAGGCTCCATAAATGCTTTTTGACTGATTTATGGAAAAACATGAAATCCTATCTAAATTAATGGAGAGAGTTTTTACAATACGGAAATCATGGATATATCCACAGACCAAAATAAATGATTTTCTAATCTCATTTCGTTATTTGGATAATGATTACTTCAATAATAATAATGTATATGTATACATTAGTACTAAATGCATGTTTTCTTATAGTAATTAGCAATTAGAAACACGCAGAGAGATGAAAACAAGCTAAATAATTGTGCACATTTCCGGGATGAAATGGCAAGAGAAAAAATAGAAACTTGTATTTTCCTACAAGAGAACTAGAAAAATATGAATCCAGAAATAAAATTATATTAGATTTAAAATTAGAAGAGACTCTTGAAATCACTGATTCTTCTTATTCCTTAATACTTTAGATGAGGAAATCAATGCCTGAAGAGAGGGTAGGAGACTTTCAACCTCTCACAAGTAATAAGTAGTAGAATTGGAATTTGAAGTCAGATACTCTTGCTCCAAATACAGTGTTTTTCCCCCCTTATACCACACTACCTCTTCATGTTAGATGTGTAGGAAATGTTAAGTCAATAAGGGGAGTTTCAGACCCACGCTTTTATAGTTCCTGGTCAGGAAAAAATAAAAAGTAGATTATTGGAACCCTATTATACCACAATAAGGGAGCTCCAGGGTATACTGCAGAGGTGCTAAAATGACATCATAACCCCCCACAAATATTACCCCTACTAATATTTATAGGGCTACAAGATAATGAATTTAGAGCTAGAATGGACCTTAGAGGGATTCTTTATTTTATAATTGAGGAAACTGAGACCTAGAGGCAATACAATAGACTTATAGTCTTTATAACTGGACAAGGTCTCAAAGCCCTCCAAGTTCAATAAAGGAAGACCAGTGCTTCTTGAGTCCACTAGCTCAATTCATGAACTAATCTAAGAAAATAGAGTAGAAAATGAACATAGTCAATTCCCTAAGTTTAGGAATTCTTTACTTGAATCATGTAGTTTGGATTGGTTTCCATTTAGGAAACCTTAATGGTGTGGAACAGGAAAGTTGGGAGGGAGAATGGCAGCTCTTGCTCTGCTACACCTTAGGGTAGGATAACTTTTCTCAACACATATTTTGGACATGGACCCTGACTTGGTCAAGCTCTCCTCAGCTAGTGCTTACTGCTTCACCTAAAAATCAAATCTGTCTGTCTCTCCTAGGATTTAGAGCTGGAATAAAACTTGAGCATTGACATCAGCATTTTCTGAAAAATGTAGCATTTCCTACTTAGAAGAAAAAACAGGAAGATCAAGAAATCAGAACCTCTGGATTATCTACAAGGGGAAGAAAGGTAGAGAGAGAGCCCATGGAAAATAAAATACAATGTTCGTGCAGAGTGGTTATTTTGTTACTGTTATTGAGTTGTTTCAGTCATGTCCTACTCTTAATTTGAGGTTTTCTTGGCAAGGATGCTAGAGTAGTTTGACATTTCTTTCCCCAGCTCATTTTACAGATGAGAAAACTAGAGGAAATAGGGTCAGTTGACTTGCCCAAGGTCACATAACTAGGGTCTGAGGCTGGATTTGAACTCATGAAGATAAACCTTCCTCATTTCAAGCTCAAGGATTACTGGCACAACTGTAAGTATGAGCAGTTGGAGGCCGGTTAGTCTCATTGACCTACTTACAGAATGATGTGCTTGATAAAACTTGCTGTTTGACTGAATTCGTCTTCCTTATGATCATGCTGGGACTTGGTGAATTTATCCATACTGCAATTGCTCCCTCTTTTTGCAAAGACAAGCAGTTAAAAGAGTAGCTTCTTTTTTTTTCTTTTCCCTTTCTTCTCCATTCATTTATTTGGCCAGGAGTTCTTCAACATTTGTTGCTATGACACTTCGGGACTCCTCAAAATAATATTTATCTCCAAATACATAAAATGAAATATAAATGGTCCCAAAAGAAACTATTACCTTGAAATTATTGTTTCAGTTAAAGACATTATTCATGGAACCCAGATTAAGAACCATCATGTCTTTGGATTGGGGAAAAACAAAAATGAAAAACAAAACCTCAAAAAAAACTTATTGTATTCTGTCCTAGTGTACTATTCCTCATGGATTATGAGAGTAAGCTTGATTCTGTTTTTATAAATGACTTTATTCCCACTGTTTGTAGGAATGTTGTTAGTTAAGATTAGAGTATGCTTAGGAAATGGCCTTTAGGTGTTTTTTATTGTATAAAATATATGTGGCATTATACTGTGGTGTATTTGAGATATTATAATAACTCTCTGGGGACTATGAGTCATGTTTAATTTTATTAATGATCATATCATTCTCCCCAGACCAAACCCTAAAAACTGAATGTAGGACTCAGTTTCCCTTAGAAGAACAAACTGAGTGGCCACATGGTGCTTTTATAAATGTCAATGCTGACTTGGAGGCAAAACTCTTCCACTCTAGCTGAAGGGTTGTCCCATCACTTTTAGTCTTATCTGACTCTTCATGACACCATTTGGACTTTTTTTTTTTTTTGGGCAGGGATAGTGGCGTGATTTCTCATTTCCTTCTCCAGCCCATTTTATAGATGGATCTGAACTCAAGTCTCCTTGACTTCCAGCTCTATCTACTATTTGTACCATCCAACTACCCATATAACTGAAGAGAGAGTGTAGCTAAAAGAAACTAGAGGAGAAAGCCAGTGCTGACCCATAAGGATTGGTCTTAAAGGCTCTGACTCAACACTTTTCTGCTTAGGAAGGGAAAATGAGGAGAGTACAAAAATCCTCTCATTCCAAAGCAACACCAGGCATTAGATATACATTATCGAAGAATAACTTTACAACTAGAAGAGACCTCAGAAGGAACTGAGTTCTGATTTTTAGGTAAAAAGGTTAAATGAATTGCTTAAAGTGAGCATTCATCCTCAGATCCTCTGACTCGAGAATCAGTGCTTTTTTTTCTCACTAGTCCTCTATCTCTATGCATGTATGTGTTATAGGTTTGTTGCAGAACTGAAAAAAAGAAACAAACAAAAAATAAAAGCAGGAACATAGCCTGGTAGGAGGACAATAACAATGCCCCTTGGGCTTATCATTTGTTTCCATACCTTTCCTCCTTCCACTCATTTATGTGAGAAAATGAAGCATTTGAGGGGCTACTGAAAATATTGTCAAAAGGTCAAGCACTCAGGGGTTTGTGGAGTTTCTTTGTCCTGTAAAGAATTTTTGGGCACAAGATACGTGTTGGGAAAATTAAGCAGCAAGATACTTGGGCTTTCTGACTCAAGGCCTCTAATGGAAGCTGCCCTTAGTAACCTAGCACTTTTCTTTTGCCTAGACCTACTATTTCAACCCTTTTGGAGCTTCTGGTGAGGAAAGTTTCCCTACTAATATAGATTTACAAATGTTTTTTAATTTATAGTTTTACTGTATTACCAGGGTTAAATGCCTTGCCTCACACAGATATTATTTCAGAAGTTGGAATCAACCCAAGTCCTCCTAGTGCTGAGATTGGCTTTCTATTCACTTTTCCATTAATTCTTCCTGACCAAGAAATACAGATCAATAGAATTGAACAGCCACTAATTATATGAGATAATATTCTCTTTATCGAGTCAGTTAGGTGACACAGTGGATAGAGCTGGGCACAGGGGGAGGACTAGATTCAGGAAAACCTGAGTTAAAATCTAGCCTGAAGTTCTTACTGTGTGACCCTGGACAAGTCACTTAATCTCTCTTTGTCTTAGTTTCCTAAACTGTAAAATAGGGATGATAATAGTTCCTAATTTGCAGAATTGTTGCGAGAATCAATTTAGATACTCTTTATGAAGTGCTGATCCTATTACCTGACACATAGTAGGTTCTTAATAAAGTTTTATGCCTTCCCTCCCTTTCCCTGTTTCAAAGAGTTTGACACCTGTGGCTAATAATCTCCTCAAAAAGAAGCTGTTTCTGGCTTTGAGCTAGAAGGATCAAAGTCAAAGCCCTCTTTCCCTATCTGGGAGAAATCACATCTCAGCTGAAGATTCCAGCTGAAGCCACCATCTGGTAACTTTCTGGGAGAAGCTCCTTGATAGTAGCTGGCAGTGTGGCCATGGGACCAGCAGAGCAGTGATGAGCAGCAGCCATCAGCAAGATCAGAGATAATAGATTGTGTAAGTGTGTGAAACCCACAGAATACAAGCCCAGTGAGAACAAATGCCAATAAAACACCAAAAAGACATCAGTGACTTTGCAGTGAGGGAAGAATAAGTTTTCCCTCCATGAATGAGTCCCCACCATCCATGTCCACTTGCTTCTCCAAATGAATGGCTTTTAAATATCTTCTCTTCCTATCTATGGTACAAATATTTTTCAGAAAGTCTGCTCCAGACTTAAGAAAGGAAATATTGCAATTTTCTTACTATTTTTTCTTCAGTCATTTCAGTAGTGTCTGACTTACAACCCCATTTGGAATTTCCTTGGCTAAGATACTGGAGTGATTTGCCATTTCCTTTTCCAGTTTACTTTAAAGATGAAGAAACTGAGGGAAACATGGTTAAGTGACTTGCCCACTTTGACACAGCTATCAGGTGTCCAAGGTGAGATCTCAACTCATTTCTTCCTTATTCCTGATTCAGAACACTATCCACTGTACCACTTAGCTATACCATTTTGCTGTGCTATTTCATTAAACTCCTCTGCTTGGAATTGTGTGCTTTTGCTAACAAGTAAACATAACCATGATAATATTGGCTAACAAACTGTGCTTTTAAGTGAATATGGACCAATAGACTACTTTGAACCTGGGTTTGCATTGACAGGAGATCTATTTAAAATAGAGGGTACTTCTAGAAATTATATAAAAAGATGAGGGAGCTAAGGTCCAATGTTACCCAGTTAGCAGACTCTGGACCAAGATTTTCCAACTCCAAATCCAATGTTCTTCCAAATTTACTATACTCCAGATCAACAAAAGTCTTTGCCTAGCCCTTCTGATAGCATAGACATGCTCCTGCACTCTGTCTCTCTTTGACTCTCTCTTCTTGTCCCAAAGCTGACCCTAGTCATACACACCAAATTCTCACTTCTCTGCCCACTAGAGATTTTCTCCCATTAACCCTACCCCACCCTCTCCAGGTGAGGATTAGACATTTTGGTTACTTTCCTTTTGCCCTTTTTCCTTTCTCCTTTCTCACCTATGATCTTTGTAAAAGATATTTGAGTCTGCAGTTGGTTGTTCAGGAAATATCTCTTTATTATTACCTTGTCCCTAGTAACTAACTACCCTGAATCTGTATTCTATATAAGATAATGTGTTTATTAAAACAAACAAACAAACAAACAAAAAGTTAATGAGGAATAAAACTATAGCTTAAACCCAGACACCAGCCTTATTGTAGGATTCCAATATATGCGAAGGGGTATAGTGAGACAGTTACCTTGTCATCTTCTGTGCAAACTTACATTCTAAAAGAATACATCTATGAAGAAAGAGAGAGAAGCTATAGTATTCTCTTTCCATAGTGAAATTTGAAAAAAAATTAAATGACCTCCCATGGAGAGGGGATTTGTCCTTTATTTATGTATGAAAACTAGAAAAAATACATTCATGTATTTCTATGGGGGAGGAGTAATTCCTTTCAACTTATATTTTTATACATATTCATTCAGTTTGGAGATTCTACGCTTCTCCCCCTCTCTCCTTCCCTCTCCAAAAACACTCTTTTGTTTTGTTTTGTTTTTATATTTCAGATGAAACTCAAATTCAAAGGAGTGAGATTTTTGTACTACATATACTAAGGCCCCAAAAGGATAAAATAATTCAAGATTTATTCATATAAGTTATTATTTAAACTAGAATAGGTATAGATAGCCCCACACAAACCAGACCACAAGTTCTCTTTCATGGCCCTGTTGTCCTCTGTGTAATAAACTGAGATCTGTATGCTTCCTGCCCCTCCACACTGCAGGGTTTTGTTCACTGAGCTTAAGTATATTTTTAGTTACCCTGTCAAGGCATAGGGGTTCACAGGAGTTCATTGCTTAAATCACTTGGAATGCATTAAGAAAGTGAGCACAAGCACAGAGGTCAGAAAGAGGGAAAGAAGGAGAAGGGAGATTGGGATTCAGTATAATGTGAGGTAATCAAGGGGGTTAATGCAGGAACCATTTGGACAGAGCTCAGAATGCAGGTGCCAGCTTGTTCCAATGCTGGCTCATCTTTGTTTTTTGTGCATGTTACTCCCACAATGTTGGGAGAAGTCCTGCCCTGCTTTAGTGCTAAATTGGAGTTAAAGGTCCTTCTCTTCCTCAGTTGATGATTCAGGGTTAAACCAATCGAGTCTCCTTACAGCTTCTCTATGCAAACCTCCCCTAGGTTTCACATGTCACTTTGATGCATAGTTTTCCTTCTTATATCATCTCCTGATAGGAAAGGAGCTGGGTTATTACCTTCAGCTGTCCTGGTTTAAAATAAACAGATAAAAAATCATGTTTAAAAGAACTCTGACCATTTGTTACTTCTTTCTCCTGAAAAAAACCCTCCCTCTAACTGAAGAGTTTTGTGTTGTAGTTGTTTTAATGATGGGTGGGTGGGGGGGAGCCACAGAGGGATGGGAGGTATGTTTATTGATTGGTATGAGACTGTCATTTCACCAAGTATAGAGAGTGAAGTTGAATACAGACTGTCAAATAATATGAGTCACATAGTCACAGAGAACTCCTAGGAGAGTGAAAGTGACTTGCCCACGGTCCCACAGCTAGTGTCAAAGGCAGAACTTGGAACTAGGTATTCCTGACTCTAAATCTAGCCTTTCCTGTACAAAATGATGAGCCGCTGTATCTTAAAATTTCCTTATTTAAAGTGAAAGAAAAAAGAATTTTAAATCAAATTATTTTAAAAGTAAAATCGTTCATCTCATTTCTGGAAATAAAGGAATTTCTAATTTTCCCTAATATTGCATTTATGAAAATGTTTAATTGCTGCTATACGTCAATATCTCAAAAAATGATGATTTGGATACTTAGGTGTTTTTTTTTTTTTAAAGACAATGAAAGCTGCTCCCCAGGGACTCTCTACCTATACTTCCAAATGGAAAATTTCCTGGAAGTATCAGACAATATGATGAATTTTTGGAAGTCAGCAAACATTTATCAAGCACCCACTATGTTCCAGGCACTGTAGTAAGCTAAGGAAGCTAATACAAGAGATGCTATAAAGGTAGCATTGAGAGGGCTTAGTAACAGATTGGATATGGAGGATGAGAGAGAGTGAGTTGAGGATGCTCTGGAAATTCCTGGCATAGACATGATAATTGAATCCACTAGAAAGAATGAGAAAACCAAGCAAAATATTGAGATAGAGTAGAAGGCAACCTACTTCAAAGCCTTGGGCATGTACCCATGGTTAGTGGGTATGATCTGGGTGATAATACATCAAAGGATACTAAGAAGGATTGGTCAGACAGAAAGAAGGATGGCATGAACGCAGAAGTGTCATGAAAGACTATCAAGAAGAGGGTTATTGACAGTCAAAATCTTCAATGCTGAGAAATCAAAAAGGATAAGTATTGAGAAAGACCACTAGATTTGGTGAGTCAGAAGTTACTGGTAACTGGAAAAAAGTTTCAGCTGAATGATGAGGTCTGAAATCAGACCACTGTCAGAAGGAGAAGGAGAAGGAGGAGAAGGAGAAGGAGAAGGAAAGAGAAGGAGGAGAAGGAGGAGAAGGAGAAGAAGGAGGAGGAGGAGAAGAAGAAGAAGAAGAAGAAGAAGAAGAAGAAGAAGAAGAAGGAGGAGGAGGAGGAGGAGGAGAAGAAGAAGAAGAAGAACAACAACAACAACAACAACAACAAACTTGATGGCCTTTCAAGGAATTTAGCCACAAAGGAGAAGAGAAATAAAAAATACATACATACATACATACATACATACATACATACATATATATGTATATATACACACACATACACACAGATATATACATACACACATACATACATATATATGTATGTATGTGTGTATACACACACACACACACACACACACACAAAGGATGAATGGATCAAGCAAGGGTTTGTTTTGGTTTTCTTTTAGGTTTGTATTTTTTTTTTGGAAGATGGAGGAGACATGTGCATGTTTGTAGGCAGGGTAAGGTATCCAAGAGACAAAGAGAGATTGAAGAATAGTTAGGGATTTGGGATAATAATGGGGAAAAATTGATGGAAAAAAAACAGGATGGAATGTATGAAGTTGTAATGGATGTAAAGGAGTTATACTTTGCAAGAACAAGGGCCACCTCTTTGTATGAGACAAGGTTGAAGGAGGAGGTAGTGGTAGAAGGCATTTGAGGAAGATGCAATGAGTAGGAGGGGATGAAAAGGATCATTTTACATCCTGGTTGTCCTATGAAGAGAATGATGCCACTAAAACCTTGAAAGAAACCACATGCAACTGTTGTTTGGACAAAGTTGTTTTCTGGTCTGTAAGATACAACTGAAATGTAGAGGTTTTCTGTAATTAACATCCATAGGTTCTAATTCACTTAAAGAATTGAGAAGAGCATAGTGCAAAAGAAGTTGCATCAAATCTAGTATCAAAAGATCTGGGTCTGAGACCCCACTTTGACCTCAATTACATATAAGAACATGGACAAATCAATACAACTCTCCAAGCCTCTTTGACCATGGACAAACTTTTCAATAAATCTGCTAATATTTTATAAATTGCCTACTATGTTCCATGCACCGTGTTAAGTGCTGGGGATACAAATACAAAATAAAGACATCCCTGTTCTTGGGGAGCTTATTTTCTAATGCAATACAACTTATTTATAGATAAATATGAAATCTATACAAGAATCATTCATTTTTTTTTATTAGACCTGAAATGTCCAATGAATGCACTATGGTGGTGGTAGTAAGGTCCTGAACACTTACACCTCCTTGCCTCAGCTTTAAGGTCCTTGTGCTACTATTTAAGCTCCCTGAATTTGGGAAAATTTTCTCTCTCCAAAAGATACGATGTTTCAGATTGTCTTTTTATTTCCCGGCAGAGGGCAAAATCACACTTGAACTTGGAGAAACTCAGGAAGCATATGCAAGCTTGATATTTTTGGAACTGTTACTTCTTTGGATTGAAGGCTAAATTCTGGAGTCCTATTACCTAGGAAATAAAAACCCTCCCTTTACAAGGGATGTTATAGTAATAGTCAGCATTTATATAGAATTTTAAGACTTGCAAAGCACTTTCTGTTGTTATCTCATCTGACATTGACCTTGAACTCTTGACCACACTGGTAAGCACATGAAGCTTCATGATTCTCTAAAACACTCTGTCCTTGCTCCCAGCTGTTTCCATCTCTTGAAATAGGAATTCTCCTCTCCATATGCCTACTTGATTTTTTTTTTTTGGTGAGTTCATGTATCTCCCACGTGCTTCTGAGGTTTGTGTGTGGGAAGACTGATATTTATATATATATATATATA
>CM053580.1:349840281-349872054 GCA_028627135.1 Pseudochirops cupreus | reverse complement strand
TTAGAGTTTGTGTCATTCCTTCCCTAAGCCAAATTCCGTGAGAGTAAGGTTGACTCTTTACCTTTTGCCTTCCTCTTTTCCCCCTCTATTGTAACAATTCTCTCTTGCCTCTTCCATGCTCAACCCCAAGGGGACTTTCTAAAGCTGGAGAAATTGCCCCATTGTGCCCTCTGCAATACTCCATGACTTTCTATGTGCTAGAACCAAAGAACACATCAGACAGGTTCATGATTTGGCTCAGGTATTCTTAATGACTAGAAATCTAAGACCTCATTAAAACAGGACGTTATCACAGTCCATGATTAGTATATTAAAAGGATTAGAAAGGGAATGTTTTCTTCTGTACAGCAGAATTGAGTAGAATGGTCCTAATGATTTACTTGAAAAATGATTTCATTTAATGTAAAATGTTCAAAGGATCATAAATTTAGGGCCAGAAGGAAACTTAGATGTCCACATTGAATCCAATACCCTCCCTTATTTTATAAATGAGAAGCCTGAGCCCCAGAGAAACAGTGGCTTGCCTAAAGTTATAGAAGTAATAAGATGTAGAGCAGAGATTAGCAGCCAGGTCTTTTGTTTCAAAATTTAGAACACTTTTCATAGATCATGCTACCTCTCCTTTTAAGGCTCATCAAATAATTCTGTCAATCTCAACTTTGTGAACAGAAATCTTTGAATTATAACTCTAAAAGACACAACAGGATGTTTTGAAAGTATGAGTTGACTGAAAATATTAATGATTTTCAATGTATAAGCTAAAGCAAATACAACTTAACTGACTCTTCAAGAAGGCTTTTATTCTAAATCTTTTAAATGCCAGTCATTTTGTACTAACTAAACTGGTACCATTTTTTTTTTGTATGTTCATTATTCTAACTATATTGCTTTATAGTTCAGATCATGCCTATAAACCTAAGGGCTTAAGTTGTAGAAAGGATACTGGACAGTCAAATGGCCTAGATTCTGGGTTTAGCTCTACCACTGCCTAGCTATGTGACATTTGGTAAGCAATTGAGTGTTTCTGTATTTAATTTTGAAACATGAGGTGCTTTAAAGTCCCTTTTAGCTCAAAAACATTATGATACTATTATTCTAAACAGGCCTATTATAGAATTGAGCTGCAACCTGTTCAGAAAATAGATCATTTCTAGCTTTATCATATGAAGATGAAATAGATAAAATTGTCACTACCTAAAAAAAGAATGATTTTCCATATATATAAATATATATGTAAGTGTATATATATATATATGTATATATATATATTCCACACACATTTATAACACATACAAATATAACATCTATATCTACATTTATATCTCTTATCTCTATTTCTATCCTTATCTCTATCCATTTACCTATTTATGGATCTATATCTACAAAAATCCAACTATAGATAGATTTACATAAATAGTTTAAGCAATTTTGTTACCAGCAGGAATACCTGATAAAAAGTCACTAATCACTTGTTTTCCCTTTCGGCCCTTGAAAGGGAAGCTCTTTTTCAATTTGAATTAAGTGTGAGTACATGAAGGCATTAAAATAAACTGAAAGGAATTTTGTCACCCTCAAGCCAAATACTAGACCAAAGAATGACAGCTAAAGCAGAAAAAAGAGATTTTAGAAACAGACAATATAAGCCTGTTGGTTTCTGTGTTTTCTGGATGGTTAAATGCTACTGTGATTCTGATCTCTCTAAAAATATTTCTTCATAGATTGTAAGGTCCTTGAAGGGAAAGACAACATCACTTTAGTCTTGTATGCTCAATGCCTAAATTAGCTCTTAGAGTCTGGTACATAGAAGCTATATAGTCGTTATAAAGCTTTTATCAGCCAGTCACTCAGTAAACATTTATTAAAGACCGTGGGCTAGGCACTGTGCTAAGCTCTGGGATACAATGTAAGGCAAGTCATCATTCTTGCCTGCAAAGAGCTCACTATCTAACAGGGGAAAGCAAGCCAAAATATGCAAAAACAAGCTAAATATCAATTAAATAGGGAAAAAATAAAAGAGTGAAAGCATTAGAGTTAAGTGGCATGGAACAAGTTTTTCTTTAGAACATGGAATCTTAACTGCAACTTAAAGGAAGCCACAGAAGCCAATCGACAGAGCTAAGAAGGAAGAAAATTCCAGGTATGGGGAGCAGCCAGAGAAAATGCCCAGAACCAAGAGATGGAGTCTTTTTAATGGAACAACAAAAAGAAAAGCGTCAGTGAATTAAAGAGTATATAAAAGTGAATGGAAATGTAGAAGGGTGCTACGTTATGAGTGGTTTTGAGAGCCAAACGGAGAATTTTTTATTTGATCCCAGAGACAATAGGGAGTCACTAGGGAGATTTTGGGTAGGGAGGTGATATGGTCAGACCTGCACTTTAGTAAAATGGAATGGAAGGATGGATTGGAGTAGGGACTAGAGACAGGGAGATGCACCAGTAGGCTATTGAAATAGTCTAGATGTGAGGTGATGAACATCTGCACCGGAGTGGTGGTAGTATCAGAAGGGAAGAGGGGGTGTATGGAAGAAATGTTGCAAAAATGACAGGCCTTGGCAGAAGATTGGATATGGGAAGTGAGAATGAAGAGTCAGAGATGACACCTATATTGTGAGCCTGAGAGCCTAGGAGGATGTGTTGTTTTCTAAAGTAATAGGAAAGGTAGGGAGAGGGGAGGGCATAGGGAAAAGACTATAAATTTCATTATGGAATGTTGATTTTTTAAAATTGCTTTATTTATTTTCTTTTAGTTTACAAGATTCAGTTCCACACAGTCCCTTGAGTTTCAAATTTTCTCCCCTCCCTCTTCTCCCCCTCCATGGCGGCGTGCAATCAAGTAGAGGATCTGCAAATACTTTCACATTGGACATTGGTCTGGTTGTATAGAGGGGTTGTAACCAATGGAGTGAACAATCGGAAAAAAGAAAGAAAACCAAACATGAAAAAGAACGTTAGCATGTAGATTGCTTCAGTCTCCATTTAAACTCTGTTCTTTCTCGATCTTTCTCTGAATGTAGATATCTCCTTCCATCCTGAGACTTGTAGAGTTGTCTTATAACCATGCATTGCTGAAAAGAGTCCAGTTTTTCAAAGCTGGTCATCACACATATGCCATGACTGTTGATTAAGATATTTACTGGATATCCAGTTCAAAATGTCTAAAAAGTTGGTGGAGATACATGATTAAAGGTCAGCAGAGAGGTCAGGGCCAGAGAGGTAGATCTGAGGATCATCAGCATTGATTTATTAATTAAGTCCAAGGGAGCTGACGAGATTGCCAAGTGAAATAATATACTGGGAGGAGAACACAGGACACAGGACAGAACCCTCTGGGAAAGCCAGTATTAGAGGAAGTAATCTAGAAGAGAATTCAGAAAAGGAAACAGAGAAAGAGTGGCCAGATAGGGAAAGAAGTAGGAGGTCCCAAAAACCTAGAGAGAGAAGACAAGCCAAGTAGAAGAAGATCAAATGGATTCAAAGAGATTGAGAAGAATTAGGATTTTGAAAAATGCATTGGGTTTGACAGTACAAGCTCTGAGGATTTTTATTCCAGTCCCTGCTTTTGCTAGTCAGTCGGGTTTCCACAGAGAAAGGCCACATGTGTTGTCCCCTTAAGATTCCAGGGATAAGCCTAAGGGGTCATGTGATTCTTCTTTAATACCAACAGCTTGACCTTTTTTCCCCCAATTTAAATCATCAGTTACAGTTAGTATCTCTCTTATATAATTAGTACTCGACAGTGGTTAATGTATCATTTAACCAGATAGCATAAATTAGCTTTAACAAAGTTATATTTCTTGAAAAAGAATAATAAGAACAGAAATAAACACCCTTAATTTTTCCCCTGTAGATTTTCTGAGTTAATATCCCACCTCTTGTCCTCTAAATGGGCCACCATCTTTCTTTGCATCTATAATAAGGAAATTGTTCTATAATTTTATTTTTCTATTTTGAGTCTTCTTCTTTTAGGTATAAGCACCATACTTATAGCATAAAAAGAATTGATAGGACTCCTTTGACTGTTTTCTCAAATAGTTTATATAATATTGGAATCTAGGCCTTCTGCCATAAGGACTTTTCTGACCTGGCAAACATTTTGTCATCATTTTAGTAGTATGCATAAATCTTCTCAACAAGGGCTATCTTTTTCAGGTCTGTTGTTGTTCATCCTACCTCTTTCAAAGGGAGCTGATGATATCATTGCGTGATGTCTAAGCTTTCATATGAACTGCATTTAGATGAGGCAGGGTAGCACAAAGTCATCAACCTCATTCTCTCTTCCTGAATCATCAAAGTCTAGTGGCAAAACAAATCAAATAAACTATCCTGGGATGAGGTGAATGACATTGATGTCTTCAATGTATGACCAAGCTCTAAATGCTCCATAGTGACTGCTTCAACCACCTTCATGGACCTTGGAGCAAATTCTTCTTATCTGCCCATTTTGCCAGAGGAAGTTTTCACATACTGTAACTCCAATGCAATACCCATAGCAGCTGCTATGAATAGGCACACATATTTCCATAGTACACTCACAAAATATAACGAAGTCTCTTCTTCAAAAGCAAAACATAAATATTTATTCGGAATATCATTAAGATGCCAGGAAGTAAGATTTAACAAGGTATTCTTCACTAATCCAGGAAGCACTGATATTGGGTTGTTTGTTTTTTTTTTTTTTAGTTTTTCTTTAATTAATTTTTGTTTGTTTTTAGTTTACATCATTGATTTCCACAAGATTTTGAGTTACATATTTTCTCTCCATCTTTCCCCTACCCACCCTCTCCAAAAACAGTGATCCCACTGTATACCCCCTCCCTCAATCTGCTCTCTCCTATATCCTCCCCCATTACCCCTCTTACTTTCTGGTAGAGTAAGATGGATTTCTCTATCCCAGTGACTGTATATCTTATTTCCCAGTTGCATGTAAATAAGAATGATTATACACACACACACACACACACACACACACACACACACACACACACACACACACATATATATATATATATACATAAAACATATGATTTTAGAACTTTAAATTCTATATTCTTTCCTTTTCTCCATTCTCACCCACCAACAATTGAAAGACAAGCAATTTAATACATGCCATACATGTGTAGTTACATAGAATAACTCCACAATGGATATATTGTGTAACACTGACTATATTTTCCTCCTTTCTATCCCACCCTCCCCTTGTTCTGTTCTCTTCTTTGTCCCTGTACCTTTACAGAAGCATGTGCTTCTGACAACCCTACCCCCTAAACTGCCCTCACCTCTGTCATCCCCCCTCTCATGCCCTTCCCCCCTACTCTCCTGCAGGGCAAGATACCCAATTTAGAGTGTATGTCTTTCCCTCCCTAAGCCAAATTTAATGAGAGTAAGGTTGACCCATTCCCTTTTTGCCTTCCTGTTCTTTCCTTCCATTGTAACAGTTATCCCTTGCCTCTTCTATATGAAATGATTGAGCCCATTCTGTCTCTCCCTGTCTCCTCTCATTCTATTCTGCTTGTAAAATATCATCCCTTGTAAAATATCATCCCTTCCTATTAAATTGATCCTGTGCCCTCTGTCTATGTACACATATATACACACACTCAACATATGTATTCATACACATATATACCCTCCTATATAGACATATGTGTATGTATGTATTCATACTCATATATATACCCTCCTCTATAGATAAATGTGTATGTGTGTGTGTGTGTGTGTGTATATATATATATATATATATATATATATATATATAAATATATAATTTATATTCCCTTCACCTATCCTCATACTGAGAAAAGTTTTATAAGTTAAAATTATCATTTCTCCATGTAGGCATGTAAATAGTTCAACTTTGAAAAGTTCCTTAGGGTTTCTTTTCCATGTTTTACCTTCTCATGGTTCTTGTGTTTGAATGTCAGATTTTCTATGCAGTTCTGGTTTTTTCCTCAAGAATGCTTGAAAGTCCTCTACCTCACTGAATGACCATATTTCCCCCTGAAACATTATATTCAGTTTTGCTGGGTAGGTGATTCTTGATTTTAGTCCTAGCTCCCTTGATATCTGGAATATCATATTCCAGGCCCTTTGGTCCCTTAATGTAAAAGCTGCTAGATCCTCTGTTATCCGGATTGTGTTTCCCCATTATTCAAATTACTTCTTCTTGGCAGCTTGTAATATTTGTTCCTTGATCTAGGAACTCCAGAACCTGGCTTTAACATTCCTAGGAGTTTTCTTTTTGGGGTCTTTTTCAAGAGGTGATCAGTCAATTCTTTCAATTTCAATTTTGCCCTCTGGTTCTAAAATATCTGGGCAATTTTCCTTGACAATTTCTTGAAGGATGATTTCTAGGCTCTTTTTTTGGTCATGGCTTTCAGGTAGTCCACTAATTTTTAAATTGTCTCCTCTGGTTGTATTTTCCAGGTCAGTGGTTTTTTTCAATGAGATATTTCACATTGCCTTCTATTTTTTTCATTTCTTTGAATCTTTTTAATCATGTTTTGATTTCTCATAAAGTCATTTGCTTCCATTTGCTCCACTCTAATTCTGAAAGAATTATTCTCTTCAGTGAGCTTTTGAGATTCTTTTTCCATCTGGCAAATTTCACTTTTTAAGGCATTCTTCTCATTGGCTTTTTGGACCTCTTTTGCCATTTGAGTCAGTCTATTTTTTAAGGTGTTGTTTTCTTCAGTCAGATTGTTGACTCTCTTATCATGACTTTCTTATATCATTCTCATTTTTCTCCCCAGTTTTTCCTCCACTTCTTTTATTTGGTTTTCAAAATCCTTCTTAAGGTGCTCTATGGCACCAGTCTACATTTTTGTTGGAAGCTTTTGCTGCAGGAGGTCTGACTGTGTTGTTTTCCTCCCATTCCATGCTTTGATCCTTTTTTGCACCCAAAAAAGGAATCTAAAGTTGGATTGTTGAGCTTCCTTTGCCTGCTCATGTTGCCAGTCAGTTACTCAACTTTTGGGCTCAGTAGAACTCTGCTTTCAGTGGGGAGAGCTCTGTCCCAAATCACTTGGGTTTTCACAGCCACTAGAGCTATTAGGAGGCCACAGTCTCTGCAGCCCCCACCAGCTTTGGCTCACTGAAAATGCACCTCAGGACCAACACCCAATACCATGATCCTGGCAGCTCAAGGCAAGAGCACTTAGCCTCTGAATGATCACTTGGCCCCCCTGAAATCTGCAGGCCGCGAACTCTGAAGCAGCCACGTGGAGGCAATTGCAGGGCTGCTGCTTCAGACTGCTTCTTGCTCTGGAGGCAGTCTGCTGGACCCTCTCCTCCTAATTTAGCCAAGTTCCACTGACCTTTTACCTTTGTCCTTGGCTCTTATGGGTTGGTAATTCTGGAAACCACCACAGCTGCAGGTGGTCCACTCTCCTGAAAACTCCAGCAGGGGCTTCTCCTGGACAGCCTGGGGCTAAAACTGCATGGGGCTGGGCTCTGCCCCCAGCACCCTGTGATGAGCCCTTTCTGTTCATCTGCCAGGCTGCCTTCAGCAGGAGGCTTGTTTCTCTGTCATTTTACGAGTTCTGGAGCTCTAAAATTTGTTTAGGGTCATATTTTATAGGTATTTGAGGTGATTATGGTGGGAGCCATGAAGTTCTCCTGCTTCTACACCACCATCTTGAAGTGCTGATATTGTAAGCCTTCTTTGTGTCAGGCCTCCCCACAAACAAGTTCCCCTAGGCAAGTTCCACCCTCTGTCAACTCACAGCTTGTTTCTCACTCTCTGCTTGTGCTTTCTCTCTCTTCCTCTCTCTCTCTCTCTCTCTCTCTCTCTCTCTCTCTTTCTCCCCCCCTCTCTCTTTTTCTCTCTTTCCACTCTCCCTTCCTTTCTCTGTCTCTCTCTCTGTCTCTCTGTCTCTCTGTCTCTCTCTCTGTCTCTCTCTCTCTCTGTCTCTCTCTCTCTATTTCTCTCCCCTCTTT
This sequence comes from Pseudochirops cupreus, assembly GCA_028627135.1. NCBI lineage: Eukaryota > Metazoa > Chordata > Mammalia > Diprotodontia > Pseudocheiridae > Pseudochirops > Pseudochirops cupreus. Next base: position 349,864,119 of record CM053580.1, on the reverse strand, counting down.
GGGCAAGCTCTTCCCACACTGCGCTCCATGTGACCCAAGCTCCATGTGTTAGACTGATTAATGGGTAGGGAAGATGTTTATGTATCATTAATGTTACACATACTTGGGGTAAACATTCACCTAATGGTTTTACTGGAGTGTGGCTGCTAAGCATGCTACAGTTTCTTGCAGCCACAGGTGAGAGTTGGGTGAAAGGTGGACACCAAAGGTGCATGAGTACCCCTAAAAGGACTCAGAAAGCCCTTGCACCAGAAGTGCTAATCTTTCCTGAATATCCTGCACACCCCTCTTTCAGGTCTATTCTCAGGGCAGTTTGAAGGAGAGTTCAGGTAGCCCTGAGGAAGAACAATAAAGGTACACTGGACTTCTTTCCAGGTGAAAGCAAACTGCTCCTGATGAGTCTCAGTCACAGAAATTAAAAAAATAAAAACTGACAAGGTTTTCAACCCCATTGTACTCACTCTGGCCTTGGGCTCAGTCATGAACATAGATAATAATTATCTTGATTATTTGTTCAATTCCCTAGAGGCCACGGTAATCATATCACAAAGCTGCTGTCCTATCAAACTCCTTAATCCCTGGGGATATAATCTCGTCTAATCCATGGTCTCTAAGGAGAATGCTCAAAATCAATGTGACTGTTACAATCATTCACTCTAAGTTTTCTTCCCAAAGTGGCTCAGCTGATGGAAAGAGCTGTATCCTTTCTTATAAGATCCCCCATCTTGGCTATTGGTTAAGTCTAATGTTAGCATGGATCTCTCTTTGAGGCTGTGTTTGAGGACTAGGATTAACTGGCCACAATGGACTTTTGTGACTGGACATGTGAAAATTCACTCTTCTAGCCCTTCTGAGCCCACAGTTTAGACTATTCTCTAATACTTCACTTATGACAGGAAAGAATACAGCTACATGTTCAAGGTTTCATATGAATTTTGGTGGGCATGTGGGGGATTAGGTCATTGTTACCAGCTCTATTTTCCAATTCAGAGATTTATAGTGGTCATTACCTCTTCACTTGAATATAGCCAGGTGTGAAAAGGGAATTATTTATAGGGCATGGTAGAAGCCTGTAATTCCAGGTAGAAGGGAAGCTGAGGCCAGATGATGATGTAAGCTCAGAAATACTGAGCAGCAGTGGGATAAACTGAAGTAAATTCAACATTCATATGGTGAGTTCCTGGGAGTGGGGTTTAAGATGTCTAAGGAAGAGAGAACCAGTCTGGATCAGAACTAGAATAGTCAAAATTTTTGTGCCAGTAAAGTGGGATCAGGCTCGTGAGTAGTGGGTGACAAAGATTCAGAAAAAGAAAAAAAGGGTAGAGGAGGAAGAGGAAGGGGAATAAGAACAAGAAGGGCTTAATTGTGTGCTCTGAGGATGGACCTCCCAATGGCTAGTCCCCATACTACATGTAAGGAAGAATTCTTGTTGATTCATTGACTGATTGAACATAAACTGAGACTAAGTATTTTTGTGAAATTCAGGGAAGAGCCTACATAATATCTGTTATTCAGTGAAGACTCATAGAGCACACAAAGTCTCTTATTTTGGTCACCAGGTAGAGAGAGCACTCTGGAAGCCCACATGACTAGCTAGCAATGTAGAAATTTTTAAAAAGTTTATTACTAAGGATATCGCAGGAACCACAGAACTTCCCCTAAAACAACTCCACAAGCAAGGAAGATATCCAGGTGGAATGTAACCTTAGAAACAAGATATTCCTCCTTGTCTGTCTTGCCTGAGCTAGACTTTCATAGATTTCTTGCACACATTTTGCCCTGACCACGTATGTTCTTACTGTGTGTCCTTCTCCCAACATGTGATTTGGTAAAATGGTAAGTAGCAAAGTTCTATGGAAATGGGGGAGATTTTGTATGTCATGTATTTTGTTGTGCCACTTGGTTCAAAGTTTTTTGCTTTACATTAATGTATCTTGTGCTTGGTCTATTAAAAAGAATATCAGCTGGGGTTTGGGGGCTGCAGCCTTAAGTAGAAGGCATTCAAAATAGTGCCTCGAATCTGAGACATTGAATTTGTGTGTGTGTGTGTGTGTGTGTGTGTGTGCATGAGTGCAAATGTATGTATTTTGTAAGAGTATTGGTCTAGAAGACTTTGTAAGTCTCCTTCAAACTCCAAATTTGTGATCATATGAACATGCCATTTCAGAAATTATACATGGGATGTGAAAATATGGTCTATGATATTTAATATGATATTTAAATTACAATGAAGTTTATTTTTTCCCTTCTCAATTTAAAACATGCTCCACATTTAAAATGAGTAGGCAAAAAAAAAATCACAATATCTTATTCATTTAAAAAATGGAAAGATCTGGAATTATAATGAATATTTTGGAAGTGTATGATTTTAGGGGAAAAATAAAAATATATTTAATATAATTTTCTTGGAGGAAGGGGCTTTTTTTTTTTTTACTATATCTACAATGCCTAGCATGATGTCTGGCATATAGTAAGCTGCTAAGAAATGGTTGTTCATTAATTGAAAGTATTGATAAGGCTAAGAATTCTTATATTTAAATATCAAGCTTGGTCCAGTAGATGTATCCTATTTTCAGTGTAATTTCTTACCTCAGTTTCATATTTAATTAAAGGTTCTTTTCTAAATAAGATCATATGTCAGGATTTAGAACAGATAGCAACCAGAAAGCTGAACTTTTTTTTCTTTTAATTCTAATTATGCTTTACCTCAATTTAAGGGAATGCCTCTTTTATTTAGATTCATTGTGGGTGGGAATTCTTGGACTCATATTCTAATACAAATCCCTTATGGAAGTGTGTGGAGAAAGAAAGATGCAAGAGCACGAGTCAATATTGCAAATTAACAATATTTACGACCATAAATGCAATTAAATCCCACATTTTATAGATGTGAGGCACTATGTACATTAAAGAGGGTAGGCAAAAAATCACCTTTTGAAAACCGATAACTAAAATAAGAACAATAATATTGATAATAATAATAATAATAATAATAATAATAATAGGGGTGGCTAGATGTTGCAGTGAATAGAGCACTGGCCCTGGAGTCAGGAGGACCTGAGTTCAAATGTGGCCTCAGACAGCTAATACTTGCCATGTGACCTTGGGCAAGTCACTTAACCCCAATTGCCCTACTGTCCCCCTCCAAAAAAAATTTTTTTAAATATTACGTAAAGAAAGACTATGATATGAATATTTGGCTCAATTGAAATTTAATCTTTGAATTTTTTCACAGTCCATGTATTCTTTGTCTCTTTTATAATTATGTTATTTTGAACTTTAAAAACTTTGTCAGAATACTGCTGTTTGCATGGAACATGCATGAATCTTCCTATCTGATGGGTAATCAGTTTCATTTATACTTTCTTTGGAATGCACTCAGACACACTGGGGAGTACTTCTTATCAATATTGCAGTAGGAAAATACTTTTTTATCCTGCCTTCGCTATGGGATGATGAGGGCCAGCCAGAAGATCTCCATCATTGTTTGCTGAGAGGGCAAGACAAAAGAAAGCAAAGACAAAGACAAAAAAATAAACCAATATAACATAACATAGCATTAGTAAAATTAAGCAAAACAGCTTGAAACCTGGCCAGGGTTCAGGCAAGTAAGGTTACATTCATGGTGGAAATAAGCAACTTGAGCTAAAGTAACTAAGTTTACTTCAGAGTCACAATTACAAAAGGAGAAGAAAAGTTCTGGAAGGCAGGGAAACACACCTGGAAGCAGTGGGAATCAATAAAGGTTTTCTGAAAAAAACAAAAAACAAGCCACAGTTAAAATAGTTTGGCTAACAAGAACATTTGGCCTAGGATGTTGTATATTTTTATAAAGAAAGTATGTTGACCAAATTCTCCTTCTCTCTTGATATTAAACACCCAAAAGATATATAAAATTCAAACGTGATAAATTGACTATGCCTCTTTCCATTCCATTCAGCATGAGGTGATGCGGCTACAAATTGAAGGCAGATTTGTTTACCTTGAATCTCCCCATATTTTTTATACTTGAAAAATATTACTTTTGCCTCATTTTTATATCAGTGATTTATGACCTTCCCTCCTTCCCCAGTAAACCTTCCCTTGTGACAAAAAGTAGTTAACTAAAGCCACCTAATGAACAACTGTATCTAACAGTGTTGAAAATATTTCAAAACCGTAGTTTCTTACCTCTCCAATGAAAATAGAAAGCTAATTTCTATATCTCTCCTCCTGGGTCTAAATTGATCATTGTTAAACCAGCATTCAACTTGATTGTTTCATTCTTTTTCTTTATGTTACTGTTGCTTTAGACATTGTTTTCTTTATTCTCCAGATCATACAGGTATTCCTAAGATTACTTTTCTAAAGTTATCATTTCCATTAATTCTTCCTTTACAATATTATGCACCAATTTTTTCTATCATTCTTCTATCAAACACTTTGTTTCCAGTTCTTTGCTGTCATAAAATGTTCCTGTGCACCTTCTGGCATATTATGTTTAGGCTCTTTTTCATTTGTCTGTTTTTTAAGTCCTTGGGGGAAATGGATTTCCAGTTCTCTTTTTGCTCTTAACTAGTAGACTAAGTAATTCTCTAAGTAAGTCCAAAGTGTATGAAAGTTTCTTTCTTGAAAGAAGGCCTAGGAGTATTTCTCTTTGGACATACCCCAGCCTCCATTTAGGTCACATATCTCAGCAGAGGTACAGACCCTGGAGGAAATCATGAACAGAACATGAATCCATAGAGTATAATCTCACTTTTACATTAAGCTATTGTCCAAGAAATTGATCCTTTCTTTCCCTTAGCTTCTTTCAACAAAATGTGACTTTTTATCCACTATGCAGCACATATACTTGCAATAGAATATAAAGACAATAACTTACAGAGTCATTCATTGATTATCTTCACCAATGCCAAAGAAACTTCAGAAACCATCTAGTTAACTCATATCTATATCCTTTTGACAACATTGCCAGAAAATGTTCATCTAGCTTTTGTTGGAAAATCTAATGTAAAGGTGAATACTTTATAAACTGATTGAGGATATTATACTTTTGGATTAAATTAAGCCTAAATCAGAATTTTAATTCTCCATTAAATCTGTCCTAGTTCTGCCCAATTCAGTAGATTTTCAGTCATGTCTAACTCTTTGTAATGACATTTTGGGGGTTTTCTTGGCAACAAGCAGTTTTCCATTTCTTTCTCCAGATCATTTTACAGATGAAGAAATTGAGGCAAACACTGTTCAGTGACTTGGCCAAAATTACACAGCTGGTAGGTGTCTGAAGTCAGATTTGAACTCAGAAAGATGAATCTTCTGTAAGATGATCACAGTGTTTCCACTAAGTCTTTGCCTCTTTCAATTAATATTTAATAAGATTTTGTTAAACACTTGCTCTATTCCAGGCGCTATGGTAGACATTGGAAACATAGAAAGTCAAAAAATGAAATAGGATCTACCTTCATGGTGCTTTCATTCTGTCTGAGGAAACAATGTTTATTTATGTAACTAATGTAATAGGAAATTAAGTATAAGATAAGTTTGGCAGCTAGGGATTTATAGCTGATGTGATCAGGAAAAAAAAATCCTTTAAAAGTCATCATTTAAACAGAGATTTGAGGGAGGAAAAGGATTTGAAAGGTAAGGAGTAAATTCATTCAACATAAAGGAAACGATCTGAGCAAAGGGATGGAAGATGGGAGATGAAGGTCTTATGGGAGGAATAGCAGGACAGTTTGCTAAAACTGTAGAATAAGTGAAGTGTAGTAAAATAAAGTTGGAGAAGGAGGTTGGAGGTGGGCTATGAAGGCTTTTACATGCCAAACCAGGAAAAAAATAGGAATCCTAAATGTAATATAGAGCCATTGGAGCTTAATGAATATGCAAGTGGCATAGTTAAACCTGTGTTTAAAAATTAGCACTTCAGCAACTATAGGGAGTATAGATTGGAACACGGAAAACTTGAGGCAGAGAAAACAATTAGAACATTATTGCAATAATCTAAAAGAAAGGATAAAAGGTCCTGAATTAGACTATGTACATATAAAGAAGAGGATACAGAAACTAATCATAGAACATCTTATACCATATACCAAGAAAAGACCACAATGGGTACATGATTTATATATAAAGAGTGATACGGATAGTATAAGAAAAGGATAGTTTAGCTGTCAGATCTAGGGAGAAGGGAAGAATTTATGTCCAAAAAAGAGATAGAGAGCATTATGAAATGAAAAATATTTATGTATGATTATATTAAATTTTAAAAGATTTCACACAAAGTCAATGCAACCAATATCAGAAGAGAAGCAGAAAGCTAGGATACAAGTTTTTAGCCACTGTCTCTTCTAAAGGCCTTGTTTCTCACATATATAGAAAACTGAGTCACATTTTAAGAACTATAAGTCATTCCCCAGTTGATAAATAATCAAAGGATATGAACAGGTAGTTTTGAGAGGAAGAAATTAAAGCTATCTATAGTCATATAAAAATACTCTAAATCACTATTGATTAGAGAAATGCAAACTAAAACAATTCTGAAGTACCACATAATAGTATGTGAGGTTGGCTAATATGACAAAACAGGAAAATGAGAAATATAGGAGAAGATGTGAGAAGCTGGAACATTAATACATTGTTGATGGAGTCCTGAACTCGTCCTACCAATCTGGAGAGCAATTTGGAACTAGGCCCAAAGGGCTGTAAAACTATACATACCCTTTGATCCAGCAATACCACTACTAGGTCTGTATAATAAAGAAATCATTTTAAAAAGGAAAAGGACCCACATGTACAAAAATATTGTAAAGCCATTTACAAACAGCTCTCCTGAGAACTGTTACTTTGAATAACTTTAAGGGTCTGAACACATGGTATACTGAACTCTCTATTTATTCAGCAATAAACTAAAGCATAACATTCAAGAAACTAAATCATAATATTCACAAAAACATAACAACTTATTACTGAGGTGGTCCCATAGTCTTAAAACATATCATTCAGTATACCTTATAGTCACCTTTAGGGGGCAGCAGAAAATACAAACACCATCCACCCCTAGGTCACAGTAAGTTACAAACCTCATCAGTCAATACAGAGTACTTAAGTAAAATACTCTTTCATCTTGACTAGAGGCTGGCTTCCAAACACCATAGCTCCTTCTCTACAGGCTGACCCCTCCCAACTCTTGCTTGGATTCATATGTAGACTTACTATTCAGTTATACCTTCTGGAATCCTCATTCAATTGTCAATCAAATCTCATTCATCTTAGATCTCATCACTTTATATTCTTTCTATCTTCTTAAGCTAACAAAAACCTGGTTCTGCCCAGAGGACAATGTTTATCTGCTCCACTCTATTCCGATTTTGATATTCCTTTGACATCCCTTAATGCACTGAAATAATAAGACACAATTATTCGCTTTATTATTCATTCCTGCTTGCACTGTCCCTTTTCCCACATCACTCATTATTCTTTTTTCCTTTGAGGTTCACTGAATCCATCTTTTATCACCCAGTCCAAATTCTCCCAAGATTATATCTGTCTTCAAATCATTCTCCCTATTTTTTTTCTAAGAATTCAGTACCAGGGCCACAGTTGTCTTATCCTCATCAACTATTGCCCTCATGCTTAGAGACTTCAGTGTTCACTCAAATATCCTTGCCTTCCAATATGTCTCCTTCCAAAACTCATTTGTCCTCCATCTATACTGTGCCTGAGCCAGGGATGGGCATGTACCCTTGGTTGGGGTATAATCCAACTTTGTGTTTCAGAATACTGAAACCAGATTTCAGGTCGTAACCATTTGGCTTTTTGTTTTTGCCTCATTCCTCTAAGTCTTATTCTCTGTCCTCAGTGTAACCTCCAGGTGCTCCCACCCTCTCCATTCTTTCAATCAATCACCACTCTTCAGGCTTTATTTCCCTCTATTCGTAGTATTGAATCAATGGTTGACTAGTTTGACCACATGTTGTCAGATGCCCTTGCGTATTTGAACTCATATAATCTTATTAAGAGTGGTGATTTTGTATTGTCAATCTACCTATATCACATACTCTCTTCATTAGTTGTTCCAAATTTCCTCTACTTTTCTCAAATGTTTGACACAATTTCTTCATCTCCTCCCATGGTGGAGTACTTTGATTCATTCTTTAGCAAGAAAATATAAATCCTCTGTGGAGCTATTCCTCTCTCCCTTCACTCTTTGCCCCTCAAACACTTCTTTGTTATTCTTCATCCTCTCTTCCATAACTATAACCTCTGAATAAAAGGTGACTTTATCTTTCCAAGGCTTGTCTCTGCACTTTTGCTCTTGATTTTATCACTCTTATCTCCATCTAGAGCTTTCCTCTTCAATTATTATATTTCTTTCTCATCTTAAATCTCTTCTTACCTACTGATTCCTTCCCTACTACTTAAAAAAAAAAAGCCCTGGTCAAACATATCTTGAAAAATCTTTCACTTGACTCTATCATCCCCTCAATCCATCATCCCAAATCTCTTTTTCCCTTTTAAAGCCAAAACTCTAAGAAGGTTCATCCATACTCATCTCCCTGATTTCCTCACTTTCCAGTCACTTCTCAACTCCATACAGCCTTGCTCCAAATCTTACCACTTGCCTGATGCTATTCTCTTCAAGGTTAACAAACATCTCCTAACTCCTAGATACAATAGCTTTTTCTTAATCTTCATTCAATGTCATCTTTGCAAGTCTTGACATTGTTTACTTCATTCTCTTTAGAGACACTTTCAGATCTTGGCTACTATGAAACATTTCTTTGTTGCTTTTCCTACGCATTTTACCTTTGTCATTCTATTTTTCAGGATTATCTTCTTTTTTATGTATTGAATACAGATGAGGGTCCTTCTAGGGTCTGTCTTGATTGCTCTTTTTTTTTCTATCTCTACATGTTCTTCCTTTTTTATCTCATCACATATCCTGTGTTTGATAATTATCTTTATATCAATTACTTTCAAATCTATACATCTGGGCCTAAGTAGTCATGACAACTTTCTATTTTATATCTCCACCTTAATGTCTTACTGGTACATTAAGCCAGCTAGGTAGCACAGTGGGCAAGTGTTAGAACTAGAGTCAGAAAGAAGTGGGTTCAAATCTGGTCTGAGATACTTAACCACTGTGTATCCTTGGGCAAGTCATTTAACCTAGGTTTGCCTTGTTTTACTAATCAGTAAAGAGCAGATAATGATAGTACCTATTCACAATGTTGTTTTAAGGATCGAAAGAACTAATATTATATAATAAACACTAGTTTAATTCTAGCTATTACTTGTATCATTATCTCAAACTCATTCTCAAAAGGATTCTCATCATATTTCTTCCAAACCCATTCATTCCTCCTTCAAACTCCTTTATTTTTGTTTAGGACTACCTTTACAGACACTTAGGTTCATTACCTTCGGCTCATGCATGGATTTTTCCATTTCTCTCTCCTAGACACACACACACACACACACACACACACACACACACACATACACACACAAGTGAGCCCAATCAGTTCACAAATATTTCTTGTGTCTTCTTCTATCACATTTCTCACACCATATGCCATACCCTCTTTCCACATGCAAGTTCTATTCTTATACACATCCTCATTACCTCTAATGTTGGTGTTTTTCCTTCATTTTTGAAAGGGAAGAAAGACATCATGATGTTGGGCTAAAATAGTGGTGATGGATGATGTCTTGGCTTGTGTGCATGAATTGAATTTAAGTAGAAGAGTACTGCAAAGGCATCAATTTACTTCTCTCTTCTAGAGTTGCTGAAGTCCACTGGCAGAGCAAAAGTAAAAACAATTGGAGATAGCTTGTGATGCAGTAGATGTCCTTGGCGTCTTTGAAGTCTGACTAAACTCTAAGCACTCCACTTCTATTATAAGCAATTACAAGAGCCTCCTAATTTGTCTCCATGCTTCAAGTTGTTGTCCTTTGAGCTGTTTCAATTCTGCTTTACTTATAGAGCACACCACCTTCTCTTATGTGAGCAGGCCATGCTGAGTAGTCCTGTGATAGTATCTGTCATGTCACAAGTCAATTCCAAAGTTCTTGAGAGAGACTTTGAGTATCTTTGTATTATTTCTTCTGACCACCATGTGAATGGCTGTCCTGTGTAAGTTCTCCATAAAATAGAGTTTTTGGCAAGCATATATTTTGCATTCAAACAATGTGGCCAGCCCATCAGAGTTGCACTATCTGAAGCAGAGTTTGAATGTTTGGCACTTTAGTTCAAGTAAGGACCTCAGTGTCTGGTACCTTATGCTGCCAAGTGATCTTCAGAACCTTCCTAAGATAATTCAAATAGAAGTGATTCAGTTTCCTGGCATGGTGCTGGTATACTATCTAGTTTTCCTAGTCATACAGTAATGAGGTCAGCACAACAGTTCTACAGGCCTTCAGTTTGGTAGTCAAATAACTCTTCTCTCTCATACTTTTCTTTGAAGTCTCCCAAACACTAAGCTAGCTCTGGCAATGTGTGCATCAACATCATTATCAATTCATACATCCCTGGAAAGTACACTACCACGGTAAGTGAACTTTTCCATAACATTCAAAACTTCTCCATTTGCTGTAACTGATGATTTCATGTGTGGATGATGTAGAGCAGTCAATATGTTTTCTATCCAACAATTCCAGGAGAAATGCCAGAAGCAGAACAGAGGTCTGTACACAATATTTGTAGATCTGATCAAGGCCTTTGATACCGTTAGCAGTGAGGGCTTATGGAAAACTTCATCAAAATTTGGTTGCCCAGAGAAGTTCATCAGCATTGTATGTCAATTTCAGGAAGGCATGCTTGCCTGAATTCTCAATAATAGACAATGCTCTTGTGCTTTCCCAGTCACCAGTGGAGTGAAGCAAGGCTGTGCTTGATCCCATGCTTTCTAGAGTGATGTTTTCAGTCATATTGTCAAATAATTTCAATGAAGATGAATACAGCATCAAGGTCAGCTACTGCGCTAATGATAAATTCTTCAACGTAAAAAGGCTACAAGCCAAAACCAAAGTGGAGGGAGTGTTGGTGCATGATTATCCCTTCACAGATGACTGTGGACTCAATGTAACCTCGGAAGCAGGGATGCAACAGCATAAGGATCAATTCTCTGCTGCTTGTGTTAATTTTGGCCCAACAATTAACACCAAGAAAACACAGGTGCTCCATTACTCATCTTGAAAAATGGTATTTGTTAAGCTCTTAGAATAGTGCCTGATATATAGTAGTTGCTTAATAAATGATTCCTTCCTTCCTTCCCTTCTTCCTTGTTTCCCCTGAGCTACTCATCATCATCTACTAATCAAGCATCAGTATATCCTCCTTCTCCACCCCAACAACTCTTTGTGATTATTTTGTACTCAGGGGATGAGAAAGTGTTGACAACAGTCTGAGCATTTAGTTCTTTGAGCTTTGAAATTCTAAATACATTTTAAAGAAAAACTAGACTAATGTGATTGGGGGAAGAGAAAAAAAATTTGCTTCTATAGAATCACACATAGAGTGATTCAAATTAAATGGCATTTGAGACCACTCCCATCAGTAAATATATTATCCTGTATATCATTTTACTTTTTGTTTATCCAAGATAAACATTTCTAGTTTGTTCAAATGGTCCCCATATAGCATGCTTTTCAACACCTTTTACCAACGTAATTGTTATCTTCTGTTCACACTTTAAATTATCAAAGTCCTCTTTAAAAATTTCCAGTTAAAATAAACAGAATATATTAAAACACAATTGGACTAGGTCCGAATACAGTAGCATTGTCATCTCCTTGTTCTGGACCCAGTACTTCTATTAATGATGATTCAAATAGAATTGCATTTAAAAAAAAATCTTCTTCACACTGTTGACTCATGTTTAGCTTTTATTCATTTAAGATCCTTTGATCTTTTCCCCCTTTTAGTCATTATATAACTTTATCTTCCCATCTTTTATTTTTACAATTTATTTTAAGCAAAATACTGCATAGTTCCCTATTTATTTATCCTCCTTAAACTATTGAAAACTAGTTAGATTTTCGCTCTGTCATCCAATAAAATCTCTGAGATTTGTATCATCTATAAATCTGATAGGAATATCTACTTTCTGTTATTCAAGTTATTGATAAACGTTGTGAACAAAACAAGAACAAACACAGAGAAGGTCTCTAAGATCCCTTAAAACTCTGGATCTCACTTTCCTTCAAATTAACATTGATTAATAATCACCATGTATAAAGATAATGGGAATATAAAGATCTTCTCTTCTTTGAAAATATCTCCTGTCTTCTAATAGGCTGAATGAAATCACATGGAGCCTGTGGTGGTAGGAGTTTGCTGAAGGGTGGAGCAGAGCCCACAGGTATCTGGGAGTGAGAGCAGCTAGACATGGTCTAAGGAAAGGACATATCAGAGGGAGAAAGTTAGGCTTGTGAGTAAATATTGGTGTTTGCCACCAGCTGTGACAGATAGGCTTGTGTTCCGTTGGGGGAAGGCTAAAGGATGGTGTGGCTCTCTGCTATGTTATGGTGCATTAAATTCTATGTTGCTATGATGGACTTGGTTTCTTGGTGTTGGGATTTGGTTTTCTGGCGTGTGAATATGCTTTGCTTCTGTCTTCTCTATGAACTGTTTCTTATATTTTGTGATCAAGCACTATGCCAGTATATTTATAGTGACAGTTGGCACTATGTATATTGCATTGGCACTACACCATGCTTTTGGTCTATTCATTCAATTATCTCCTAATTGACCTAACTTTACTATCATCTAGCCCATGTCTCCATCTTGTTCCAATTTACCAGGCATGGTACTGAAATAAAGAGGTATTTTGTTTGCAGTATTAATAGACTTATTGATAGAAATGAACTTCAAGATCACCTAATTTGACCTCCTCATTTTACAGCTGGGAAGACATGAATTTTCTTGGCAAGGGTCATGAAGATAGCAAGTGGCAGAAACGTCATTTGAATGTATGTCCTCTGACTTCAAGTAGAACAATTTTCCATTATGACATGCTCCCTTCTGATTATCTCAACAAGCCTTTTCTGATCTTCATAGCTGATGAATATTGCCTCCATTAATTTCCCATAGAATTTTCTATGGTCCTCTTTTTTATTGTCTAATTTCTTCTATAATTTTTTGTATAAGTTTTGTCTGATTGTCTCCACTAGATTTCAAGGTTCTCAAAGGCCTAGATGCTATTCTTTTTCATCTTATTATCCTCAGGAAATTAGATAGACAGCTGACATACATTATATAAAAAATATATCTAAATGTGTATACACACCTATGTATGTATGCATGTATATATTATATATGTGCATATTATACTAACATAAATAGAATTACAAATGTACCATATCTCCCTATATGAAAACTTCCATTTTTCTAGAGTCTGATTCTCACTTGAATTTCCCCCTCTACCTCCCGACATTCATTTTTCTGCTTTTTGGATAGACACACTTTTCTCCCAATCTACTGTTCATTAGTGCCTTCTCCACAAGATATATTTGTATTTTGGGTTGTGGGCTTGGGGTGTGGGGTGGGTAAGGTGATGGGGGAAGTGGGGCAAGTGGGGAATTGACACTCCAATAAATTTAGATTTCAATGTATTAAATATAAAGTGGTGGCTGATATTGTTACTTCTATGAGACTTTTGGATTTCCAAGGTTTTTTATTTTTATATGCTAAAACCACAAAGAAATGTTAAGAGATGGTGAAAAGTTTTATTTTGTAGCTTCATTTTTGTTCTCCTTTTGGTGTCCCTGAAAACACAAGGGAGAATAGGATTCAAAATCTGACTAGACTTTGTTTTCACAAAGTCAAATAAAAGCAAAATACTCAGATGAATGCTTTCAAATCTCAAATCTAAAGGTTGAATGGTCATCCTGTTACCTTCAACAGGTACAACACAACATATGGCAAGCATTCGCAGCCAGAGACAAGTCAAATTAATTTTAGTCAAAGACCATTTCAGTGTCTTCAACTACTTGAGATTTTAACATGATCTTTAAAGTATTATCCTTTGTGCTGTGTTTCCATATGGGTAATAAAAGACAAATTATTGAGTTACAAAGGTCATTTTGAAATCTTTCTGAAAGCACAGGACACTGCCACACAGAAGCTCAAAGTTCAAAGTTAAGTGCCCAATTGAGACTCCCTTGGATTGGGAGTGAATTTTGCTGCCCCAGATGACCCAGTAATCTAAATTAGACCAGAGAATAGCTTACAAGAGGTAGAATCACAAGATGGGAAATACATATAATTATCATGACAACTGATCATAATTTAAATGGCACATGGACAGGAAAATGAAAGAGCCTTGATTTTCTATCTCAAGGTGAATGTTTTTTGCAAATCCACCTCCAAAGTTCCTGCCTCCTAATTCTATACAATGGGAGAGGCTACAATATGCAAATAATAGGCTTATCTATTTTTAGACAAGAATAAGCCTTGTTTACCTCAGCCTGACATTAAGATTCTATTAGTGTTACATGTTTTATTTGTTTACAATTATGTCCCAAACTGATACATAAGGATTGCTGTCAATCCTGCTTCTTGACCTTTCACTTTAGATCTCAATGACCCAGAAAATAAAACTGCTGATTCTAGACATTTTCCACCTCAAAATATGTCACAGATTTTTAAATCCTAAATGAATTGAGTAAGAAATAAGATAAGAAGGCAAAATGGTAGCCAATAGGTCTGGTGATAATAAAAAGAATTTTATTTTCCCCCACCCCCACATTTCATTTTATTTATATATAATATTATGATTTGTCAATGAACTTTTAAGTTTCGTTTATAAAATAAGACTAAACAAGCAATCAGCCTCCCTTAGTCATTTGAATTGTGCTTTGAGAGACAATAAGTCAATAAACATCTGTTAAGTGCCTACTAAGTGTCAAGCACTGTGCTAATAAGAGATTCTAAAAAAAACCAAAAGACAGTCTTGGGTCTAAAAGGGCTCATAGTCTAATGGGGGAAGACAACATACAATCAGTCATGTACAAACAAATTATATGTAGAAAAATGGAAGATGATTAACAAAGGGAAGGTACTAGATTTAAGAAAGGTCAGAAAAGGCTTCTTATAGAAGATAGGATTTTAACTAAGATGTGAAGGTATTCAGGGCAATCAGGAGGCAAAGAGGACCAAGAAAAGAACTCTAGGCATGGATAAAATTCAAGGAAAATGTCTGGAGTCAGGGCATGAAATGTTTTCTGCAAGAAGCAACAAAAAAAGAGTGTCACTGGATCACAGAGTATTCAGGATAGAGGTTGTAAAATAAAAACAATTTGTAAAGTAAGAAGGGGGAAGGTTATGAAGCACTTTTAATGAAAAGATAAATACACCTACCTTGTCACTACAAATAAATGAGAAATTATTAGAGGCACTGAATAGGTGGAAATAAGAAAAAAATGGGAAGGTCTTTGGGTCCTTTAATTAGATCATAGCCATCTCCTTTACCCTAGCTCTTTTTGAGATATCATTTTTTCCCTTTTCCAACTGTATCCCATAGATCATTCCAAACTTATTGTTTCAGGGTTTTAGAATGTTAGAATTAAGGATGAGAGAAAGAGAAAGTCAAGGACAGAAAATTGAGCATTGATTCCCATTCAGAAATATAGAAAATAGGATAAGGGAAGTAAAACTGGACAGTTGAAATAATAAGTTGAATGATTCCCTCACTTCTGCATTACAGCACAACATGCACAAATTCATGGGCAGAATTTCACTTACCTTGTGGATGGGAATGAGGTGACACACAGTAGTGCCAACAAGTGGAATACTGTATAGGATGTTGTTGGACTTAGAGTTCAAATGTAGTCCCCAACAATATATGACCCTAAGCAACTCTGTCCTAGTTTCCTTACCTGTAAAATGGGGATAACAATAGCACCCGCCTTCCAAGGTTATTGTGATAGTAAAATTAAATATTAATAAAGAGTTGTGCAAACATTAAAGTTTTATATGAATGTTACTTCTACAACAACTACTACTACATCTCTGGAGGGAAATATATTTTATTGTTTATTAATATAGTTTCAAATTAACTTTATACAGCTACAAATTATTTAACCCAAAGGTTACTATAGGTCATGATGATGTTAAGAATATTCCAAGAAAGCCAGAAATGGCTGCAAGGGATGCTTAGATGTCATCCAGGTCTTATTTTGGTCTACCCAAAAAGCTTGGGTTTGGGTTTTTCCCAAGTTTTGTTAAATGCTTATACTTACCTCTAATATATACCTCAAGCAAACTTTACTATGTGCTGGTCACCCAGATACTTGTTCTTCTGCCCTTATTTGAACTCTATGTAATGTATTATCTCATGAACATTTGGAAACGTCATATCTTTTTACTGCTTTTTCCTTTGCCAAATGACTTAATAATATTATTTCTAAAAACCTGTTCAGGTTTGGGATTTGTTCTCAACCAACTGTAACTACCACTGCTATTATTATTATCATTATCATGATTAGATGTACTTTCTGATGATCAGCTTTGCTAGTGTTTGGCAGTGACGTGGTGGGTTTACTCACAGTCACCAAAACATTCCTTGCAATCAAATATGCTCTTTCAACCTTACTCCTTGTTTTCCCTGCCCCAAACATTGAGCAGAGAATATTACATACCAAGTTTAACAACAACAATAATACTCAAATTCTGAGATTAGTTCTTTCACATATAGAGGAAATGTGTATGTGTATGTGCGTGCGTCTGTGTCTGTGTCTATGTCTGTGTCTGTGTCTGTGTATGTATGTATGTATGCACAGGTGTATATTACCTTTTTAAGAAGCCAATTGGCTTACTATAATGTTTCATTATTTTTATTTCTTCTCTGTGTCTACAACCTAGATGCTTAACTTAGATCTTCACATAATTTAGGCTGTTTACATTTCAGTCAAACTTGACTCCCTGTTGTACCCCATATATAACATCCCAACACCAATCTTTCTTAGTCTATGTTGCAGATCAGTATTGATAATGTCCTTCCTTTAAGTGTCCTTACAAAAGAACCCCTAGCACCCTCCAAGACTCAGTTCATGTATCAACTCCTATTCAAGGCCTTTCCTGATATCCCTGGATTCTAGCACCTTCCCTCCGCAATTGAATTTGTATTTATAATTCATTTTGTATGTATTTTCTATTTGCTTAACGATGTCCACGTTGCTTTCCCCCAATAGAATGTAAACTCCTTGGAATCAGGTAGTATTTTTTTCACTTTGCTTTCTTATGGTTCCACATAGTACCTTTCATATAATAGATACTTAATGAATAAAAGCATATTAATTGTTTGGTTGGTCTGTTGGGCTAAGAATTTGGGAAAGAGACAGATCAGAATGTAGAAAATATTTTGATTTTTCCTCTTATTTTGGGAACTACAAGACAAATACAGAGGAAGAAGCAAAAGTTGAGTATCTGTAGGATGCAGAATTGTCACATTGTAGTTTAATTTAAGACAGGTAGGAAAGACTGTAGTGAGATTATTCTAAAGGACGCTACATAGAAGTTTGGAATATTTGAAAAGATTGATTTCTCTAAGAAAGTATGAGACTTCCCACAATTACCATTTGATTAGAGGGAGAGTATTGAATATCCATCAGTATACAACTCAGAGAATGACAGAGTCAGAGGCAGAATGTTAAGACATTAGGAGGGGTAAGTGATAAGGAAAAGAACCATAACCACTAAATTTAGGTTACAGAGAGTACCCTATTGCAACTCATTTTATTTTTTAAATGAACATCTGTCTTCACTCCTCCCAGTCACCCCTCTCCCACCCAAAAAGCAAAAGGGAAAATAAGAAAACATATCATAAAGGGAAAAAAAAATCCTGTGTTGGTCATGTCCAAAAAATTGTCTCAATCTGTAGTTTGAGTCTACCCATTCTCTATCAGGAAGTATCCTGAGTCCTCAGACTTTCCTCTAGTCCTCTTAATTGATTATATTGATTTTTGTATAGATCATAGTTCCTAAGACCTAAAAAGCTGATCGTCCTTACAATATTGTATAAATTCTTCTGTTTCTACTCACTTCACTCTGCATCATTTCATGCAAGTTTTACCAGGTTTCTCCTTATCATTCCTTTTATCTTTTCTTATACCACAAAAACAGTCCATTCCATTCATATACCATAAGTTCTGCAGACATTCCCCACTTGATGGGCACCCTGATTCCCAGTTTCCAATTCTTTGTCAGCTCAGATAGAGTTACTATGAATATTTTGTACATGTAGGTAATTTTACCTCTTTCTTTGATCTCTTTGGCATATAGACCTAGCAGTGGTATTGCTGAGGCAAACGGTATGAATAATTTTAACAGCTTTTTGTGCATAGTTCCAAATAACTTTTCACAGCTCTACTAACAATCCATTGATGTACTTTTCCCACATTCCTCAAGCATTTATCATTTTACTTTTATTTCAGTTTTGTCAAACTAATGGTTAGGAAGTAGATCTCAGAATTGTTTCAATTTGAATTTTTTTTTTAATTTTTAGTGATTCAGAGAATGTTTTTCATTTCACTACTGAAAATCTGGGTTTCTTCCCCAGAAAACTTCCTCTTACTTTGTTTATCAAGTGAGGATATTTTTCTCCTAAATTAAAATCATTTCTCAAAAAACAAACAAACAAACAAACCTAGAAATGAAATCTTTATCAAAGAAACTCATTGCAAAGATTTTTTTTTCCCCACTTACCTATTTCTCTTCTAATTTTAGCTGCATTGTTGTTGTTGGGCCTTGTGTGTGTGTGTGGGTGTGCAAAACTTTTAAAATTTTATATAATCAAAATTGTCCATTTCATCTTCTGTGATGTTCAGTCTCTTGTTTGATCATGCATGGCCTCTTCACCTATTTAGACATCTGAAAGGTAAATGCTTCCTTGTTCTTCTAATTTGTTTGTGATTTCACCCTAATGTCCAAGTCATGAAACCAATGTTGAGATAATAAATGTTTAACAACTAGTATTCCAAAAGGGAACTAAACAGTTTTAAGTTCAACCTGCATTAATAACATTTTCTCCATCATTTTCTTAAGTTTACACAATAAATAAAATAACAAATTAAGCCTTAATTTGTAACATTTGCTTATTCCCAAGTTGTTGGTGCCCATACTGAACATATAATTATCAGCTCTTGTCAGTCAGTACTAGCTTGTTCTGCCACACCATTGCTGAAGTAACTATCTGAAGCTTATCCTGGTATACTATGTGAGATGCTGGTCTATACCTGGATTCTGCCATATTGCTTTCCATTATTCAAAACAGATTTTTTTTCCCCCTGCAATATGATATAATCCAGTGTTTGGTCATGTTATATCTACTTCATTTTTTCCATTAAAATTCCAGTCATTTTCTTTCTCCTTGTATAATGGTAATGGAATTTGAACATCTTCCCTGAATAGGTTGATTGTAATCACATGGAGCCTGTGGTAGGAGGAGTTTGCTGAAAGGTAGATAAGAGTCCACAGGAAGCTGGGAGTCAAAGCAGCTAAACAGTGGGAGAGAAAGGACACACCTAGGGAGATAGCTAGGCTTGTGAGTGTTTGCTCACTGCTGTAACAGCTGGGCTTGTGAGTGTTTGTTTGTGGGAAAGCTAAAGGATGGTGTGGTTCTCTGCTGCATTTTGGTGTATTAACTTCTATGTTGCTATGATAGATTGACTTCCTGGTGTTGTGATTTGGTCTTCTAGTGTCTCAATAAATGTTTTGCTTCTGTTTTCTATATGGAATGTGTGTTATATTTTGCAATTGAAAACTACACCAGTATATTTACAGTTGCTATTGGTGCTGTGAATATTGTGTTGGAGCTACACCTGGTCATTTTAAAAATTATTTTTTTTCTATTTCTTAGAATTTCCAGTGTGCACTTATTGGCAGAATGACAAATATGAAAAAAATTATTGAGCTGTATGACAATTCTGCATATATTTTCATGATCTAAAATATGATGAACCTGAATATTTTTTGTCTTTCTCTAGTTCTGTAAAGAGAGTTTTATAGTGGTATCGATATACATTCTATTTGACTGATTTGAATTCCATGTAGTTCACATATTTTACAGTTATTTTGAATAGAAATTTTGTTATTATCCTTTCATTTTATTGTACAGTTTATAAATGCCAAGAACTTTCATGGATCAATTTTGATTCCTTTTACTTTATTAAAGCTAGGATCATCTCAATTTATTCACTGATTCTCTGCAGTTTTCCAAGCACACTTCCCTGTCATTAGCAAATAGAGAATTTAATCTCCTCTTCCAATTTTCATAAATTTCACTTCTCTCTCTTGTCTTATTTTTATACCTGGATTCTAAACCGACATCAAGTAATGATGGGAAAAAGAAAGATCATTCATTTCCCATTGTTTGCATTAGAAAAGTTTCCATTTTTTCTCCATTGTACATAATTATAGCACTTAGATTTGCATGGATACCTTGGTCATATTAAGGAAAGCACCTTCTGTGAAAATTAGTGATAAAATGAAATAAGAGTACACACATTTTAATAAATCAATCCATTTAGTATGCTTATAGTCCATGGAAATCAAAACCAAAAAGACTTCATAGATGCAAATAATTTTAATAGTAGCATTTTTAGTGATAACAAAGAATTGAAAACAAAGTGGATGACCATTGACTGGGTGACAACTGAGCAAACTCATATATTAAAGTAATGCAATATTATTGTGCAATAAGAATTGACCAATATGATAGATTAGTGAGACACAGGAAGATCTTTAAGAACTGATGGAGTCAGAATTGAGAGGGGTAAAGAGTGACCTTCTGAATTTGTCCTAGTGGAGCCAAGAAATCTGGATTCAAGGGGCAGGGATTCCACATCTGGAAGTAAACTTGTTGGAATTAATGACTTTAGAAACTGTAATTAATCTGAGAATATCTTCTCAAAAAATTACTCAATTTCAAACATGGTCCAGAAAAGAAAAGTTACATATTGGCATCTCACTCCACATTTTGAACTCAGAATATGCATATTACGCATACTGAAAACCTAAATTTCCCCTTCTAACAAAAAAATTCATGACTGTCTTCTAATTTCTTTTTTATTATACACGTATGCAGTAGAAACCTGACATATCTGCTAGCTTGCAAACTTCACCTAAGTGTCTTATTGGATTGTTAGTTACCTGTAGAAACTAAACTCAGTTCAGACACTTAGAGATTAAAATCTTAATTTTTCTAGACCTCAAGCCTAAGAAAATTGTGAAGATGGAAAATGGGAAAACCAGAAAAAATTCTCCATTTAACCAGGATCATTCATCATTGCAAGGATTTTAACTCAAGCTAGAAGATTTGGCAATATTAAAGGAACATAGAAAGAGAATGGGGGAAAAAATAGAAGTGATAATGTTCAGGGTTCTTCTTGAAAGTTGCTTCATCTCCTGACACACATAGTTTGTTAGCAGAGTCTGGATGATCATCTGCCAGAAATATTATCAAGGGAATTTGGATAATGTTTAAGCTCCCTTCCAGTGCTACTCTTTTAGGCTCCATTTTCCAACTTTCTGTTCCAAGGTCTCTTCCACCTTTAGAAATCCATGTTCTATGCACTAGCATTGTACCATTCATATGTGCTCTATATTCCCACTGCCTTCCCCAAACAGATTAGAATGAGATCAGGAAAAGACAAATCCATATAAACTCTATGAAAAAAAAAATCTGACAAACAGCATTTTATATCTACTCTTCTTATGTTACTATGTATGTTGTGCATACAGATGGAGTTGGGGGAGGGGAGGATGGTACAGGCTATCAAGGTATAATAAGATCAAATAAGGATGTAATAGAGTGGTTTGGATTCTATGATTTAATGGGTAAGAACGATGACATGCACTGTAGGGTGCTATGTACAGTAGCTTTTTTGTTTGTAAAACTGAAGATATGAAGGATGATGTCATATGGTTTTGTGAAGGAAGGAGATAGGAAATAGAGAAAAGACAGAGGGCCTTATGGTATAGCAGAGGTAATATTGGATTTGGAGTCAAATTTAGTTTGGAAATCTGGCTCTTCTATGATACATGTACTCTTACACCAGTGCTATAATGAGGAATTCCAGTCCCTAAGAAAAGGTGGAAAGGTTATCAGAATTCACCTCTAGAAGGAATCCTAGGACCTGGGCCACTGTGAGCTTTCTAACACATTGAAAGATTCTTAGGGAGGTGGTGGGAGAGGAGTCAATGGGACAGGGCCCAGGGCAGATCCAGGGGAGGAATGACTTCATCATTAGGTGGGGAGAAACTCACTGAGGGTGTGCCTACCAGGGGTAGAAGCAAGTCTCGGGACAATGCTTTAGACACCTTCCAAATGTCAGCACCTTGGGACAAAACTTCAAGTTTTGACATGCCTTAGTTATGGCCTTGAGTTAAGCAAGTAATTTCGCCTGGTTATCTATTTCCCCATTTGTAAAATGATGGGAGTTGAACTATATTATCTCAAGGCTATAACAATTGGAGGTGTTTGGTATGACTTAAAGGCAGCATAGTATATTGGAAAGTTACTGGCTCTGATGTCAGAAGTTTTAGACTCGAATCAGGACTATGCTACAATATTTACTACTGGTAAAACTTTAGTCAAGTAACTTAACTAAATCTATGATTGTGTAAATGATCAGCATCATTAAATGTTAGGACATGAAGAAATCTTAGAGAGCACCTAGTCCAAATTCTTCATATTAGATGATAAACTGAAACACAGAGAGGAACAGTGATTTGGTCAAAGTCACACACTAGCAGAACATTTCGTATGCTCATGGAGTGTTCCAATAAATTTCCTATCAGGAAAGGATATGCTTCAAGTCATTTCTAGATGCATAGTCCTTGGACCTAGAGTCAGAAAGACAGACCTGAAAGCAAATTTGCAATAATATACTTACTAGCTTTATGACCTTGAGTAAATCACTCCGTGATGGGGAACCGGTGGCCTCAACGCCAGGTTCTTCCTCAATCTTCTAGGTCCTTGGTCCTTTTGACTGAGTCCAAGTTTTACTGAACAAAGCTTTTTATTAAGGAGATTTGTTTTGTGAAGTTTAATTGGACTAAACTCTGTCTTTCCTTCTCCCTTACCCTCTCCTTCTCTTTTTTCTCTGTCACTTAACTTCTTCTGTTTCTGTCTCTCTGCTTCTCTCTCTCCTCTCATTCTCTATCTCTCTTTCTGTCTCTGTCTCTCTCTGTGTCTCTCTGTCCCTCTGTGCCTCTCTCTGTCTCTGTCTCTTTCTTTCTGTCTCTTTCTCTGTCTCTCTCTCTGTGTCTCTGTCTCTGTCTCTCTTCTGGACTGTGATAGCTTATTCCTTAGTGAAGAGTTCATTCACTCTTTGTATTACTCAGTGTATTCTCTCAGTATAATCTAAGGTGTATAATTCCTCTGATTTTTATTTTGCTATCTTCTTCCATAAATGGGTTTACTTTGTCATACTTATGACGGTCTTTTGTGTAACTAGGATTTGGTGGAAAGGAGTCAAGCCTTCTGAAATAAACTTTGGACATCCTTTCCTTCTTAAGAAAAGGAGAGACAGATAGACAGAGAGACAGAGAAAGATAGTGGGAAGAGAAGGAAGAGGTGGGGAAAGAAAATGTCCTTTATCTCACTAAAGGGGAAATGCTCTCAAATTACAAAGTCTCTAGGAGAGCTTGGCTAAAAATCAGGGGCATATTGTAACACCAACTCCATTATACACCTGCTTTCTAAAACCTGTTCTCTTTTTCTCCAAGCTCTAGTACCTCAGGAGAGTTTTTTTTAAATTTTTTTTATTTACTCATTTACTTTTAATTTACAAGATTCAGTTCCACAATCACTTGAGTTTCAGATTTTCTCCCCTCCCTTCCCCCCCCCCCCC
>CM053580.1:349821756-349839781 GCA_028627135.1 Pseudochirops cupreus | reverse complement strand
ACAGTATTCAAATTGTTTCTTCTTGGCAGCTTGTAATATTTTCTCCTTGATCTGGGGACTCCAGAATCTGGCTATAATATTCCTAGGAGTTTTCTTTTGGGGATCTTTTTCACAAGGTGATCAGTGAATTCTTTCAAGTTCTATTTTGCCCTCTGGTTCTAAAATATCAGGGCAATTTCCCTTGAGAATTTCTTGAAGGATTATTTCTAAGTTATTTTGTTGATCATGGCTTTCAGGTAGTCCAATAATTTTTAAATTGTCTCTTCTGGATCTGTTTTCCAGGCCAGTGGTTTTTTCAAGGAGATATTTCACATTGCCTTCTATTTTTTGATTTGTTTGGATCTGTTTGATAGTATCTTGATTTCTCATAAAGTCATTTGCTTGCATTTGCTCCACTGTAATTGTGAAGGAATTATTCTCTTCAGAAAGCTTTTGAGATTCTTTTTCCATCTGGCAAATTTGACTTCTTAAGGCATTCTTCTCCTCATTGGCTTTTTGGGCCTTTTTTGCCATTTGAGTTAGTTTCCTTTTTAAAGTGTTATTTTCTTCAGTAAGTTTGTTGGCTCTCTTGTCATGATTTCCTTGCATCATTCTTATTTCTCTTCCCAATTTTTCCTCCACTTGTCTCATTTGGTTTTCAAAATCCTTCTTAAGCTGATCTATGGCTTTTAGGCAGTCTTCATGTTTCTTGGAAACTTTTGGTGCAAGAGGTCTGACTGTGTTGTCTTCTTCCCATTCCATGCTTTGATCCTTTTTGTCTCTAAAGAAGGAATCTAGAGTTTGGTTGCTGTTCTTACTTTGCTTCCTTTGCCTGCTCATGATGGCCAGTCAATGATTTTTTAGCTCTGTTGAACTCTGTTTCCAGATGGGAAAGCTCTGTCCAAATAGCTGGGGTTTTCCCAGCTTCTTTAGCTATTAGGGGGCTGTCATTTTTTTGCAGCCTCCACCAGCTTTGGCTCACTGGAAACACAGCTCAGCACCACCACCAAAGACCACAATTCACATCCAGGCAGCTCAACACAAGAGCACTTGGCCTCTCAATGATCGTTTGGCCCCCCTGCAGTCTGCAGGCCAGGAGCTCTGAACCAGCTACATGGAGCCAGCTGCAGGGCCTCCAGTTCTACTGCTTCCTTGCCCTGGAGGCAGTTTGGCCAGACCTGCTTTTCTCCTCCAGTTTTAACCAAGATCCACTGACCTTTCACTTAGTCCTTTTTTCTTATGGCTTGATAATTCTGGAAACTGCCACTGCTGCCCGGGATCCACTCTCCTGAAGCTCCAGCTGTGGCTCATTCTGGCTCTCTCCCTTCCCCCCCCCGCCATGGCCACACAGCGGTTTCAGCCTGGGCTGCTTTTGGCTCCCAGAGCTGCAGTGATCTCTTCCTGCTGAGCTGCCTTCAATGAGAGGTGTATTTGTGAGTTTTAGAGCCCTAAAATTTGTTTAGAGTCATATTTTATGAGTATTTGAGGTGGCTATTTGGGAGCTGCGGTACCTTGCTGCTCCTATGATGCCATCTTGGCTCTGCCCCTGACTATTTATCAGTTGAGAAATGACTTGTATTCTTATAAATTTGACCCAGTTCTCTATATATTTTAGAAATGAGGCCTTTATCAGAGATATTTGTAAAAATTCTTTCCCAGTATTATGTTTTCCTCCTAACTTTGGTTGCATTGGTTTTGTTTGTGCAAAAACTTTTCAATTTAATGTAGTCAAAATTCTTCATTTTGCATTTCATAATGTTCTCTATTTCTTGTCTGTTCATCAGTTCCTATGTTCTCCATAAATCTGACAGATAAACTATTCCTTGCTCCTTTAATTTATTCATAAAATCAACCTTTATATCTAAATTCTGTACCATTTTGAATTTTTTTTTTTTGGTATATGGTGTCAGATGCCATATGCTCAGTTTCTGCTGTATTATTTCCAGTTTTCCCCAGCAGTTTTTGTCAAATAGTGAGTTCTTATTCCAGAAGCTGGTGTCTTTGGATTTATCAAATATTAGATTGCTATAATCATTGTCTACTGTGTCTGTGTACCTAACCTATTCCACTGATCTACCCCTCTGTTTTTTAGCCCGTGTGTAATAGTTTGAATGATTGATGCTTTGTAATACAATTTAAGATCTATAGGTAGGCTGCCTTCTGTAGCATTTCTTTTCATTAAATCACTTGATATTCTGGAACTTTCGTTCTTCCAGATTAATTTTGATATTATTTTTTGTAGGACTATAAAATATTTTTGATAGTTTGATTGGTATGGCACTCAATAAGCAAGTTAATTTAAGTAGAATTGTCATTTTTATCATAGTAGTTCAGCCTACCCATGAGCAACTGGTGTTTTTTTCAATGATTTAAATCTGACTTTGTGTGAAAAGTGTTTTGTAATTGTATTCATATAGTTTCTGACTTTGTTTTGCAGGTGGACTCCCAAATATTTTATAATGTCTACAGTAACTTTAAATGGGATGCCCCTTTCTGTCTCTTGCTCTTGGGCTTTGTTAGTAGTATATAGAAATGCCAATGACTTTGGAGGTTTATTTTATATCCTGAGATTTTGTTAATGTTGTTTGTTATTTCAAGTAGTTTTTTTTTACTTCTTTCTCTAGAATTCTGTAAGTATATCATATCATCAGCAGTCAAAACTTACTTTCTTCTTTGTCTATTCTATTTCCTTCAATTTCTTTTTCTTCTCTTACTGCTAAAGCTAGCACTTTTTTAGTATTGTATTGAGTAACAGTGGTGATAAGGGACATCCAAGTTTCACCCTGGATCTTATTAGAAATGCATCTAGCTAATCCCCATTACATATAATGTTTACTGATGGTTTAGGTAGGTGTTACATATCATTTTAAGGAAGGCTCCATTTATTCCTATACTCTCTAGTGTTTCTAATAGGAATGAGTGTTGTATATTGTCAAAAGCTTTTTCTGCATCAGTTATGATAATCACATGGTTTCTGTTAGATTTGTTGTTGATATGGTCAATTATGTTGATGGTTTTCCTAATATTGAACCAACCTTGCCTTACTTGCCTTACTTGTATAAATCTTATCTCATCAAAGTGCATTATTCTCATGATAAGTTCCTGTAATCTTTTTCCTAATATTTTATTTAAAAATTTCACATGTATGTTTATTAGAGAAATTATTCTGTTATTTTATTTCTCTGTTTTGACTTTTCTTGGTTTCTATGATGTAGTTACTTAAGTATTTCACTTCCTGTCCTGTTAATCTGAGCAATTTACATTTTTGTAAATATTCATAATTTCTCTAAGATTTCCAAATTTTGATGTATACAGTTGGGCAAAATAATTCCTAATTATTGTTTTAATTTCCCCTTCTTGGAGGTGAATTCACCCTTTTCATTTTTGATACTGTTAACCTGACTTTCTTCTTTCATTTTTTAAATCAACTTAACCAAAGGTTTATCTATTTTTTTCTTTTGTTTAAAAAAAAGTTTTTAGTTTTATGTATTAGTTAAATAGTTTTCTTACTTTCAATTTTATTAATCTCTCCTTTGGTTTTCAGTATTTCTCATTTGGTATTTGGATTTTTAATTTGTTCTTCTTCTAGCTGTTTCAGTTGCATGTACAATCTCCTCTTTCTCTGTTCTATTCATGTTATGCATTCAGAGTTATAGAACTTCCCCTGAGAACCATTTTCACTGCATCCCATGAGTTTTGGTGTATTATCTCATTATTTTCATTCTCTTGAATGAAGTTATTGATTGTTTCTATGATTTGTTGTTTGACCCACTCATTCTTTAGGATTAGATTATCTAGTTTCCAATTAAATTTTAGTCTATCTTCCTATGACCCTTTATTACATGTCATTTTTATTGCATCATGACCTCAAAAGGATACATTTAATATTTCTGCCTTTCTGCACTGGAGTGTGAGGTTTATATGCCTTAGTATATGGCCAGTTTTTGAGTACGTGCCATGTACTATTGAGGAAAAGGTATATTCCTTCCTATATCCTTTCAATATTATCTAGATGTCTTATCATATCTACTTTTTCTAAAATTTTATTCACCTTCTTAACTTCTTTCTTGTTTATTTTGAGGTTAGGTTTATCAAGTTTAGACAGGGTGAGTTTGAGGTCCCCTACTAGTATAGTTTTGTTGTTTATTTCTTCCTATAACTCCCTTAACTTCTCCCCTATGAATCCAGATGCTATAAGACACTTGTTTCTAATCCCCCTATTAACATATTCATCCTTCTGTATTCCCTTTCAGTTAAACAAATATGTGCACTTTTTTGTTTCTTTTGGAGATGGAATTTTCATTTCAAAAGGTCTATTCATTTCTGGCTTTTTCATCTATGGTGTTCAGAAATTCTTTATTGCATTAAATGACCACTTTCTTCCCTCTCGGGAGGATTATACTTAATTTTGTTGGATATTTTTAATTGTAATTCTTGATCTCTTGCCTTTTGGAAATTATACACTATATCCTCTAATATACTCTCTTTGATGGTAGCAGCTTCTAAGTCTTCTGCTGAAAGATCTTGGTGACATGAACTCCTTTTTGGCTGCTTAGAGGATTTTTTTCCCCTCTTTGACTAGGAAGTTCTGCATTTTGTCTATAATACTATTTGAAGTTTCCATTTTTCAGGTTTCTGTGAGCAAGTAACTATGGCTTTTTCAATTTTCATTTTGTACTCATATTCTAAGAGTTCTGGAAAGTTTTCTATTACAATTTTTTTGAAATATGATATCCAGACTTTTCCCTAAAATCATGGTTTTTAGATGTCAATATATTTTTTTTAATATAATCTTCCTTTGATCCCATCTCTACCACCGGCTGCTGTTTTTGATTAAATGTTTCTTATATTTTGTTTCTGTTTGTCTTTTTTACCTTTAAAAAAATTTTTGGGGGTCTTATTGAGTAATTTTATTTAGACCGTTCTAACTTTTAGCACCTGTAGCAATTGGATGAAATTTTTCACCATATGTTCCAAGGTGTCAATTTTTCTTGCTATTTTTTCCTGTGTAGTTTTTTTTCTTTCTATGTTTATTTAATTTGCTCCTGTAGCCCTTGTAGCCAGGATGTGTGTGTGTTTGTATATACACATGTACAGATATGTGTATGTATATACATGCACACATACATATACATACACACATATACACATACCTACACACATACCTACATACATATACATACACACACACATTACCTGAGGCTTTACTTGGTTTTGTTTTAGGGTCATGATCATCCTTAAGATTTATCCCTTGGCAATTTCTCAAACCAAAATCTCATTGTATTTGTACTTTTCCTTGGTTTGCTCATCTTAGTACTGTCAGTAAATTCGTTGGGAGTAGGCAGGACATGTGCTACGCCTCGGCCAGGTTTTGCAAATGAATGGCATGAATAGGACCAATGTGGTCTTTTTTTTGGTGGTCCAGACTAATGCCTTCCTTCAAGGGACTCTGGGGCTGCTTTGGTGTTGGGCACTGTTTGTCTCTTGCCACAGAACTATAGGTTCCTCATAGTGTGTACCTGGCTTCTTTCCTCACTAATCTTTACACATAAGGATTACTCAATTTGCTGGCCTCCTGCAACAGATTTTGACTGGATATTTCCCACAGTCTTTCTCTTAGAACTAGTGACTTGACTGAAGCCAGCTTCTCACTTGAACTTCCAGCTTCTTATCTCTTTTAAGTTAAATGCTTACAGCGTCAGGGTCCTAGGAGTAACTAGGGGCTGGGCTTGGACCATTGCTGAGTTAATGACACTAGTGCCAAGAATATTGTCCAGAGTGTCCCAGGATTGCTTGTGCTCCAATTTCTGCCTACTTTCACTTGCCTACCCTATGGTTCCTGAAGGAAACCAAGTGTCCTTTTATTTATTCTTGATTTGAGTAGGAGCATCTATGAATGTTATTCTTATTTCTTTTTATCCTGACACATTTTGAAGCCTTGTTAATGTGTTTGTGGGGAATCTGAAGTGTTCTATAGCTTTGCATTTACCGTATTTCCACAATCCCAAGAACTCATTAAAATTTGATAAAAGTGAATCTAATGAACATGTAGCAAGCACAAAGAAACAGCACGGCTTCTTCAAGAACCATTTATACCAGACTATCTCATTTTCCTTTTTTTTTTTTTTAAAGATGAACAGAGGATCACAGATTTAAAACTGAAAGAGATCTCACGGGCTATCAAATCTAAATCCCCTAATTTTATAAGGGATGAAACTGAGTCACAGAGTGGTTAAAATACTTACCAAGATTTAAGCAGTGAGGGTATCTGGTAGAATCTGAATAAGATCTTTCTGATGCCAAGTCCAGCATGCTACTCTCTATTCATATTGCTTTCTCATATTATTGCAGCAGGCATTTGGAGACACATTTCTTTAGAACAGAGAAAAATCTGCCAATTCCTAGCTGTGTGATCTGAGAAATGTATTTTCAGATAGGATTGCTTCCTCTCTCTCAAGGAGAGTTTATCATGATACCTACACCTGAATGGAAGACTATGATTAGGGGTTAAAAGGCCTCTAGGGGAAAGAGAAACTAGTACAGAAGTAGAAAGAAAGAGCAAACATAGGTTGGCTTTAGTAACCAGTATGTAACAACTGGTATGATGGTGTTGAACTCTCTTTGGCCTTCTGAGGAAATTCAAGTCTATTAGTCCTATCCTGCCTTCCATTTTATCCTGTTCACTTTCTCTCACCAGCAGATTGTATGTAGAAAGCCCATAGCTTTACTGTTCTTTAACATTTTGTTTTTCATTCCTGTTTAATTGTGTTTTCTTTTTGTTATCCAGAAAAAAAAAGATTCATTTTATTTGTTCTTGGTCATGTGCTTCATTCTTAGTGAAAAGAAGTTGTAAAAAAAAAAGAGAGAGAGAGAGAGAAAGATACACCACTGTGGGAGGGAATCAGTGTCACGTTGGATGATATAATTTAGGATCCAAAAAGTCTTGATATTAGATGACACTTAATAGGAATATATGTACAGTTAGTTCATAAAGTCAACTTCTTAAGAAATGGAGAAGGTATGCCTAAACAAGAATGTATAAAGAGAACATCTAGGGGTTTTAGGAAAACTCAAAATTAATATATCAGTAGTGTTACATAGCAGCTAACAAAAGCTAAGGTAATATTAGGCTGCATTAATTGAAATATAATGTCAAAGACTAGAAGAAGATTAACTTTACTTAACTCTTTGACAAGGCTACAAATGATGCGCCGTTTTCTGTTCCAGGCACCACATTTAGGTATAATAAGAATAATTGACATCTATATTATGCTATAAATACTTAATATATATTATATCATGCAATCACATACAACTTAGGTATTGCATATAGGTGCTAGAGTTATTTTGTTTGTAGATCAAAACTCTTCACATCTTGGCCCACTCTTACCTTTCCAAGATTTCTTATAACTTTTTAAGCCAAATGTATTCTGGATAAAGTAATACTGACCTTACCGTTTCATTAACAAGACACTCCATCTCCTGAATCAGGGCATTTTCACTGGCTGTCCATAATGCCTGGAATCTCTCTTCTCACCTTTGCCTGCTGACTTCCATCATTTTTTATACAAATACTTTCCTGACTTTCCCCTGCCCCTTCTGCCTTAAAACTAGTGCCTTACCTCTGCTGATTATCTCTAATTTATCCTATTTTTACTTTATTTTTGCATAGTTATTTCCATGCTGTCTCCCCTATTAGAGCTCCTTGAGAACAAGGATTTTCTTGGCTTTCCCCCGAACCTATCACAATGCCTGACACATAATAGACATTTAGTAAATGCTTTTTAACTAACTGACTCAAGAGGCATGATAGCTCCCATTAAGTATTCACATGTCTGGGCTGGAAGAGACATTAGGCCTGTTCTCTTCTGTCTCTGAGGCAGCACATGAAGCAATGAATAAAAGCTACGGAAAGATAGATTTTGTCTTGATGTAAGGAAAAACTACACAACAATTTGAGATATTCAAAGTGGAACAAACTGCTGCCTCAAGAAATAGTGAGTTTCTCTTCACTAGATGTTTTCATTTAGAGACTTGACAAATAACGTCTGGTATATAGTAGAGGGGATTGGGATGGGTTGCCCTGTGGGTTGGACTGGATGTCAACCAAAATAACTTCCAACTCTGACACCCTATGATTTTATTATCTTTCCAAGTACATATTTTCATTTAAACAAAACAGGATTTCATGATACACATGATGGTTTTCCTCCCCAGTCAGACTCTTTCATGGGACCAATCTTTTTGACAGCTTATTTGAAGCCAGTATGAAGCTTAATTTCTGTACCCCTACTACCTGGAAGTTCTAAATTATGAACAGTCTAATGACAATTGAAAATAGATCTGAGAGTCTAAAAGATGTCCTTCCCTTCAACCCTTCTCCCTCTACAATGAATTTGGTGACCACATTTTCTGAAACAAAAATTAAGACACAGTCTTGCAAAAGATCCTTCACTCCCATAATATATAGATAGGAAAGATTATTTTAAGTTGAGGCCTTCTTAAGAAAAATTGTCATATGGTGGTTGGTCTCACAAAATCTGTAGCAGAGAAGATCCAGCAGGCAGAAGATAATATAGAACTCGTAGCAAAAGAGGGCAAGGACAAGAGGAATGCATTAAAAACTAAGTCCTGCTAAAGCAAAAGCACAGCAGCAAAAACTCCATGAAACAGAGGGGAAAGGTGAATTTTATGGAAAGTAAAAGTAGCAGGGTATATAGAACTATTGAAAAGGTACTTGGAAACATCTTGAAAATTTCTACATCTTAAATTTTTCTTTCCAACTTTATCTGGAAGGTCATAAGATCACAAACTGTACTTGGGGCAAAAAGGTGCAGCTAACTGATGATTTTCAAATTTTATATAGTAACACCCATATTTTATTTTATTTTACTTTCAGAATTTATTTATTTATTTTTGGTTTTCAACATTCACCTCCACAAGATTTTGAACTGCAAAATTTTTCCCCATCTCTCCCCTACTTCTATCCCAAGATGGCAAGCAAACTGATTACTCTTTCCCCCAGTCTGCCCTCTCATATATCCTTCACATTCCTCCCCTTACCCACTTGCCCCTTACTTTCCTGTAGGGCAAGATGTATTTCTGTACCCCACTGCCTGTACATCTTATTTCCTAGTTGCATGTAACAATAATCTTTTAACATTTGTTTTTTAAAACTTTGTGTTCCAGATTCTCTACCTTCTTCCCTCCTCATCCACCCCCATTGGGAAGACAAGCAATTCAATATAGGTTATACATGTGTAGTTAAACAAAACATTTCCATAGGAGTCATGTTGTAAAAGACTAACTGTATTTCCCTCCATCCTATCCCACTTCCCATTTATTCTATTTTCTCCTTTGACCCTGTCCCTTTTCAAAATTGTTTGCTTCTTACTACCCCTTTCTCCAATCTGCCCTCCCTTCTATCGTTCCCCTCTCTTATCCCTTTCCCCCCAAATTTCCTGTACAGTAAGATGCCCAATTGAGTGAACACCCATATTTCAAAAGAAAAATCCCTCCCTACCATCAACAACTAGATACTCTGTGATGAGCTTACATGGTCCAGTGGAGAAGGCCACACATTTTGCCTATCTTAAATTCGACAGAAATAAAATCAAAGTTGACTGTATTTAAGCATAGTTTTATATAGTCACTTTAGTAAATTCAGGTATTCAGTTTGCTTTTTTAATTTTGATTTTTTTCTTTGGGGGAAAAACACAGCAGTTGTTAGTTTCTCAAAAAGAGATTCTAAAATGTGCTTGTCCCTTTTCTTTGAAGAGGTTAGGGAATATGGGTACAAAACAATACATTTACTGTTAAAATTTGTTGGATGTGTTAGTTATAACATTATAGTGTTTAGTAGATATTCAGATTGGAAAGTTACATTGAATATCAGAGTCCGGAAGCAAAGGATTATTACAACTCAGTAGGGCAAAAGGCATGAACTCCCCTGTTCCTAAATCACACCCACTGGGCAAGCATCTGATGCTTCACCTGAAAGTACAACTGGATGAGTATACTCTGGTAAAATAAAAACAAAAACAAAAACCAAACAAACCTAGACCGGTGAGAGAAGGGGGCTTTTTGTGCTAGTACAGGGGATAGGATAGGCCCATAGCAACATAGTCCAACCGGCAAGGGAAGAGTGTCCTCAGACTATACACATAGAATTTTAACTGAACCACATTAAGCCAGTCAAATGGGAAAGTTACAGCACACTAGGGATGGCTTTACCTTATTCAGACGTGCATTGCTTTATAGGCTGGAGCAGACAGATCCTGACCCATTACTACTCATACATTGAACTGCTTTTTCCCTTTCTCTTTTTTTACAAGGGATAATTCAGTGGATAGAGGAGGGAAAGGGATGTATGTATGTATATGTGTGTGTATGTGTGTATATATATATATATATATGTATGTGTGTGTGTGTATACATATATATATATATATATATATATCTACATATACATATAAGTGAAGGTAATGTGAAAACAAGATATTAAAATGTTTTAAGTAAAAAAGAACACATATTTGTGTCTGTATTGAACTTCAAAATTAATTATGGTCATTGTTTTGTACTCCATCTCCTTGAGGAGCATCTCCTACTCCTGTTCCTGTGCTATGTAGCCTGCAATAATCAGCTTTAAATTTTGGGTTTACGTGGATGAGCAATTTGAGGTCAGAGTGTTGGCTGTAGGTTGAGAAGTCTTGGTAATGGTCTTTGTATTGACTTTGCTGCTATGACTGCTGTCCCAAGAACTGGAACCCCTAGTCTGTTCTCTGGGGTTTAGTTCAGATAAATCCCTTCACTTTGGCAGGTCCTCTGAAGTAAAGCAAAATTTGACTAAAATAGTTCTTGGATTCACAAGGAGGTAGCCACTTCCCAATTACTAGGGATAATGGTTACTAGGGATAATGTCCCATATTCTTCTCTTCTCTCCCAAGAAGTGGCAGGTGGAGACAAGTGCAGAAAATAGATCGAGCACATTAACTATAAGTATTAATGCAAAATTTCAAGGTTGTAGGGATTTCCCCTGCCTTTATACCTAACTGGGATGTTTTGTGAGGAATATAGTAGCCCTCCTTAACACATTGGTAAACATCATTTTGAAATTGAATGTAGTCATCAAATTATATTGTCAATGTTCTGTAAAGGTCATTAGAGAAATGAACATGGAGTAGTTTACATCTCTACCAACAGCTGTGAGCTACACACACACACACACACACACACACACACACACACACACACACATACCATCTCCATGACAGCAAAAGTGTTGCTGTTTTTTAAAATGCTAGTTAACTCAATGTAAAAATCAATCAAAATGATTCCTTGGTATCTGATGAATAAGCAACAGGTAAATGAATATTTAATTTTGCCTCACATTGTTCTGGTATCAAGTCAGCATTTTCATATCTATACTATCTTAATTAGTAAAGTCATTAGAATTAGTAGAACATACAATACTAATTAGAGATATTTTGCTCCATTATTTAACTTAAAGATGTTTGGTTTTTCAATAAATCCTTGGATTATGAATGCATGTACATGTCTGTCATATTGTTGCTTTCACTGTGGAATTTCATTTTCACAGTAATTGAATCAATAGGACAGTAACTTCTATATAGTGTCAAATCATTCTATAAGGATTGTAGGATTTAAAGACAGAAAAGACCTTAGAGATCAACTTGTCATAAGGTAATGAAATCATTGGATAAAATGATTTAGATCTAGGAAGGATATTATAGACTCTTTTATTCATTAGCAAACTGAAGCCCAGAAAATTTAATAGACTTGTCCAAGGTCACATAAGTACTAAGCAGCAAATTCAGGTCATGATTTCAGTGATTTCTCTCTGACCTAAATCTAGTGTTTCTATCACCCTCTGTATACAATAAGGATAATTTCCTACTATACCTCATATCATTATCAAATATTCCTAGATATCCAGGCTTGAATCTAGGAATAAGGGATGCCTGAGCATATATACTCCCTCTTGAAAAAAAAATTACTTTTAGTTTACAACATTCAGTTCCACAATCCATTGAGTTTCAAATTTTCACCCCCACCCTTTGCCTGCCCCTCTCTCCCCCATGGGGGTATGCAAACAAGTATAGGATCTACAAATAACTTCACATTAAACATTAGTCAAGTAGTAAAAAGGGATTATAACCAATGGAGTGAACAATGAGAAAGAGGAAACAAAAGAGAGAGAGAGAGAACAAGTAGTTTGCTTCAATCTGCATTCAAACGCTGTAGTTCTTTCTCTGGATATGGATATGTGGTACCTCAGAGTTGTTTTGTTTTGCATTGCTCTAATCAATAGTGATTTAGAGCATTTTTTCATATGCTTAGAGATATCTTTAATTTCTTCCTCTGAAAACTGCTTGTTCATATCCTTTGACCATTTATCAACTGGAGAATGACTTGTATTCTTATAGATGTATTGCTATAATGGTTGACTACTGAGTCTTTTGTACACAATCTACTCCACTCATCCACTACTCTATTCCTCAGCCAGTACCAAGTAGTTTTGATGACTGTTGCTTTACAATACAGATTAAAATCTGCTATGGCTAGGCCACCTTCCCTAGTATTTGTTTTTACAAGATTTCTAAGGCTATAAGCTTCAGAGGATGTGTTATACTGCATTGGCAAGAGGAATTTGCTCACCTGGGAATTAGTTATGCTGATGTGAATTCATTTGGATAAGGGACCATTTTAACACTACCAAGTAGTAAACTTTTTACCAATGTAGATCAGAACCTCCTCTGAAATTTATAATATTAGTGAATTGACTGGAGTCCTTGCAGGCTCAGTGAATCAACAAGAGTCACATGTGCATGTACATATGTATACACACACAAACATATGCACAGGAGGGAGGCTGTATAGTGTTGTGGTATAGTAGAAAGCTGGTCTTGGAGTAAGGAAAACCTAGATTCAAAAGTAGCCTCTGACACATGGCTACATGACATATAACCTCTAAGTAACAGACTAGATGTCAATCTATAGCTATAGAGAAGTTTTCTCATTGGGAATAGTCTGTACCAAAGAAATCATGGCTTCCACAAATATAAACAGGCATACAGACAAATATATAGGTAGGTAAGGAGGTCGGTAAGTAGGGAGGAGTTAGAAAGATAGATAGATAGATAATCAATCAAATATATCTCAGTTTAAGTTTTCAGCTTAAACTCTACACCAGAAGTGTAAAAAATGTGACCTTTCTGATTGTTGCTCAAACTGTATTAAACTGAAATTAAGAAATATTTAATAAAGTCAAGATATAATAAAACAGATAATATT
The DNA here is from genome assembly GCA_028627135.1 of Pseudochirops cupreus. NCBI lineage: Eukaryota > Metazoa > Chordata > Mammalia > Diprotodontia > Pseudocheiridae > Pseudochirops > Pseudochirops cupreus. The sequence goes on along the minus strand of CM053580.1, from coordinate 349,826,488 downwards.
AATATATTAATATTTCTATCTCAATATGAGGCTCTCAGAGATCTTTTCTATGGTAGAATGGTCGCCAGTTTGACACCACACATTGTTCTGGATGATAAGGTGATCTTTCACACATTATATAGACTAATGCATTTTGTAAATTAAATAATATTCATTTTTTGGTTCCAAAACAATGTAGCCGAAGTCTCATTTCCTATTCAGCCATAAACATGTATTAAGTGCTTACCATGTGCTAGAGACAGGGGTGGACAACGTGCAGCTTCAAAGCCACAGGTGGCTCTCTAGGTCCTCAAGTGTAGACCTTTAACTGAATCCAAACTTCACAGAACAAATGCTTTTATTAAAGGGATTTGGTGAATTCAGAGAAAGTCCCGTCAGCTCTCAGCCTAAGAATTGACAGTTAGGATCTTCTCTGAATTCCCCATTCTCTTGACTTTCCTATTACTGAAAAAATGTAGTCAGGAATCTATTGTCTATATCTATATAACGTAATTTTTCCTCAAGTAAGACTTTTATGCTTACCCAACGTCCTCTAATGTTCCATCTTTTGTTAAAAGATTCTAAAAAGGCCTCAGAAATAGATCTTAGACCCAGAGTTTGCAAAATCTGCAGCTGAAGATAACTGTCCAATGATGTCACTCTGTGTGGTTTAAGGCACATATTTTGAGACAGATGCTCTTGTAACATCTGGGAAGAAACTGCTAGCAGGCCAGAGAGGCATTTCTTCATGTCATATCACACAGCTTTGAGAATCAGAGATCTTCAGTTAAATATATTTAGACACAGAAAGACATGGAAAAGGTATAAATTTCTAAAAGTAAATTTCAAGCCTGGGCTGAATTCTTTAAGTTAGATAACTATTCTGAAAAGCAAATTTAATATGATGCCTTTTATTTATCAAAATGAAATATTTATTCTGGAACAAAATTTGATTGGTGCAACAGCTTGCATGGTGTATCTTGATATTTTTGTTGCTAATTTCAATTACGCATTTTAGGACTCAGACATTTTTTGCTGATCGGTGGTTTTGTTTCTCCAATTGTAACACTGGCACCCCACAATATTTCAAGTCACATTATTTTGGGATAGGAGGAAAATAATGCAATTCTTCACAACATATCATATTCAAATGTTATATTTTAGCATATATATTACCATCATTCTCTTTTTCATCCATGATAATAATGCCTTAAATTTGTATGGTATTCAATATATAAAAAATTGTTAAATATACAAATAGATGTACTTCTATGTATATGTACATATATAAATGTACTCATATGTATACACACATACAAATATGTATGTGTATGTGCATATGTATATATGATTACTTGTTGCCCTTTATTAACAAAGAGGATGAAAACATCACTATGTTAGCGTCAAGTTACAACGTGTCTGACTGTGACTGATCAGGCCAATGTGAGCTTGGAACATTCTACTACAGGTTGCACACAAATAGTTTGTGTGAACATTTGGAGTGATTCTCTAAATTTACGTATCTCACATTTCTTTTGATCAACTTCAATTCTCCTTTGTTCGTAGAACATAGCACCTTCTCTAATGAGGTCAGGCCATGCTGGGCAAGTCTGTGCCAGTGTCTCCCATGTTATGCAATCAATTTCAAAATTCATAAGAGAGAACTTGAGAATGTTCTTGTTTTGCTTTTTCTTACCAACAATATATATGTATGTGTTTGTGTGTATATCTGTGTGTGTATGTATGTGTGTGTTTGAACCTTATAATAATGCAGAGGTGGAATGAGGAAAGAAATCATCATCCTTATTTTAAAGGAAAGGAACATAAGGCTCTTCTTTCATGTAACTATAGTATGAGTTTCCTTCATAGTTGAAAACATGTATATATAACACATAAAATATATAGAATACATATATATCATATCACAGGTCATGTAAGATAGGAGACAAGTTTTATAAATCTTCATTTGTTAATTTTATTATTGTCAATCATCATTTTCATCTATAATAAAAATGTTTGACGTGTATCTAATGTTTTACAGCTTAGAAAATGTATTCACATGTCCACACAAAAATCATGAGAAGTAAACTGTGCATTTGAAAATATGCTAACTTTATAAATAAGAAAATGGCTGCTCCCCAATATTGTGTACTTATACAAACACAAAATAGAAAACAATCCTTACCCTCAATGAAACTATATTTTATTTGTGGAAAACAATGTGCACATTTACATAAAATTAATATAATTTTAAAAGGAAATCCAAATAATTTCTGAGGAAAGGGCCACAGCAACTTTGAGTGTGTGGGTTCAGGGTGTGGGAGTATGTCAACATATGTTTCTTATAGGATAAGTCACTGTATTTAATATTGGATTCAGTAAGGTGGAGGTGATGATGGAGGGCCTGCTAGGCATGGAAGACAAACTTTATAAGGACATGAGTTTGGAGGATATATTTCCATGTAGAAGAAAAAGAAGTAGTTCAGTTTGGTTCAAATATAGACTGTGTGATAAAGATTAAGCCTGGAAAAGGAGCTCATCACCAGATTGAGAAAAGGATTAGAAGCCGAAATGAGGAATTTGTATGTTATTCCAGAGACAACAGGAAACAATTAGAATTTATTTTGCTTGGGAATGACATGATCAATTTAGGGCTATTAATGTGGTAGATGTGTGTGGTAGATGGCTTAGAGAGAGAAAACAATAACTTCCTGAAAAGATTAGAAAAAGACACCATCAAAGTTTGGTTTGTATATTTTCCTCTGTGTGTGTGTGTGTGTGTGTGTGTGTGTGTGTGTGTGTGTGTGTGTGTGTATCTTTTGGATGTTGCACTATCTGTACTTTTTAATTCCCTACCACACTAAAAACAGAGGAATGTTTTTTTCTTCCCTGTAATGTTAGTGATAAAAGGGCCTTTAGTTTCTTCCTTGCCCTAGATCTACTTCTTGATCCATTTTTCTTGGTTTTGTTGAGATTGAACAACTTCTACCATCTTTCTAAATACAAGAGGGTCAACTGCATGCCAGAAAAAGTATAACCTTACCCGACTTCTCTATATGATTGAGCTCTGTCTAGTTACGACAGTGAAGATTCCCATGTTAAAAGTTGTCCAGTAGATTATATGTGTCTTTCAGTTCATATCTTCAAATTAATTAACATATTTTAATTCTTTTTAATAAATAAATAAATAAATAAATGCCTCTTTCATTTCTTTTGGTGGAGTACATTTAAGAATGTGATACATAAGAAGGAAAAGTGTAAAGCTCTGCTTGAGTATAAAAACTCAGCTTCACAAGTATGGGATGGGGATATGTCCTCCTTTTTAAAAAAAGTATGTGCATTACTAGATATATCAAGAAAGGTGGACTGATACTATAGTTAAAAACAGTTGTAGCAAAAGGACACAATATGTTGTACTGGAAAGAACAATGTGCTTTGTGAGTCAGGAGTCCTAGATTCTAATTCCACACTGGGTGATGTTAGACAAATCACCTAAATACAATGAAATGCTGTGAAATGAAAGCCCAAAATTTATATGGTCCTTCAATGGAATTCAATGATGCTAAGACTTAGAACAAATGTCTAATCAAAATTATCAACAAAATATGGAGAACATGCAACACTCAGAATATTGAAAAAGGCATAGGACTAAGAGTCAGGAGACCAGGATTCTGGTTGCAGCTCTGACATTAAACAGTGTGTGACTCTAGGGAAATTACTTAACATCTCTATTCCTCACTTTCCTTTCTTAAAAAATGAGTGAATTTTGGAGTATGTAATTTTTAATGTCCTTTCTGACTCTAACACTATTATTCAGTATGAGTGGATGTCTGTGATCAAAATACACATCTATAGAATTAATCTATAGATTTGTGTTGAAATGTGTATATGAAATGTACATAGGAACCTTCATTAGCTAGTCATATAAGACATGAAAAGGACTGGGTTTATCCAAGTAATTCTATTATATGATAATAATTTTAATTTTGTGTAAGTGAATTTTAGCTCTACTATACAAATAAAACACAGTGTAAAAATATTGAAAACTGATGAGATAAAGTTTTGTTTTGTGACTTCATTCTGATAAAGATGACATGGTTAAAGTTCATTTTGGTAAGTAAAAATTTAGTCTTTTAAAATAAAAATGATAGAAAATATTTAACATATGTTTTGAAGCTTTGAGTAGAGAGTTGTATGTTATCTCCTCTCTTTCAGTGTACTAAGTATCCCATTTGCCTTTCTTACTGAAGTAATAATCAGGCCTTTGGATGACTTTGGGAATTTTCTCCCTTCTAACCAACTGCTGTCTATATCACTTCAAGTTTTACTACTTTGTAAGGCATTCCTCATTCTTATTTCTCTCAAGAATGATTGCAAGGACTTTTCCTCTGGTGATAAGGATTGGGAACCATTCTTTCTTTTAATTGATGCTGGGAATGGCAGTGTCCACAGAATCAGAGAGGCAGGATAGTTAGGCTGAGCTGCAAGGCAACATTGGCTTATGTTGCATAATCCTAATGAGGGCATCAACCTCTCTTCCATTCTGAGGCTGCCTGCAGGCAGCAGATAAAAGCAAGGAGAACCAAAGCCTCTGGGCTGGTGTTCCTAACTGGTCTTCATATTGTACCTACAGTACTTATTGTGTCAATAAGAGGGAAAACAAGACAGTCAGAGTTCTGCTTCATGACAGAGCAGAAGAGTGTAGCTAGGAGAGTCAGGGTGGTAGTGTTGTCTCTTTCTTCCTTGGCTTTCT
>CM053580.1:349799118-349813030 GCA_028627135.1 Pseudochirops cupreus | reverse complement strand
TCTCTCCCTGTCTCCTCCCATTCTAGTCCTCTCTCACCTCTTAATTTCACCTTTGAAAATATCATACCTTCCTATTCAATTGATCGTGTGCCCTCTGTCTATGTACACATATACACACACACTCACATATATATATATATATACATATATATATGTATATATATATATATATACACACACACACATATTTATATTCCCTTCACTTAACCTCATACTGAGAAAAGCTTCACAAGTTACAATTCTCATTTTTCCATGTCGGCATGTAAATAGTTCAAATTTGATAAGTTCCATATGATTTCTTTTCCATGTTTACCTTCTCATGCTTCTTGTGTTTGAATGTCAAATTTTCTATACAGTTCTGGTTTTTTCCTCAAAAATGCTTGAAAGTCCTCCACCTCATTGAATGACCATATTTTCCCTTGAAACATTATACTCAGTTTTGCTTGGTAGATGATTCTTGGTTTTAATCCTAGCTCCCTTGATCTCCGGAATATCATATTCCAGGCCCTTTGGTCACTTAATGTAGAAGCTACTAGATCCTATGTTATCCTAATTGTGTTTCCACAGTATTCAGATTTTTTCTTCTTGTTAGCTTGTAATATTTGCTCCTTGATCTGGGAACTCCAGAACCTGGCTACAACATTCCTAGAAGTTTTCTTTTTGGGATCTTTTACAAGAGGTGATTAGTCAATTCTTTCAAGTCCTATTTTGCCCTCTGGTTTTAAAATATCAGGGCAATTTTCCTTGAGAATTTCTTGAAGGATGATTTCTAGGGTATTTTTTTGATCATGGCTTTCAGGTAGTCCAATAATTTTTAATTTGTCTCTCCTGGATCTATTTTCCAGGTCAGTGGTTTTTTCAAGGAAATATTTCATATTGCCTTCTATTTTTTTTTTCATTTGTTTGTATCTGTTTAAAAGTATCTTGATTTCTCATAAAGTCAATTGCTTGCATTTGCTCTGCTCTCATTCTGAAGGAATTATTCTCTTCAGAAAGCTTTTTAGATTCTTTTTCCATCTGGCAAATTCAACTTCTTAAGGCATTATTCTCCTCATTGGCTTTTTGGGCCTCTTTTGCCATTTGAGTTAGTTTACTTTTTAAGGTGTTATTTTCTTCAGTCAGGTTGTTGACTCTCTTAACATGATTTTCTTGCATCATTCTCATTTCTGTCCCTAATTTTTCCTCCACTTCTCTTATTTGGTCTTCAAAATCCTTCTTAAGCTCCTCTTAAACTTGCTTGTAATCAGTGTATATTTTCCTTGGAATCTTTTGGTGCAAGAATTCTCACCGTACTGTCTTCCTCCTGGTCCATGCTTTGATCCCTTTTGTCCCAAAAAATGGAATATAAAGTTGGATTCCTGTGCTTACTTTTCTTCCTTTGCCTGATCATTTTGCCAGTCGGGTACTTGACTTTTGGGCTCAGTAGAACTCTGCTTTCAGAGGGGAGAGCTCTGTCCCAGATTGCTGGGTTTTTTTGCAGCTGCTGGAGCTATTAGGAGGCGGCCATCTCTGCAGCCCCCACCAGCTTTGGCTCACTGAAAATGCACCTCAGGACCACCACCCAAGACCATGATCCCGATCCAGGTAGCTCAAGGCAAGAACACTTAGTCTCTGAATAATCGCTTGGCCCCCCTGCAATCTGCAGGCCGGGAGCTCTGAAGCAGCCACATGGAAGTGGCTACAGGGCGACAGTTTCAGACTGCTTCTAGCTCTGGAGGCATTTGGCCGGACCCTCTCCCCCACATTTAGCCAAGTTCCACTAAGCTTTTCCTTTGTCCTTGCCTCTTATGGGTTGGTAATTTTGGAAACTGCCACAGCTGCTGGTGATCCACTCTCCTGAAAGCTCCAGCTGTGGCTTCTCCTGGACACCCTGGGGCTAAAACCACATGGGGATGGGCTCTGCTCCCAGGGTACTGAGATGAATCCTTCTGGTCTGCCTGCTAGGATGCCGTCAGTGGGAGGTTTGTTTCTCTGTTACTTTTGCAGGTTGTGGAGCTCTAAAATTTGTTTAGAGTCATATTTTATAGGTATTTGAGGTGGTTATGGGGGGAGCTCACAGAGTTTTCCTACTTCTATGCCACCATCTTCTCTCAGTACTGCCCATTATTGAAGGAACTGAGACCCAGAAAATTCAAGCGATTTGTCTGAGGCCCCATCACAAATAGGCGACAAAGTCAGGATTTGGCACCATTTCTTCTTGTTCCAAATTGCTTTACTTCTCTGGTCCTCAGTTTCCTAATTTGAAATGGAAGAGATTTTGTCTAGAATATATTTTATCCCTAAAGATCTGACTTCTGTGTGAGTCTGGGTAATTTATGACTTTCCACTGAATAAAGAAACAGTGAAAATCAATCAGGGGAAAATGGCTCATTTTGTCCAGATTGATTTTTTTTTCCAGTTCAATGAATAATGGCTGCCTATTTATTGAAAATTTGCTTTACTTTTACTCTTTATGTGTTTCTGACTTTCTCTGTCTATGTCTCTACCTGTCTGTCTCTGTTTCTCACACACTATTCAGGACTTTTCTGTGTTAGTGCTTTACTTTGCACTATATATTTCTACTGACTCTGGGCAAAATGCACCATCTTTCTGCATCTAAACCATGGGATTATATTTTAGTATGTTCTGTATTTGATCTCTGAAGCAGAGGAAAGAGGAAAACAAAGTAATTCCAGTCACCATCAGGATAACTCCACTAATTATTGAAATTCAAATTGTACTTGGCAGACATATACATGGACTCTTGGGATTTTCTGCAACTTTGAATTTGAAAACCATGTTTGCTTATGTCAGATAAAATTTAAAACATCTCCTTCCGTTTATTTGAATAAAAAACACAAATCTTTATTCTCTCCTCCTCAATACATCTTTTTTTATAGCTTAAGCATGAGAAGCTGGATCAAATACCTTGGCATGATGGGATTTGTGATAAAATGGCAGTGGGAGCCAATTGCTGAGACAAATCTTTGGTTCCCTGAAGGGCAAATTTCTAACTCAGTAGCAGGGAGGAATGGAAGGAAAAATACTTGGAAAACCTGACAGAGATTACTCATGCTGTCTCACTACTGAAATATCCAAACTGAAATGTCAAGAGCATTTAATAATGTGCATGGATGAGATGTTTTCATCTTTGACACACTAGAAATCTTGTTTGGACCTTACAGTGTTTGTACTGAAAAGTTATTATTCAAGGTTATTCTTTTATTTTATGCAGTTAAATGTGGTCATCTGTTTCTCACCTTGCAATCTCAAGATTCTATTATCTTGACAGCCATTAACATTGTAATTGAGTATACATTCAAGTCAATCCAATTCAATTTCAAAATCATGTGTGGAGATCTACTGTGTGTCTAATATTGTGATAATTGCTGTGCAGGACATGGCAAAAATATATATTCCAAACTCCAGTCTCAAAAAACTTTGCAAAATATTGGAAAAAATATGGTATAGGCATGAGGAGTTATTTGGAATGGTAAAAATCCATAAAGGGGCTCTCTCATATCTATAGCATAGATAAAACAATGATCACATTTATCAATTCACTTCCGCTAAATAATGCAACATACATTTATTAAACCCTCCTTGATTTCAGAATACTCTCCTAGCCCCTAGGGGTGATTCAAAATTTAAGTAAGGTGCAATCCTTGTATTAATGATGTTTATAGCCTATTAGATAGTTATGACCAATTTGCAGGAAAATATTTTCAAGGAACTATATTTTAAATCATTCCATTATGGACAAAATAAGGGGAAGGTGTTCCATGAGGTTTGGGGTGAAGATGGTTTATTGCTATTGATAAGGCCTCTTAAAGTTCTTCAACACTTTCATAATTTATTTCAAATCCATGACTCGTATCAGTTAATTTTTAAATTTCAAATGAATAAATCTGCTTGAACTTGTATAAGTTATTTAATTCTTCTGTTTCTCTCTAGTGGATTCTAAACTCCAGGTGGACAAGTATATATTCTCTTCATATTTGTAACTACCTTGTTTTTTGTTACTGTCAGTCTGAGTCCTCCACAAGACTTTAGCAGAGTCCTTTATATAATATGGATATTAAATGAGGATTTTTTTTTTGTTAAATGAATGACCTTGTGTAATGGCAAACAAAATAGCACTTAGCTCCTTGTTTCAGCTCTTCAAGTGCCTTTGAGCCTCACCTGTGATTATATGAAGTCTTAGAAATAGAACCTGTGAAGCCCACAGTGGGAGGAACTTGTTAAATACCAGAACAGGAAGGATATCAGAGGAAGGGCAGAACAGGAAGGAGCTGAGGATATAAAAGCTTGGGCACAAGCTGAGACTGAGCAGAACTGGGAGGAAGGATGTCTCTGGTGTCTGCACTCTGTCTGTCTGTTCTGTTGGTGTTTCTGTTACCTTGCCATACCTGTCTCCTGAAAGAGGATGTTTCTGCTGTTACAGAAGCCCTGAGACCTTACTGCTGGTTCAGAGATGCTGAAAGAGGACTTTCTCACTGTCTGTATTCAGAAGTCCTGAAGGAAGTTTGTACTGATGTTTTCAGAAGTCCTGGGACTTTACTGATGATTTGCTTTTGGTTTCTCAGATAGAAGTCCTGTCTGTTGGTCTGTGTTGATTTCACAGGCAGAAAGTGAATTGATGATAGTGCCAGAAATGTGTGTGAATATTGTCATAATTCTGCTAAGCTTGATGTGTGTAGATATTGTCATGTCTCTGTTAAACTTTGTCTTTCCAGAAACAGAAATTGCAAAGGGCTTGAAGTGGACTACTTAACCCCATGAGCTTTGAATTGGAATAGGAGCTGGAATAGCAGCTGGAACAGGAGCTGGGAGATGCCTACCTGTGAATCCAGGTGACAAGTGGGTGAATTCAGGCAAGAGCTGGGAGCATGGTAGAGGAAGCCATGGAGTTTGGAAGTCAGTCTCCAGTCAAGATGAAAAGGATCTTTACTTGCATACTTAGTGCTGGCTGATCAGATTAAGAAATGCGACCTATGAGTGGGAGACCTTTGTACTTTATACCCCTTAAGGATGATTGCTCCTTAGGGATTACTGAGTTAAGGATGACTGGAAGCCAGTCTCCAATCAAGATGAAAGAAGACTTTAGGTGAATACTGTATACTGACTGATTCAGATTGTGACTTACCAAATGATATCTTTTGTTTTAAGACTATGTGTCTACTTTAGTAACAAGTTGTTACGTTATATTGTTGTGAATGTTGTACTTTGGTTTCTGTGAGTATTTTGATGTAGTCTATTGCTGAATAAATAGAGAGTTCACTATACTATATGATCAGAACCTTAAAGTTATTTGTAGTAGCAGTCCTCAGGAGAGTTGCTTGTGCTTGGCTTTACACTTGAAATAAATCAAATATACACAAATCTCCTATCTAAACTTTCCTGGACTTGTCTATCATATCCTAGGAATACTTTTATCCTGTAAGATTGCTTTAGCCCTTGAATACATATTGGATTAGTACCCTTTGAACCCTTTTGTTTCTCCAGGTGGAGGGTAGAGAGCTATCTTCCCATAAGCTCCAGTTTAGAAAGGAATCCTGGTGAGCAATTTTTTATTTCCCATGATGCTATACTCCTCTGCACTTCTCCATCATGCCACTGAACTATATACATTCATCTCCACCACACTGCCTTTCTATGTTCTTTTGTGCATTTTTCTCTATCACATTGCAAGTTCCTTGAGGGCAAGACATTTGTTTTGTTTTTGTTTTTGTTTTTCCTTTCTTCACATCCTCTCTGCTTAGCACCGTTCCTATCACATTTGCTTTTTAGTCATCCCAGTCTTATCTGACTCTTTGTGACCCCTTTTGGGATTTTCTTGGAAAGTACTGAAGTGGTTTACCATTTCCTTCTCCAGTTCATTTTACAGATGATGAAGTTGAAGTAAGCATGTGTAAGTGACTTGCCCAGGATCATGCAGATAGTATCTGAGGGCAAATTTGAACTCGTGAAGATGAGCCCTCCTGATTCCAAGCACAGTACTCTATCTACCATGCCACCAACCTGTACCTTCCTGTCATATCGTGGGTGCTTAATATTGACTGACTGGCATATACCATGGCAGAAAATATTCTCAGAATTATAACCTACAATTGAACAGGAAGATGGAAAATGTCCATTTAAAAGCTGGAGATTATGATATTCAACTTTCAAGAGAGCCCTGAGAACCAACAAACATGGCTGAGTATTGGAGGGCAACTGGGATCAGAGCCTCACATCCTGCCCCAACACTGTTGAATCAAAAATAATCAAATCATCATTAATATTGCTACGACAAAGAGCATGGAAATCTACTGCCTTATGACTTCACTCAGAATACCTGTTATATTATGCTGTAGGATGCCTAAGCAAAAGCTCCATTCCGTGACTATCATTTCTTTTTTTTATTTTTAATTTATTTATTTACTTTCGGTTTACAACAATCAGTTCCACAATTTATTAAGTTTCAAAATTTCTTCCCCTCCCTCTTCTCCCCCTTCCCCGCCCTCCCCGCCCATAGCAGCATGTAATCAAATACAGGTTCTACAAATACCTTCACATTGAATGTTAGTCATGTTGTAAAGAATTATAACCAACCGGCTGAACAATGAGAAAGAAGGGATAAAACAAAACAAACCACAAATGAGAGAGAGCAAATCGTTTGCTTCAATCTGCAGACTCTGTAGTTCTTTTTCTGGATGTGGATATGCCTTTCCTTCATGAGTCTTTTGGAGTTGTCTTTATAACTATGATTTCTTACTACCTGGCCACTATTCTCCCTTTCCTCATACAAGTCAATATCAGCCCCATCTCTCCCGTGTCCCTATTCCACTCTACCTTAAGCTTCACTTGTGTCTTCAGAGTTCCTACTATATAAATCACATTTCATGTAACACCTATTTTTTCTCCTGGATATTAGTTTTTATGCACACATACATATGTATATGTGTGTGTATGTGTATATACATATATATATGTATGTATAGTGTTCCTAAAATCATAGTGCAGTTGTAAACTTCAAAATATATGAAAATTTGAAAACTATGGGAACATTGGCATTTTGTATTTAATTTTCTATGTATAAATTATCCCTACAAAATAATATATTATCCTTGAGGAACTTATCCTTGATGAAGACTATTTTTCCCCAGGGCACAGTACAGTTCATGGGAAAGAGTAAGCACTTAACAAATGTTGACTGAAATCAATAACGGATACACAGTGTAACTATTTGAACTTTGTAGGATTACATTGGGGGAAGAGGAATCCTTCTTTGAAAATAATATTTTGTCTTTTGTTTTAAAGCTTTCCACAGAGCCTTGGATTCAAATTAAGTGAAGACGGTAAAAAAAGGTTAGGGTGTCTGGTTGTCTTATCTTATACCCAGTCCGAATATGGAAGACTATGTCCTAGGTCCTTGCCAGCAGATCTTAAAAAAATGTTTAAGAAATAATAAAAAAAGAGTCAAGATAACTTTAAAAAATGAAGCAGGAGTTGAGGATCAAATGATTGAAGGGACACCAATAATGTATTTTTATTGAACTGTCTGTCTTGATGATATTGAAAATAGTTAGCCTATAAACTGGGAAGATATAGGACTCCACATGGATTGATCCCATCTAGCCTCCTAGGTGTAGAAATGGAAGGGATATTTAGGTCTTAAAATGCAACCCTTTCATTTTTCAAGTGAAAAAAAGAAGTCCTGGAGAGGAAACATGTCTTACTCAAGGGGCCAGGGATAGTAAATGGCAAAACTTGGATTCAGCTTCTTGCTGTGGCTGTTGAATTGAAGGCTAAAACTAGTGTTTTTTTTTCTTCTAGTTATCCTATGTTCAGTTAAATCAGTATATTTTGTAGTGTCACTAGAATTATTTGACATTGCCTAGGAAAGGTCATGTTGAATGTTGCATCTACTTTAATTTAAAGGCAAATACACCCTCATCTCAAAGGCAAAATATTTCAATGATGGAAAATCTTGGGCCACTCTTTTACTATCTGTATTTTGCCAATTTTTCCTTTTTAAAGTACTGATAATTTCACAATGGAAGAACAAAAACAAGTTGCTTAAGTTGTTATTTGAAGGAAATTGATACATGACTACATAGTAAAATTTCAATTTACACAAATACATAAAGTTTGTGACCATATAAAGAATTATACCTAAATAATAAGGGTAAAAGCTTTTAATTTATTTCTTCCAAAATCTTAATTAATTTGCCATTATATACACTTATATGTTCTTTCTAATCTGAAAATGTAGTGTTAATACCTTTATTGTCTTTTGTTAAAAAATCACTTTTTCCCTCCTTTTCTAAGTAAGTTTAGGAATTTTGTGGGCGTTTTAGCCATAATGTATTCCCAGTGCTTGCTGTGCTGTCACAAAACTGAGAATAAATAAATCCCAAGTGACCAGAACCCCGCAGGCCCATCCTACAGAAAAGACCATGAGTTGCATCCATTAATCATATAAGTCCAAATTTGCTTCAGGTATTATATGGCAGATGCACATCAGCAGAGCAAAAGCATTTAGCTGACAAACTGCATTTTACAATTAAAATACATTTTAAGGTACTTTTTAACACTGATATTACTTGTAATATTGCAATTTATCAAAAGTTAACCATAATTTAAGTCGACTCCTTAAAATTCTTTTCTTTCAATCAGATTTTTTCAACTTTTTTTTAAATTCAATGAAAAGTTAATTGTGAGTGTATAAATACATGTTCTGGGGGCCTATTCGTGCACAAATTCTATGGGTTGCCAAGATGTTCCAGTAGAGAATTGAGACCAACTTTTAAGGAAGCTAGAAAATCATGGCCATAATAAATAGGAAAGCATTTGTCCTTATAGAGAAATAAGTGTTGATGTCTTGAAGCTGGAAGGGAAAAAACTGGTTAGAAATCTTGATAAGCTTTTCCTCCAGATACAGAATGCTAAAGTTTACCCCATCTTAGGACTTGCAGTATTTGGTATGGCTATCTAAAATTTATTTTACAAGTAAGACTTTTAAGTCTTCACTTAACTTTGTGCTCAGCAGGCACAGTCCAATAAGAATTCTTGTAGGAAATGAGGTCTTTAAAAATGTTCTAGTTTATGTAGATTTTATATCAGACTGCATTCTATCTTGGGAAGGGGGGGGCGATTTAATATGCAAAACCTTATGGAAATGAATCTTTAAAAATAAACTAATAATTATACATACACACAGACATATATGTGTGTGTACATATACATATATATATATACTCTTCTTTATTGCCATTGGAAAAAAAAGAAAAAAGTAATCAACTCCCAAAGTGTACATTACTGAAGAGGGAGCATGGCATAGTAAAAATTGGACTGGGTTGGGGGTCAGAGGTGTTAAAATCCCAGTCTGCTACTGCCTGCTTTTTGCGACCATGAACAAATCATTTAATGTTTCTGGGTCTCAGTCTCCTCACCTCTAAGTTGAGTAGGTTGCATTAGATGACCTCCAAAATCCCTTCTAGTCCTAAATGAATGAACCCATAATCCTATAGTGTTTGATCCTAAGAAACTAGATCTGCCATAAATGAGATGATTGATTTGATATCGAGGAAAGAGCAATGGCATTCATGTCGGTTTGATACCCAAATTTGAAGCCTGGTTTTGCCACCTAGAAGTGTGACCTTGAGTAAATTATTATTATTTTTTTCTTAAAAGACTGAGTCTCCCTATCTCTTCTAGGCTAGAAGTTTAAGGTTTCTCATGGGTTTTATCTCTCTATTTTATCTCTGTATGTATCTCTGTATTTTATCTCTGTATTTATCTTATGTATTGGCACATAAACCTTGACCTACTCTATTTCCAACTTGCACTGTTCACCTCTCCTTAGGCAACCAAGTCTCCTACCTCTCATGAGATTTACCATGTCAATGCTGAACTTAGTGCAGACACCCAGTTGTCATAAGCCACTGCAGTTCAGAACTCTCAAGAGATCCATAAGCCTCAACTTCCAAGTAGATGGGATTATATGTATCCATCGCAACACTTGGCTTGCTCAAATTACTTAAAACCTGTTAACTTCAGTTTTCTCATTTGTAGAATAGAGGCTCTTAGCTAGATACTTCTAAGGTCCCTTAAAAATTTAACTCTATGATTCTATGATCTATGAAATATAAAATGGAAGTGATAAGTACTTGTTGACACCTCACAGAATGAGGAAATGTGCAAAGCTCTTCTATAGAAGTGAAACTTACTATTTTCAAAATGTACTGTGCTTATTAATACTTGTTGGAGAAATATTAATGATGTGTCATGTTTTGAATTTTTATTAAAATGCTCATTTCTTAAAGCATGATTTCATTTGGGACCACACTGATTTATTTCAGGCTCTTGGAACACGGGCTAAAGTAATTTTGTAGTAGGACAAAGAAATTTCCTAAAGAATGATTTCTAAGATGTGGAGTGATCGATAAAAGGCTTAGGCACAATTACCATGTAAAATATAGTTCTTCCTCAACAGGCCTTTTTACTTTTCATTGTAATAGTTGTAAGCAGAAGTGTCCAATTGGATCTTTGGTTTATTAAGCTTATTTGCTCCAATGGTCAGTTAAAAAGTGATTAACATTCTTCAGAATTTTCAATAACTAACAAATTAGTCTGAGTATTGAATTGGAATCTTGAATGAATAATATCCAAAAATGGATTTTAATTTCATTTGTCCCATGAATTCTGTAAATTCAGACATGACCCAGAAAGGGTTCAATGATGATGGTTTGATTAATTGGGTGAACCTACAAATGAAATCTTCTGTTCTGGGAGACCCATGGGACTAATGTGTTTTTTTTTTAAATAAAATTAAACACCTTTACAAACATAAGAAATAGTAACCCTATTCTCTGAACATTTTTATAAGGGTATTAAACATTGTTTTACCTAGTACTGAGCATATCTTTATCTTTACTGATATCTTTAGTGTTTTCCTATTGCAAAACAAATGTGATATATCACTTTATAGTTATTTCATCACAATGGAATCCTTCACAATCTATTCTCTATCTTATTTCATTAGGCTTTTCATTAATCTTTCTGTATATGTGCAATTAAAAATAGTAATCTCTTCCTTCCACTGAGCTCTGTTATCCCTTTGGATATATGCCTTATACCCTGAATGGATTATAAGTTGTTTAAGGGCAGAGACCATGACTATATATTTCCTTCAGTTTTGTTTCCCAAGTTCTTAGTACAGTGTCTTTCACACAGTAGATACTTAACACATGTTTATTGAATGAATGAGTCCCCAGGAAATATTGCAGCTAGTCTTCAATTAATCTGTGTACCACAGAAGGAGTTGGAGGGAAAAGTATTAGAGTAGGCACTCTGCTTCAGAAGCATTCTAGGATAATGGTTCACCTGGGTCCAGCAATTGTTGGCACTATTGTCAGCATCCTTGAATTCAGAGATAGCCAGGGTATATGGATCATGGGGCAGTACAAACTAAAACTCGAACATGGAAACATCTTTAATAGGGCTCACTGTTCTAAGAAAAGGAGGGAGACTGAGACAGATAGAGAGACAGAGGTACAGGAACAGTGATGGAGAGAGACAGAGACAGAGAGACACAGACTCAGAGAAAAAGCAGCCTTTCCCTGCTATCACGTTCCATGTCTCAAGCCTTTCTCCACTGAACTGTTCAATCTGTGGTGGCTGAGTTAGGTGAATGCATTTTCTATTTCCTCCCAAACAGCCTTCCCCAAAGCAGAATTTTCTTAAACAATGCTCTTCATACAGCTGTAATCTCCCACACAATTTCCTTCAAACCAGTCCCTTCCAATGTTTTTTCTTGGCCCTTTGGTCCAGGAACTTTTCCTCTCTCCAATACTTCTCCTCCTTGTCTTCATACTGGCATCATTGCTGGCCTTCTCTTTCTCTTCCTTCTTCTCCTCTTTCTCCTCCTCCTCTTCCTCCTTATTCTTTTCCTTCTCTTTCAAATGACTAGAGTAATTTGTTTGATTAACCCAAACAATCAAGCTTCTGAGATAGGAACTCACTATTTGACAAAAGCCGTTGGTAAAATTGGAAAATAATTTGGCAGAAACTAGGCATAGAGTAACACCTCACACCCTATACCAATATAATGCTTAAATGAGTATGTTACTTCCACATAAGTAATGATACCATAACCAAATTAGGAGAGCAAAGAATAGTTTACCTGTCAGATCTAGGGAAGAAGGGAGAATTTATGACCAAACGTGAGACAGAGAACATTATGAAACTCAAAATGTATAATTTTGATTACATTATATTAAAAATGTTTCGCATGATCAAAACCAATGCAGCCAAGATTGCAAGGAATGTAGAAAGCTAGAAAACAATTTTTGCTTCCAGTGTTGCTGGTAAAGGACTCATTTCTAAAATACATAGAGAATAAAATCAAGTTTGTAAGAATAGAAATAATTCCCTGATTGATCAACAGTTAAAGGATATGAAGAGGACGTTTTCAGAGGAAATTTTATACACACACACATAACAATGGAATAATACTCAAAATCACTATCAATTAGAGAAATGCAAATTGGAACAACTTTGAGGTACCATCTCACACCTATCAGATAGGCTAATATGACAGAAAAGGAAACTGGTAAATGTTGGAGAAGATGTGGGAAGAATGGAACACTAAGACATAATTGGAAAAGTTGTGAACTCCTGTAACCAGTCTGGAGAGCAATGTGGATCTATGCTCAAAGGGCAATGAAACTCTGTTTTGATCAAGCAATACCACTACTAGGTCTGTATCCCAAAGAAATCATTAAAAAGGGAGAAAGGACTCACAGGTAAAAAAGCAATAAAAACTATATTTGTAGTAGTCATCAGATGGGGAATGACTGAACAAGCCATGGTATATAAATGTAATGAAATACTGTTGTGCTATAAGAAATGACAAACAGACAGATTTCAGAAAAATCTGGAATGAGCTCATACTGAATAAAGTTAACAGAACTAGATGAACATTGCACACAGCAACAGCGACACTGTGCAATGATTATCTATGATAGACATCTTTTCTAAGCAATACAATAATCCAAAACAACTCCAAAGAACTCATGATGCAAAATGCTAACTACATATAGAGAAAGAAATATGGAATCTGAATGCAGACTGAAGCATAATATTTTCACTATTTTTGCTTTCTTTCTTGTGGTTTTCACCTTTTGTTTTCATTCTTTTTTGACAACGTGACTAATGCTAAAGTATGTTTATCATGATCATACATCTATAATTTATATCAGATTACTCACTGTCTTGGGGAGGAGACAGGAGATGGAGGGAGTTAAAATATTTAGAACTCTAAATTTTACAAAAAAGAATGCTGAAAACTAATTGGAAAAATACTATTTAGGAAAAAACTAAGTAACAAACCAAGTCAAATGGATAAAAAAATAGAAGAAAATGTAAAACATCTCATCAGAATAACAACTGACCTGGAAAACTGGTTGAGGTAAAGTAATTTAAGAATTATTGAATTATCAGAAGCCACAATAAAAAAAAAGGGCCTAGCTATCATAATTTAAGAAATTATAAAGGAAAACTGTCATGAGATACTAAAACCAGGAGAAATGGAAAGAATCTACCAATCACCTCCCCCAAAAGATCCCCAAAATGAAACTCCTAGGAATATTATAGCAAAATTTCATAACTTCTAGGTAAAAGAGAAAATATTTTAAGTAGCCAGAAAGAAACAATTCTAGTATCATGGAACCACATTCAAGATCACAAAGGATTTTTAGCAGGTTCCATATCAAAGGAGCTCAGGGCCTGGGATATGATATTCTAGAAGGAAAAGAGTTAGGATTACAAGCCAGAATAATTTATCCAACCAAATTTAGGAAAAATCTTGCATGGAAAGGAATGGATAGTTAACGAAAAAGAGTATTTTCAAGCATTTCTTTTTTTAATATTTTATTTTATTTATTTT
>CM053580.1:349760719-349798618 GCA_028627135.1 Pseudochirops cupreus | reverse complement strand
TTTTTTCTTTTTAAATTAATCTTTTATTTATTTATCTTTAGTTTTCAACATTCATTTCCACAAGATTTTGAGCTACAAATTTTCTCCCCGTCTTTCCCCTAGCCCTACCCCAAGATAGTGAGCCTACTGAATACCCCTTCGCCCAATCTGCTCTCCCTTGTATCCTCCCCCATCCTCTCCTAACTTTCTAGCAGGGCAAGATGTATTTCTATACCCCAGTGCCTGTATATCTTGTTTCCCAGTTGCATGTAAAAAACAACAACACTTTTTTTAACATTTGGTTTTAAAATTTTGATTTCCAGATTCTTTCCCTTCTTCCCTCCTCACCCACCCCCAATGGGAAGACAAGTAATTCAATATAGGTTGTACATGTGTAGTTATACAAAACAAAACATATGAAACAATTATATTGTGAAAGACTAATTATACTGACTTTGCCACTTTCACAGAGTTAGAGAGAATCTAAATAGAAATGTATTTCACTATCAATGGAGAGACCATCCATATGTTCCTATTTTAAGATAATGCTTTGTTGATTACATAAGACCAGAGAATACTTCAGGGCCTTCTGAAGGGTATCCACTGACACTCAATAGTTCAGCTCAGCAATCTACAAAAGAGTTGCTTCCTGACACAAAAATTGTAGTGGGCTTTAAGCCAGGACTTACTGAATCTTCTACTAAGACCTAATTATTGTGCATAGATCTATAATGACAATATATTCCAAGGATA
Source organism: Pseudochirops cupreus (assembly GCA_028627135.1). Classification (NCBI taxonomy): domain Eukaryota; kingdom Metazoa; phylum Chordata; class Mammalia; order Diprotodontia; family Pseudocheiridae; genus Pseudochirops; species Pseudochirops cupreus. The sequence continues at coordinate 349,797,886 of CM053580.1, read as the reverse complement.
GTGTGCATATTAAATACTTATGTAGGTGAGAACAGGAAAATAAAAACAAATAAATAAACAAAAGTTTGTAAAATAGAGGGGGTTAGGGAATCTAAAAAAACAAGGTCACACAATAGAGGAAGTTAAAAGACGTAGCCTCTAGTTTCACAGATTCTATATGACAATTGTTCAAGCAAGTTACAGGCTTGATGAAACATTCAACCTTTGGGGATCAAAGCAATCACATGGAGGGATTTAGCTACTCCTCTGATCTAATAAATCCCTGATCTCATTCTGTTTGCAATAATTGGGACCTGGGACCTTACTATGAAACGGAAAGAATGACATGGTAAAACTGCTCAAAGCAAATATTACTGTGTCTAACTTGCTATCATGTGTTTTGGCTCCTGTGTAGCCCAAGTGAACTCAGAGACTTTTGCCCAATTGCCATTCTCACTGAAAAGTGACAGGGTCCTAGAGAATGACTATGTCTCACCTTCAATATTACAAAGGTACTCCCAAAGGTTGGAGGTGAATATGTAGTTCAATTTGTTCAAGCGCTCAACCATGTTTCCACCCCTGAACATAATCAAGTATGAATTTTTTAGGCATCCAGATTTCTGCAGCTTTTAGAAAAGGGTATTTGTTTACTAAGGTGGCATATTAAAACAAGTTGGGGCGCACACCCACATGAACCTTTAAAAGCCTGTGTTCAAATACATGCAGAGTCTAGGGGAAAGTATACTCTAACATAGAGAGCACAGGTAACAAATGAGTAGCTCTTGGTTAATGGAAGTCATCTTCTATTTGTAAGTTGTTAAAGAAGCTCCCTCTAAGCGTGGTAAAGTTTCTTTGCTGAGCTGCTTGTGGATCTGTGACTCTAATGCCAATTTATACTACTAATTTGTCTTGTGATTAGACTTCAATGACTCTGGAAGAATGAATGAAGGTGAAGACATTCTGCAACTCTTCTTCACTAAATTCCAATTTGCAAAAGAGTAAAGACATCACTCCATGATGGTATTGTTCCTCTTTGAAAATGAAGGACAAGTGACAATAGCACCTACTTCAGTAAATCTCTTACTGATTGTTCATCTAACACAGCCTGTTCTTGGATTGAGTTGAAAGTTCATATTATTTTTGGTGTCATGGACGCCTTTCATAGTCTGGCAAAGTCTGCAGATTTCCCTTTTAGAATGTTTTTAGATGCATCAAATGAAATACTTAGAATTACAAAGAAAGCCATTAAACTGCAATTCGATATAATGTTTAAGTTCAGTATTTATATGAGTTTATATATAAAATGTTTAAAATTATTAAACAAAACACGTACCCAGGTTAAGAACCCCTAGACTAAGTTAATTTTTTTTTTAAGTTTAGAGGAACAGACAGCAAGAAAATTCTTAACCTGCTATTTGAAAGAAGAGAGGGAGAGAAGTAATAATCATGCAACTATCATCTCTGATCAAACCACATCAACACAGTGGGTAGGTGGCACAGTGAATAGAGCACAAGCCCTGGAGTCAGGAGGACCTGAGTTCAAATCTGAGCTCAACACTTACTAACCGTGCAACCTTGGGCAAGTCACTTAACCCCAATTACCCTGCTTTCCCCCCTCCAAAAAGCAAAAATAAACATGAAACACATCAATAGTATTGTGTTACAATTCTTGGTACCACAGTTTGAAGTTGGAATTTGTTCTACAGCAGTGGTTGTCAACCTTCCTAATGCCATGACCCTATAATACTTGTATGTGGGTGTATCTGTATGTGGGCAGACCCACCTGGAGACAGATAGAGGAGCTGTGTCTCGGTTCCTAACACCATTGGAAATATGTGTTTTCTGATGGTCTTAGGTGACCTCTGTGACCCCTGTGATAGAGTCATTCAACCCCCAAAGGGGTTGCAACCCACAGGTTGAGAATCCATATTCTAGAAGGAAGAAATTGAGATAAAGGAGAAGTAAAAATTGCATATAAATGGTTGAAAAAGGAAGCACTTTTTAGAGTGGTCAAGAAACATCTTAGACAAATACTTAGCCATCTCTCTTTGGTGACACCTATTAACGAAGCAAAGAATTCATAGTTGCTTACATTTACTCGATCTAGGTCATCATAAGTTTGAATACTACAAGGCTTATTTGTAAAGCACTCATCATTGCTTGAATGCATATAAGTTCTATATTAAGTAGTTCAGTACCCAATCTTAATTTTATAAAGTAAAAGCATTCAAGCTGTGCTCCTGGGCTTTCCTAACGCACTAAACATTAAATTAAAGAAGATTCAGGAATCATACATTAACCAGAAACCCTTTGAATTAGCAAGTGAAAGTTTAGTATTATACACAAAGGGAATTTTCTCATCAGCAGGTAATTTAAAATTCTCAACTCTGCCCACCCATTTTGTCCCCAGAGGATGCTGAGCTTGTTTTTCAAACTTTCTTTTAAAGTGTGGGAAGGCTCTCTTACAAGGGCAGACAAGGATATTTACTGGATGCCTGCACCCCATTTTTGAGAATAGGAGCTTTAAACTGAAAACAGAAAAGGGAGGAGAAAAATTACTACACACACTTGCCATGGTAGATAATATAGGGATTAGAAAATACTACAGAAGAAGAATATCATGGAGAGCATGAGTAATTACAAAAAAGATAGTGTTTAGGAAGAAGGGATAAAATAAAACTTATGGTTTAGCATATCTATAGACAAATACAAACAATATAGGAAATAAATATGATGAGCACCATAATATATTTTTGTAACTTTTACCTCATTTGTATTTAGTGAGTCTTGGTGAGACATGATTCATAAGAGTCATGACTCTTTAATGAAAAATATAATTATAAAAAAAAGAAAACCAAACCTGTGATTAAATCAGTATGGGTTATCCCTTTGCGGAATATATATTAATGCAGAAAGCCTTATATTCTTACATAGTTGTCTGGTGGAAACAAAAGGTTAAATGAGTTCTATTATCACATACATAGTAAGTTCCAGATTTTGCACGAACCTAGATCATTGTGAACCTGAAGCCAATTTTCTGTCTATTATAGCACCATGCTATATTAGGAAAAGGAAGAGATGGGGCAGGGGAGAATAAAAATAAAGTAAAAATGCATAACAAAGATGTTATTCTTATCTCTGAAAGGTCAAAAAATATGTAAGGAACATACACTGATATACTGGTAAATGTTTAATATCCAACTCTCTGAAAATGCAAGACACAATTTTCAGTTTAATTTACATTGTTAACATTTGCCCCATCACTTTCTTAAGTCTAGACCATAGATTGAGAAACTATCAACTGGGGGTCAAATCTGGCAGACAACAAACAATAAATTAAGCCCTGATTTGTCTCCCTTGAATATTTCTAAGGTATAAATTCTCACATTTAAAACATGACAATTGGTTCTCTAGAGCCTATATGAGCTGGCTTTAGCACATCTTCACAGTTCTGGAAACATAGTAGATAGCATTTGGGTGATGATTAAGGAAGGAACAGGAGTATCCTGGGAAGAATATTCCATAGACTACATATATAAGAGGAGGGAAAGGATGGTGGGTGTTCAAATCAAATTACAAACCTATCTCAGAGAAAAGATGAAATTGTATTTAGTATCATGGAGTTTCCAGCAAAGTCTCCTGATTTGAGTAAAGGGAAGCAACATTATTTCTTTAGTTTCAAGTACTTATCTTCTTATCTAAAATTTCTAAAAGTCTGAGAACACTAGGCCATTATTTTTCCGTCATGACTGATTCCTTGTGACTGCATTGGGGTATTCTTGGCAAAGATATTAGCATGGTTTGCCATTCCTTCTCCAGCTCATTTTACAAATGGAGTGTTAAATGTTAACAGTGTTAAGAGACTTACCAGGGGCCACACAGATCGTAAGTATCTAAGGGCAGATTTCAAATTAGGTCTTCCTGACTCCAGGCCTGACACTTGTAATGGCAATGGGATTCTGAAGATCTTTTCTGCCCCTTGGCCTCTTGATAGGCTTAAGTGAATCTGAGAAACTTCCCTGATTTGAAAATATGCTCTGCCCCCTAACGGGCTGAATGTGGTCACATGGAAACGGGTGGAAGCCTTGCTTTTCAGAAATGCCCACACCTTGTTACTTTGTGATTGGGCAGTGGGTCAAAAGGGTTGTGACATTCTCTGACCCAGGAGAAGGCTATAACCTTCACCTGATGTGAGGTTTTGCTTTGGGGCTCACTTTGGGAAAGAGTTGTGTGATTTGGCCAGATGAGACTCTGGGCAGCTGCTGTGCCCCCCGGCTTTGAAAACCCATATTTTGATGCTTCCCTTTCTGCTAACTGGGTATGGATGTAATGGTCAAACAGCTGGAAGCCCTGTCTGCTAAACTGTGTTATTTTCTGTTGTAACTTCTGTTTATATTTTCTGAAGTTCAGGGTGCTGACTTTTTCTCCTGAACTAGGTAAATGATATATGTTTGATTGATTAAAGTAAGATTGTTAACCCATTTTGGGTTGCTTTCCTTTAGAGAAACAGATCTAAAAACCTGTGCTAGCTGTCATCCTGTGTATGCTAGGGTGCTTGCTGCTACAATACTCTAACCACTGTACCACTAGTTCCTCTTAGAGCACTATGAACTGAAGCCAAAACCTCATGGACAATGGAAACCTTATAACTCTTTTTAGGAAAAACAAACAAACAAACAAACAACTTTCTTTTATTTTCCATTCCAGATTCTCTTCTTCTCCTACCCTTCCACTATCCAATAAGAAGGCAAGAAATACAAAACTCATTGCAGATATGAAGTCATGAAAAAAAGTTCTTAATAGCTATCTTTTGGTTGAGGAGGGAGTAAGGGAGTGATGAAAAAGAAAGGTAGAGGAAAATATGCTTGAGTCTGCTTTCTGAGTCTATAAGTTCTCTGTCTGGAGGTGGATCACATTTTTCACCATGAGCTCTTTGCAAATGTGGTGAGTCATAAATAGATTATCTTTGCAATATATTAACATTACTTCATAAATTATTTTCCCGTTTTCTTCTATTTCACTTTTTATCAGTTCATGTTAATCTTCCTAGATTTTTCATTTTTTTTCCCTTGAAACCATGTCCTCTATCATTTCTTATAGCACAATTGTTTTCCATCACAATCATATATCTCAAATTGTTCAGCCATTATCCGTTCTATGATCATCCCCTCAATTTCCCAATCTTCATCACCACAAAAAGAACTACCATAAATATTTTTGTACATACAGGATCTTTTCTTTTTACTCGGATATCATCAAGTATTTCTGGGTTAAAAGTTAGGTAAGTTTAATAATGGGGGCTCATAGTTACAAATTGCTTCCTATAAGGGTTGGATTAATTCACAGTTCTATCAATGGTGCATCAGTGTGCTTATTTTGCCACAACCTTCCCCCCTTCCCAGGAGTTCTCATTTTCCTTATTTTATTTCATCTTATATTTCAACTTATCCAATCTGATGGATAGGAAGTGGTAACATGGAACTGCTTAAATGAGCATATCTTTAATTATTAATATTTAGTTTTCAATATGACTTTCATCCTTGAAAAACTGCCAGTTTTTCAGATATCTTTTGACTCTTGGAGAATGAATCTTATTTCCACCAATTTGACTCATTTTCTTATATATTTGAGAAATAAAACTTTTAGCAAAGAAATTTTCTACAAAGATTTTTTTTGTTTCCTGCTTTTTTTTTCAATTTTAGCTGCATTGGTTTTGTTTGTGCAAAAACAAATATGTAATCAAAATTATCCATTTTACTTCCTGCAAATCTTTCCATGTTTTTTTTGATCATGAACTTTTCACTTATCCATAGATTTCTTTTAAATTTGATTTCTGCTCCCGTGGTAGAAGGGCCATTGTCTCAGGCCTTGTACTACTGCCTGCAGGCCCTGTCTGTTTACTTGGTGTTATATTGATCTTGCTCTGAGGCCCACAGAGGACTAGTACATATAGTGCTGAGCTTCCTGGTTTGGGGTGGGGGTTGAGGTCTGCTGCTGGAGGCCATAGGGGTCTTGTAGCTTACCTGGTACTGAGTTGGAGTTCTAGCAGTGGTATCTGGCATATATTGAGGACCAGTGAGGTTTTTCTGAATTTACCCAGAGCTACAGAGAAGCCTATGGAAGTCTGACCCCTGGAGGATGCCTGTTTGCCCTGGGCTGCACTACAGCATGTGGAGGTCAAGCCACTACAGGAAAGTGGCCTACCCAGGGCTGCTCCAAAGCATGTGGTGGTTCTTGGAGGTGGAATTCGCTGGTTCCCCTGGCTAAGCTAGGGCATATAGGTGTCCTGTGTTGGCATTTGTCTGTTCCACTGCACTGGGGCTCTGGATCTCTCACTGGTTTACTGAGGTGGGGCTCGCTGATGGCTTTCTGGGATGCTTTTCTGTCTTGGAATGTAATCACCTTTCACCTGAGTGAGATGGACCCTTCTTGTGGATCCTAAGAGTTTCCCAGGCCAAAAGAAGACTCCATCACATCTTTCTGCTGGCTGCACTGTTTTAACCTTTGTTTTGGGGTGCTATTTTATGGTTGTTTGGTCATTTGGAGGTTAATATGGGAGAGCTATGGTGATGTACTGCTTATTCAGCCATCTTTGCCACCAGAAGTCAGCATTTATTTCAAAGAAAGTTTCCATTTATCACTGTGCTTTCTAGCATTGTTTTAATATAAATGAATATTGTATTTTATGTAAAAGCTTTCCTGCATCTCCAAAGTAAACATATTATTTTTGTTGTTTTTGTTAGAGATATGGTTAAGGCTTATAGTTTTCTTATAATTTCTGTAATTTCCTTAATGAATTAGTGCCATATTTCTGGTATAAATTCAGTCTGGTTATAGTGTATGGTATTTGTGATTTATTATTGTTATCTCCTTGTTACAATTTTATTTAAATGTTTGTATCAAAATTTATTACAAGAATTGACGTACAGACTTCTTTCTTTTGTCTCTACCTATTTTAGGAATCAAGAGACTCTTTGTGTCATAGAAGTAATTTGTAAGAACCTTGACTTAGCTATTTTTTGTACCAGTTTATGTAATATTGGCATTAAGTATTCTATAAATCTTGGCTAAAATTGATTTGTAAGTCCATCTGGTCATAGAATTATTTTTCCTGTACTTTTAACTTGGGAAATATATTTTTTGTAAATATTACATTTCATTGAAATAACAAATTTTATTGTCATATAGATGGCTAAAATTGATCCCAATAATAGATTTTTAAATTTTTATTGGTTGTTAATCCACACTTTTTTTTATACTGGTGATTATAGTTTTCTTTAAAAAAAATAGCCAATGATTTGTCTATGTTATGATTTTATGGCTGTGTAAAACTGCTTCTAATTTTATTTATTAGTTCAAAGTTTTATCTTTCAATTTTGCTAATCTATTCTTCAATTTTCAGGATTTCTATTTTGTTTTTAAGCTAGAATTATTAATTTGTTTGGATTTTTTCTAGTTTTTAGATGCACACACAAATCGTTATTCTGTTCTTTCTCTCTTTTATTGATTTGTGCTTATAAATAAATTTTCTTCTGAATAACGTTTTCACTTCATCCAATTTTTGTAATATGTGGTCTCATTGTTTTCATTATCTTTAATGAGATTATCAGTAGTTTCTAAGATTTGTTTTTTGACCCTCTCATTCTTTAGGTTCAGCTATATTTTTTTAATTTATACTTCAAGAGCCTGTATGATATTGAATATATTTTATTGAATTATGGTCAGAAAAGATGCCTTTGGTTTGGTCTATCAATGAATGATTACTTCTCCAATTATTTAGAGATTTCTTTGTTTGTCTGAAGCATTTCTGCTCTTCTCCAGTTATTTGTGAGTTTTTGTTTTCTTTTTTTCCCCTATAAATGGTGATTTTATTATATGAACATACTAGATAGAACCCAGAAACAGATATACTCTTTTCTATTCCTATTCAATTCCTCCCCCCCAAAGTCTATTATACCTAAGTTTTCTGAAATCTCCTTAATTTTTAAATTTATTTTTAATTAATTCATTTATTAATATTTACTTTATAGTTAAATTTGGTTCTGAAAGGGTTAAATTGAGGTCTTCCACTAGCAACAATTTGCTAGCTATTTATTCCTGTAATTCATTAAATATTTCCTTCACATATTTGAATGTTATGAATTTTGATGCATATTTGTTCAATTTTGGTATTAATTCATTGTATAAGGCACAATTTAGCAAAGGTCATGCTTGTTAGATTTTGCTTCAACTGCAGCATCATAAATTCTGTTGCAGCCTCTTATACTCTGTATATCAATATATTTCAAAATTTTTTCCCATGTATACGTTATATTGTTGGATTCTGGTTTTTATTTCATTCTGATCCCTTTCCATTTTTTGGATAAGTTCATGTCATTCATATTCACAATTATGATAACTATTTTCTTATGCATATCATTCACATTTTGCTCAAGGGATCCTAGCCTCTCTTAAACTACCTGCCCTTTCCTGTTTGATAAGATTATTTTCTTTTTTTAATTTTTTTCTTTTTTAATATATATATTTAAGGGCTGGACTGGGAATTAGGAGATTCTGAGTTCAAATCCTACCTCTGACACTTAGTAGCTTTGTGACCACAGCTGGGCCTCTTAACTTCTCTGAGACTAAGTGTTCTCTGTACTAAAATTCAGATAATAAATAACTGCTGTACCTACCCCACAGTGTCATGGTGAGGAAACTACATGGAAAGTGCTTTGTAAATTTTAAGTATCTACAAATGTCAAAGCTATTACTACTGCTCTTCTTTCTGGGGCTAATCCATCAAGCAGGTCAACAGACATTTTTTAAGCACCTACTATGTGCCAGAAATATGCTAAAATCTCAGGATATAAAGATAAAAGCAAATAATCCCTGTCCTTTTTTTTTATTCATATATATATAAATATATATATATACATATATAAATATATATATATACACACATATATATTCACACACACACACACATATGTATGTACACATTTGTGCTCCCTTTATCTATCCTCATACTGAGAAAAGTTTCATAAGTTACAATTCTCATTTTTCCATGTTGCCATGTAAATAGTTCAACTTTGATAAGTTCCTCATGATTTCTTTTCCATGTTCACCTTCTCATGCTTCTTGTATTTGAGTGTCACATTTTCTTTTAAGTTCTGTTTTTCTTCAGCAAGAATGCTTGAAAGTCCCCCACCTCATTGAATGACCATATTTTCCCCTGGAACATTATACTCAATTTTGCTGGGGAAGTGCATCTTGGTTTTAATCCTAGCTCCCCTGATCTCCAGAATATCATATTCCAGGCCCTTCAGTCCCTTAATGTAGAAGCTCCTAGATCCTGGGTTATTGTAATTATGTTTCCACAGTATTCAAATTGTTTCTTCTTGGCAGCTTGTAATATTTTCTCCTTGATCTGGAAACTCCAGAACCTGGCTATAACATTCCTAGAAGTTTTCTTTTTTGGGATCTTTTTCAAGAGGCGATTGGTGAATTCTTTCAAGTTCTATTTTGCCCTCTAGTTCTGAAATATCAGGGCAATTTTCCTTGAGAATTTCTTGAAGGATGATTTCTAGGTTCTTTTTTGTGATCTTGGTTTTCAGGTAGTCCAATAATTTTTAAATTGTCTCTCCTTGATCTATTTCCCAGGTCAATGGTTTTTTTCAGGGAGATATTTCACATTGCCTTCTATTTTTTTTTTCATTTGTTAGGAACTGTTTAATAGTATCTTGATTTCTCAGAAAGTCATTTGCTTGCATTTGCTCCACTCTAATTCTGAAGGAATTATTCTCTTCAGAAAGCATTTGAGATTCTTTGTCCATCTGGTAAATTGAACTTTTTAAGGCATTCTTCTCCTCAATGGCTTTTTGGGCCTCTTTTTCCATTTGAGTTAATCTGTTTTTTAAGGTGTTAATTTCTTTTGTCAGGTTGTTGACTCTCTTTTCATGATTTTCTTGCATCATTCTCATTTCTCTTCCCAATTTTTCCTCTACTTCTCTTATTTGGTTTTCAAAATCCTTCTTTAGCTGCTCTATGGCTTGTAAGAAGTGTACATTTTTCTTGGAAGCTTTTGGTGTGGGAGTTCTGACTATGTTGTCTTCCTCCCATTCCATGCTTTGATCCTTTTTGTCCCCAAAGAAGGAATCTAAAGTTGGATTGCTGTTCTTACTTTGCTTCCTTTGCCTGCTCATGTTGCCAGTCAATTACTTGACTCTTTAGCTCTGTGGAACTCTGTTTTCAAAGGGGAAAGCTCTGTCCCAAATTGCTGGAGTTTTTGCAGCTGCCAGGCTATTAGGAGGCTGCTGCAGCCCCACCAACTTTGGCTCACTGAAAACACACTCCAGGACCACCACTCAAGACCACAATCCCGATCCAGGCAGGTTAAAGCAAGAGCACTTAGCCTCTGAATGATCACTTGGCTCCCCCTGCAATCTGCAAGCCAGAAGCTTCTGAAGCAGCCACGTTGAAGTGGCTACATGGCCTCTGCATCTGTTTCTTCCTTGCCCTGGAGGCAGTTCAGCCAGACTAGCTTTTCTCCCCTGAATTTAACCAACTTCCACTAACCATTCACTTAGTCCTTATTTCTTATGGCTTGGTAATTCTGGAAATTGCTGCAGCTGCCTCTGATCCACTCTCCTTTAGGCTCCAGCTGCAGCTTGTCCGGGTGTGCCCAGGGCCAAGCCCCAGTTTCATGCCAGGCTGGTTTTGCCTACCAGTGTGCTGCAATGACCTCTTCCTGTCCTGGCTGCTGAGCTGCCTTCAGCAGGAGATGTGTTTTCCTGTAATTTTGTGAGTTCTGGAGCCCTAAAATTTGTTTAGAGTCATATTTTATGGGTATTTGAGGTGATTATGTGGGAGCTGCAGAGTGTTTCTGCTTCTACACTGCCATCTTGGCTCTGCCCCCATTCCTGCCTACGATTATTTTCTGTAACCAACCTTGTATATTCTTCCCAACTTGAACTGGTTCAGATGAATATGAGGTTTGCATGTTGTTCTCTCCCATATCACATTCTTCCTTTCACTGTATAAAGTTTTCCTTATGTTTAATTAAGAAAATGACTTTCTGCATTGTTTCTTATCCCTTGCCCCTCATTCAATGCATCTATTTTTTTCACCTTTATATTCTTCAGAAATCATCCAAACATAATAAAATTGAACCCATTTTCTGTGTCTAAGCAGATGCCCTATTTCTTGTCTTAGAATTTTATGGCAACATTGGACTCTGTTCCTGGTACTTGGAGGAATGTTACTTCCCTAAGCTTCAAGTTTTTGTTCTTGTTGTTGTTGTTGTTGTTGTTGTTGTTGCAAAAGAGGTAATTCTAGGAGTTTGGAAGTTTTCAGTGTTTCCAGGATGGTATGATCTCAGGAGGGGTATGGTCACTGCTTTCCTATTTTGAGTTCTGGTACCTACCCAGGAAATGCCTTTTATCCCTTATAGCCTCAAGTGATCCTTTTCCTCAGGGTCTCTACTCCTTTGTGACTGAAAGTTTTCCTCTCTGTCCTTGAATGTTGATCTAGAAATAAGTATGAGTAATGGAGTTGACAAATCGTTTTTACTTCTAGGTTCATAGCCAGCATAGTGGTTCCCTGTAATTGTTTTTTTCCCTGAATATTTGCCCCATGCCTTGAGTCAAGATGAAAAGACCTCTCTTTGAGTATGTAATGCTGACTGATGAAATTGTAACTTACTTGTGACCTAGGGGGGATGGCCTTTGTACTTTTCACTGCCCCTTAAGAGGGTACTGAGTAGTGACTGATGATATTTTTAACTTAATTGCACCCCGTTGGTGGAGGACTTTGACCTTTGTACTTTGTGACTGAATTAAGGAGGTACTAAATGTTGGAGTTACTAGATGATTGTACTTTGTTGAAAATTATGTGGCCACTTTGGTGAAAACTATGTGGCCATTTTAGGTATAAGTTGTGAAGTTATAACATTCTGAATGATGTACTTGATTTTCTGTGAATGTTTTGCTTTGATTTGTTACTGAATAAATAGAGAGTTCACTATACTGCATAATCAGAAATTTGAAAAGCTGTTCATAGCAGCAGTCCTCTGGAAACTGCTAATGCTTGGCTTTACACCTGTAGGTTAAAATATCGAATTGAGTATGTATGTTATTCCCTCCTCAAGACAAATCACTTGAGAGAAAGATTCACTCATTCCCTCTCACCTCTCCATCTTCTTCATTGTGAAACCTTTTTTCTTCCCTCTTTTATGTAAGATCATTTACCCCAATCTATTTTTCCCTCCCTCCTCCCAATATATTTTTCTCTCACCCCTTAATTTTATTTTTTTAGATATAATCACTTCATACTCAACTCATTCTGTGCCATCCATCTATCTATCTATCTATCTATCTATCTATCTATCTATCTCTTCCAACTACCCTAACACTGAGAAAGGTCTCATGAGTTACAAATATCATCTTATGTAGGAATGTAAACAGTTCAACTTTAATAAGTCCCTTATGATTTCTTTTTCTTGTTTACATTTTCATACTTCTCTTGAGTCTTGTATTTGAAAGTCAAATTTTATATTTAGCTATGATCTTTTCAACAAGAATAATTGAAAGTCCTCTATTTTGTTGAATATCCAATTTTTCACCTGAAGTATTATACTCAGTTTTGTTGGGTAGATAGTTCTTGGGTTTAATCCTTACTCCTCTGACCTCCAGTATATCATATTCTAAGTCCTTTGATCCAATAAGGTAGGAGCTGCTATGTGATTGTATTTCCACAATACTCAAATTGCTTCTTTCTAGCTGCTTGCAATATGTTCTCCTTGACCTGAGAACCCTGGAATTTCACTACAATATTCCTAAGAGTTTTCCTTTTGAGATCTCTTTCAAGAGGCAATCAGTGGACTGTTACAATTTGTATTTTACCCTCTGGTTCTATAATATCAGGGCAGATTTCTTTGACAATTTCTTGAAAGATGATATCTAAGCTCTTTTTTTTTGGCCATGGATTTCAGGTAGTCCAAAAATTTTTAAATGATATCTCCTGGATCTATTTTCTAGGTCAGTGATTTTTCCAATGAGATATTTCACATTCCCTTTTATTTAATTTTTCTTTTCTCTGGTTCTGTTTTATAATTTCTTGATTTCTCATAGTCATTAACTTCCATTTGTTCCATTCTAATTTTGAAGGAATTATTTTCTTCAGCAAACTTTTGGAATTTCTTTTCCATTTGGCCAATTATGCTTTTTAAGGCATTCTTCTCCTCATTGACTTTTTGGAGCTCTTTTGCCATTTGGTTTAGTCTGGGGTTTTTTGTGGTTTTTTTTGGTCTATTTTTTAAGATGTCATTTTCTTCACTATTTTTTTTTATCTCCTTTAGCAAGATGTTAACTTGTTTTTCATGATTTTTTTGCATTATTCTCATTCCTCTTCCAATTTTTCCTCTACTTCTCTTACTTGATTTTCAAAATACTTTTTGAGCTCTTCCATGGCCTGAAACCAATTCGTATTTTTCTTGGAGGCTTTCTTGGAGTTTTGACTTTGTTGTCTTCTTCTGGTTGTATATTTTGATCTTCTTTGTCACCAAAGTAAGATTCTACAGTCTTATTTTTTATGCTGTTTTCTCATCTTCCCAGTCAAATACTTGACTTTCTAACTCCCTGTCAAGGCAGGACTTCCAGTGTGGGTATAGCTGCAGGTGGGTGTGGCTGTACTCACCACAGCTTCAAGGTCTTTCTGTGGCCCCAGAGTTCCAGAAGCAGTCACTGCTGCTGCTGCTGCTGCTGCTGTCACTGCCACCTCTACCTCTTTCGAGCTGGGGCCAGACCACATGCTTCTCTTTCAACCAGGTCCCACAGAGTCGCCCCACTGACGTTCCACACTGTTCTCAGAATTTGTGGGTCGAAAAGTCTGGAAATCATCACAACTGCCAGAAATTCAGTCCCCTGAAGCCTGCTCAGGCCCTGTCTGCTCCTGGCATGCCCACACTAGACTGTACTCTGCTCCCAGGCTGGTAAAATATACTCTTACTGTTGGCTTTTCAGGCTGTCTTCAGTTAGAGATGTATTTCACTCCATCATTCTGTGGGTTCTGCAGTTCTAGAATTTGTTTAGATTTGTTTTTACAGGTATTTGGAGGGTTTTGGAGGAGAGCTCAAGCAAACCCCTGCTATTATTTCTCCATCTACTCTGTCTCCCTAGTCTCTCCTTTCTTTAACCAATCTTTCACACAATTGCAGAATGGATAATCCAAAATCATGGGTGTGATCATGTCATTCCTTTACTGAAAAAAATCCCAAAAACTTCCTCCTTGATTTGGGATGTATAAGATGATTCCACTCATTATTGGGACATGGAATATGTGCACACTCATAGATAATACAAAATTCAGCAGATTTCGAAGAAGAGCACTCTTATGTGAGAAAACTCAGTAGATATCACGTCCAAATAGCAGCCCTGAGTTTAACAAGGCTGGCAATTAAAGACCAGATTACTGAATTCAGAGCTAGATACACATTTTTCTCAAGTGACCACAGTGATGGGGACAATTGTAAATTCTGGCATAGCTTTCACAATTAAAAACTATTTAGTTAAGTAGCTTGTATGCCTCCCAAAAGGACTGAATGACAGGGTAATGGCAATGAGATTGCCACTTGTAGGAAATTATCATGCCACTGTTATTAGTGTGCATGCTCCCACTATTACAACCCCTAATGAGGTCAAAGAAAAAATTTTATGGATCCCTGGAGGCCCTCAATATTAATGTGCTGAAAGAGGAGAGGCTTATAATTCTGGATGACTTTAATGCCAGAGTAGGCACATACTACCAGACATGGCCAGGAATGCTGAGAAGTCAGAAATGGCTAAAACATGGTCACTTACTTCTGAAGACCTGTGCATCCCATGACCTTTCCATCACAAATATGTTTTTCTGTTTACCTAGAGGGAATAAAACTTGGTGGTTTCAATCTAATATCAAACTTTGACATTTAATAGGTTATGTCATTGTAAGGAGAAGACACAGAGAACATGTCAGAGTGATGTAGGTAACGTGTGGTGCAGAGTGCTGTACTGATAACAGACATCATCTCCAAACTAAATATTTACATTCAACAAAGGTGGTGGCCCCATGGGAAGATGACTATCAGAAGACTTAATTTTAATAGAGAAGAATGCTTCTCCAAACAAGAACAGCTCATCACTAACTTGGAGGGAAAGTTGAGCCAACACAGGGTTGGTAACAGTGTAGCAGAAAAAGCATGAGCAGCTTTCAGAGATTTGGTGTACAGCACTACATTTATTCCTATGGGTCAGAGGTTGTAAATAGCAAGATTGGTTTGATGAAAATGATGAGAAATTCAGAAACTGCTAAATGAAAGATAAGAACTCCACAGGTTATACCAGAATGATAGTTTATCCACCTCCAGGAAGAAAGCATTTAATACCATCAAAAATAAAGTGCAAGTAAAGCTTAGAAAAATGTAGGATTATTGATTTAGTAATAGACATATGATATTCAGATTTATACTGATAGCAACAATCCAAAGTACTTTTATGGTGCCCTGATGGCTATTTATGGAACAAAGGCCTATGGTATATCTCAACTACTGAATGCTTATGGAGCCAACTTGATTATTGATAAGGACATCATCCTGGAGAGATGTAATGAACACTTACATTGTATTTTCAACAGAACGTCATCAATAAATGCTGAGGTTATTGGCCATTTACCCCAAATTGAAGTTAATCCCTCTCTAGCTGAACTTACAACTGAAGAAGAGATTTTTGAATGCCAGGTTCATCTCATGCAGAAAAGCACCTCATGCTGATTCTACTCCAGCTATGACTTACAAGGCAGAGAATCTACTGTCATACAAAAGTTTACTAAAATTTTCCAGGATATATGGCAAGAGGAGTTCAAGGATGTCTTCACTATCCATCTTGATGAAGGTAAAAGAAATAGATTTTCCTGTGACAATCACAAATGTTATCTCTCTTAGTCATTGCTGGAAAAATTCTTGTGAGAGTCCTCCTTAACAGGCTTCCTTCATTTGAAATATGGTCATCTACCTAAGAACCAGTGTGGTTTTAGAAAGGGTTGAGGATTGGTTTATCTACTTACTTGACAACTCCAGGAGAAATGCCAGGAGCAAAATAGAAGTCTTTATACAATGTTTGTTGAATTGACCAAGGCCTTTGATATTGTCAGTCATGAAGGCTTGTGGAAAATTATGTCAAAATTTGGTTGCCTGAAGATCATTAGTATCGTATGTCAGTTTAACGATAGCATGCTTCCCTGGGTTTTAGATAATGGACAATGCTCTTAAGCTTTGCTGGTCACCAATGGGGTGAAGCAGGGTTGTGCATTTGCTCCCATAATTTTTATCACGATATCTTCAGCAATGTTGTCAGATGTCTTCAATGAGTAGAAAAATTACATTAAGGTCAGCTACTGATGGTAAGCTATTTAATTTGAAAAGGCCAGACTAAAATGGAGGAAGAGTTGGTGCATGATCTTTTGTTTGCAGGTGATTATGTACTCAATACTCTGAGGCTGCAATGCACAAAAGTATGATGAATTCATTCATAGCCACTTGTGCTAATTTTGGCCGAACAGTTAACACCAAGAAGACAGGTTCTCTACCAGTCAACACCAAACCATCCATATGTGGGATCACTGGTTGCAGCAAATGGAGAAATACTGAATTTTATTGATAAGTTTTCTTACCTTGGCATTATACTTTTTGATGATGTACACCTAGATGATGTGGCTGATGCATTCACTGCCAGAACTAGCTCACTATGTGTCAGGCCCTGAATGAAAGTTTTTGAGAGAAAAGGTACTTGATTGCCTACCACTCTGAAGGTCTATAGAGCTGTTGTTCTGACCTCATTATTGTAAACCTTTGAACCGTGGAGAGTCTACCAGCGCCATGCCAGCAAACTGAATTGCTCCCATTTGAATTGTTAGAGGAAGATACTAAAGATCACCATCTATCAAGATAAAGTACTGGACGTGGAAGATCTTTCTCATACTAAATTGACAAGCATTCAAACTCTATTGCAGAGTGTGGGATGGTTCTGTAGGACTGGTCATATTGCTCAAAAGGCAAATGTATGTTTGCCTAAAAGAATATTTTATGGAGAACTCACACAAAGCAAGTGGTCACATGGTGGTCAGAAGAAGCAATGCAAGGACACTTTCAAGGTCTCTCTTTTGGGAACTTTGGGATTGATTGTGAGACATGAGACACTGCCAAAGGACCATCCAGCATGACATGCCAACATCAACAAAGGCACTATGCTCTATGAGTAAAGCAGAATTGTAGCAGCTCGAAAGAAACACAAAATAGGCAAATTTAAAGACATCACCACTCCAAATGTTCATGTGGACTCTTTAGCCTGATGTGTAGTAGAGCCTTCCAAGCTCATATTGCTCTGATCAGCCACAATCAGACACATTGTATTTGACTTCAACATAGTCATGTAATTTTGGTCCTCTTTAAGAACAAAGGAAAACAACCATTTGACACTGCAACCAAACTAAGCTACATTGTCTACACTGTCCCTTAAATTCTATCTCCCATCTCTCTTCCTTTATACAGATGAAATTTATTTCCCTCTCTTTTGCCTTATAGAATCTGTAGGATTCATGAAAAGTCATATCAGATTCTTATAAGTCCACCAATTTCTGGTACCATCTTCCTAGAAATTATGTTATCTTCTTTGGGTACATTTTGCATGTCATTTCATACACACACACACACAGACACAGACACACAGACACACAGAAACACACACACATATATATATACATACATATATGTGTCTGTGTGTGTCTGTGTGTGTATGCATACATATATATATATATACACTATATATGTGTGTGTGTGTGTGTGCGTGTGTGTGTTTACATGTTTCCCCTTCACTTCATAAATCCATACAAAATTGAATTGAATTGCACATAAACTCAGTGCAAGATTCAATTAAATTACTGGAAAACATCTTTGGACAGCATATTTTGTCATATTTTTTTAATATTGTTTGACAGTTATAATGAGAAACAAGATTTTTTAAAAAATTTATTTCTTTAGTTGTATCCATTAAGTAACTTTATGGTCGATCCTTAATACATGCTCAAGATACACCTAGTTGTAGTGGAACCCTTAAAGTTTCATTTGGATCTCCTAAGCTATTTTTGTTAAGAAACTAACAACTAAAAAAAACCTGTAGTAGCTAAGATTTCATCCAATGATGTGAATGGGAAGATAATTTCGCCTAGAAAATAATCTTTCAGAACCTGTCTATTCCTCTCTCATATTTTTATCAAGGATACTTTTGACAATGTTTGGACTAAACTTAAGGATAATATAAACTTGATGCAGGTGAAAAGGTTAGCATCTGACTTAGTATTTGTTGATATGATTTTAATCAGCTTTCTTTGGTAATAGTACTGCTGATAATGTTTTCTGTTTTCAAATATTCTCCTTTTTAAGAAGTGTTATAATTGATTTTTAGTGTCTTGAATATTTTGTTGCTTAGGGCAAAGCCAAGATGATGAATTATAGGCAGGGACTCACCTGAGCTCTCCCAAATTCCTTTCCAAAAACTTTAAATAATGCCTCAATAAAAATTCTGGAGTGGCAGAACCCAGAAAAAGAAAAGGTAGAAGAATTTTTTAGCCCAAGACAACTTAGAAGTTTGGCAAGAAAGATCCGTTGCACTGGGTAAGAGTGGAGAGCAATCAAACACTGACCACATCCGGCAAGATACCAACAGACTGCACCTTCAGAGTAACCCTTGGGTGTGACTAAATAGGCAGCAGCAAGTTCTGGAAGTTTCAGCCCACATAAAGTAAAGGGATCAGAAAAATGGCCAGAAGAATATTACAGGGTTTCCTTCATTGTCAAGACTGCAATACCCATATGCAGAGACCTGGGTTACAGTCCTGGGTGGCAATCCCAGGGTAAGGAAGAGAACTAGTATATTGGAGTTTATAGCATCAGGGGAAATGGAGTCCTGGTCACAGTTACAGGGCAGAAAAGACTGCTTGTGGTCATTCACAGATCAAAATACAGGTTAGGGAAGTAGGAAACACGTATCTTCTTATATCATACCATCTTGGAAGAAATGAAAACTTATAGTTTCTTAGAAGTATCTCTGAAAACAGGTGCAAAAAAGGCCTGAAGCTTGTGACACCGTGTCCTCAGACTGGAAGCAGAATCTCACTTTAGCAAAGAATTAAAAGTCAAGAAATAGGCTGATAAAAGGAGTAAACAGCAAAAATATATATATAATTAATATACACAAAGAAAGCCAATGTCATGACAGGGGAGATCAAAACAAAAACTCAGAAGAGGGCAACAAAATAAAAAAAAAAAACTTACACCCAAAGATAAAAAAAAAAAAAAGAAATTGGTCTAAATCCCAAAAGAATTCCTTGAAAGGTTGAAAAAAGATTTTGTAAAGAAAATCAAGTAAGAGAGATAGAGGAACATTAGAAAAGAAATGGGAGTGATGGAAGATAATCATGGGAGGAAAAAGCAACCACTTAGCAAAAGAAACACAAAAAATACACCTTAAAAAAATAACAGGCTACATGGTAAAATGAGGCATAAAAACCCACTGACTACAAAAAAAAGTCTTGAAAAGCAAAACTGGCTAAATAGAAAAAAGATATACAAAATTTCACTGAAGAAAAGAAGTCTTTCAAAAGGAGTTTTTGACCCAATGGAAAAGTTGGCACAAAAACTCAATAAAAAAAAAAAATCCCTAAAAATTTGAATGGAGAAAATGGAAGCTAACGACTGCATGAAAAAGCAAGAAATAGTAAAATAAAACCAAAGAATGAAAAAAAAATCAGAAGACAATGTGAAATATCTCTTAGGAAAAAACAACTGAGCTACAAAAGAGATCCATGAGAGATAATTTAAAAATTTCAGGACTACCTAAAAGCTATGACCAAAAAAGCACATGGCAGCATCTATTAAGAAATTATCAAAGAAAAATGCCCTGATATCCTAGAACCTGAGGGTAAATTAGAAATTGCAAGAATTCACTGATCTCTTCCTGAAAGAAACCCCAAAACTAAAACTTGCAGAAATATTATAGTGAAATTCCACAGCTTCCAGGTCAAGGAGAAAATATTTCAAGGAGCTAGAAAGAAACAATTCAAATGTAATACAGCCAGAGTCAGGACAGCACAAGAGTTAACAGCTCCTACATTAAAACATCCAGAGGGCAAAGGGGCTAAGAATACAATCAAGAATCATCTACTCAGCAAAACTGAGTATAATCCTTCAGAGGAAAAAATATGCATTTAATGTAAAAGAAGACCTACAGGTATTACTGATTAAAAAACAAAAAAAAAAAAACAAAACAGAGCTAAATAGAAATTTGACTTTCAAATATAAGACTTGTGAAAAGCATAAAAGGGTAAACAGGAAAGAGAAATCAGATTTTCAATAAGTTTAAACTATTTACATTCCTACATATAAAGATGGTTCTTGTATCTTAAGAACTATATTATTAGGGCAGTTAGCAAGAATATACATAGAGGTCACAGATGTGAGTTGAATATGATGGGCAGATATCTAAAAAAAATTAAGGGGTGAGTAGGAGGAATGTACTCCAAGAAGGAAAGGGAAAGGAAGAATGGGCTAAATTATTTCACACAAATGATATAAAAGAGCTTTTATGGGGAAGGGGAAGATGATGTAGGTGAGGGAGCACTTGAATGTTATTCTCATCAAATTGGCTCAAAGAAGGAATTGCATACACACTCAGTTGGGTATAGACACATGTTTTACCCTACAGAAAAATAGGAGCAAAAAGAGTTGTGGTCAGGAGCAAAAAATCTTTGAGGATTGTCAGGGTGAAAGGGCATAAAGACAGTAGTATAAACAGGAGGGAAATTAGTGAAGGAAAACACATAATAATCATAAGTGTGAAAAAAAATTACAGCACATTTCTCTGATAAAGATCTCATTTCTCAAACATATAGAATACTTCATCACATTTGTAAAAAATAAGAGCCATTTCCCAATTAATAAAATGGTCAAAGCATATGAACAGGAAGTTTTCAGATGAATTCATCAAAGTTATCTTTAGTAATATAGAAATTCTCTAAATCGCTTCTGATTAGAGAGGGACAAATAAAAACAACTCTGAGGTATCCCCTCACACCTATTTTCAGATTGGCTAAATGCAAGAAAATAAAAATAACAAATGCTGTAGGAGATGAGGGAAAATTGCAAAATATATGGTTGAATTTCAAACTGACAATCATTCTGGAGAACAATTTGGCACTATGCCAAAAGTGCTATAAAATAATTCATACCCTTTGATCCACTGTAAAGTCAAGCACAAGCAGCTTTCCAGAGGACTGCTGCTGTGAACAGCTTTAAGGTTCTGATTATATAGGATAGTGAACTCTCTATTCATTCTGCAGTAAACCAAAGCAAAACATTCACAGAAACCAAAGTACAGCATTCACAATATTATAACATAACAACTTATCACTAAAGTGGCCACATAGTTTTCACCAAAGTGGCCACATAGCTTTAAAGTTTAAAAGATATCATTCAGTAAGTCCTTAACTCAGTCTTGTTTAAGGAGCTAGCCTCTTTAAGGGACATAAAGTACAAAGATCAAAGTTCTCCACCCCTAGATCACAGTAAATCACGATCTTCTCAGTCAGTATTAAGTACCCAAGAAGAGGTCTTTTTCATCTTGATTCAAGGCTGATCCCCAAATTCCATGGTTCTTCTTCCATGGGTCCAGCTCCTACCTGACTCTACCCAACTTTCACCTTGGTTCAAAGGTAGGCAGCTCTCAAGGTGGCTAGATGATGCAGTGAATAGACACTGGCTCTGGAGTCAGGAGGATCTGAGTTCAAATCCGACCTCAGACACTTGACACACTAGCCATGTGACCTTGGGCAAGTCACTTAACCTCAATACAATTGCACTGCCCTCTCCCTTCCAAAAAGCAAAAAAAAAAAAAAATGGTAGCCAGCTCTCAGCTCCTCATCTGGCTCCTTGTCTAGTTCCCTTTCCATATTGAAGCTCAGGGTCTAGTCCACCTCAAGTCCTTTGGTGTTCTTATTTCTGGGAAGACAAAGCTTAACAGAGCCAAAACAACATTCATTGCATTTTGGCACCATCATCAATTCACTATCTGCCTGTGAAATCAACACAGGCCCACATACAAGGTCTGAGAACTAAACACAAATTGTCAGTACAGTCCCAGGATCTCCAGATCCCTCTTCAAGGACTTCTATAAACACAACAGGAAAATCCTCTGTCAGGGCTTAAGGTAAGGTCCCAGGCCTTCTGTACAAAGTATCACAAACAAAAATCAACACAAACAGAACAGACAAACAGAGTGCCTGGCCACCACAAAGTTCCCTTCTCAATTCAGTCACCACAAGAGCACTCTTCTCAGTTCTACTCTCTCCCAGCTTGAGCTTCTCCATATATAGTCATTAAGTTCCTCCCTGTTCTGCCCCTTCTTGTTGCAGCAACGACAGAGGTTCACAAGTTCTGTTTCTTAACAAAGACTTAGTATAATCATGGGCAAGCCTTAAAAGGAACTTGAAGTGAAAGAAGGAGCTAAATAATTAAATGGCGGAAGTAAGGCTCTAAGTACTTCCTTGCTTGTCATTACACCCCTACTACCACCAGTACGTCTATATTCCAAAGAGATTACAAAAAAAAAATGAAAATGACCTATAATGTACAAAAATACTTAGAACAACTCTACCATTGGTGCCAAAGAATTAGAAATTGAGATGATTTTGGCAAATTGGGGAATATTTGAACAAGTTCTGGTCCATGATGGTAATAAAAAAAAAAATGATGAGCAGCATGTGCCCAGAAAAATCTAAACTTACATGAAATAATTCAAAGTGAAGTGAGCAGAGCCAGGAGAATATTGTAATTGTGCATAGTAAGAGCAATATTTATACAATTTTCAATGGTGAATGACTCAAGTATTCTTAGTGATACAAATATCCAAGACAAATCCAAAGTACTTTTAATGAATAATGCTATCTACCTCCTAAGAAAAATGGATAGAATCAGAGTGCTAATTAAAGCATATTTTTTAAAACTTTATCTTCCTTCCTTCTTTTCCTTCCTTCCTTCCTTTCTTTCCTTCCTTCCTTCCTCCCCCTGCCCTTCTCTTTGTTTTCTTTCACAACATGACTATTATGGAAATGTGTTTTGTATGACTAAACCTATATCAATTTTCTTGCCTTTTCAATCATAGGGAATGGGATCAATGAAGGGAGACAATTTGCAACACAAAATTTATACACACACAATTATCTATTTGTATATGTATGTATATACATATATATATAAATATATATATATATAAATATATATATAAACATATACATATATAATTGTTTTTACATGTAAGTGGTGGAAATAAAATATTAAATTAATATTAAAAACAAAAAATGATATCTTGCTGCTTCTAACACTGATTTAGTTTGCTTATTTTTCGTGGTGTTCTAGTAGTCATCCTTTTGAATTCCATTTCTATTTCCCTATCTGGGGCCCAATAGTATTAGAATTCAAATATTATTTTCCTCTCATCAATGATCATAATACATCTCCATATATAAATGCTTAAAGCTTTATCTTGTTTCACTATATTTTTTTGGTCTTCTGTCCACTTCTTTATCCTTGTAAATACCCCAAATATGATTGAATTTAGTTGGATCTAATTACAAATTAGTTTGCAGGGGGCAGTGAGGTGACACAGTAGATGGAGTGCTGATTGCTGGAATTGAAGTCAGAAAGACTCATGTTCCTGAGTTCAAATCTGTTTGTAAACACTTTCTAGCTGTAAGTGCAAATTGCTTATCCATGTGTGACTTAGTTCCTAATATATAAAATCAACTGGAGATGGAACTGACAAAAGACTTCAGTATATTTGCCAAGAAAATCTCAAATGGGGTCATGAAGAGGTAGACACAACTAAACAACAACAGCAACCACAAACTGTCCCCTGGATCACCATTCTATCCTTTGATATATATATTATTTTTTGCTACTTTCCTGCAACATATTTTGTAAAATTGCACTCTAAACTGGTGTTTCCCATGGATGCCATGTCTTTCTGTCTGATAAATAAATCAGGTATTTTCTGGCTAAGGCATTATCTGGTCTCTCTTGGCTATTGGCTCTGACAAAAGTATTATATTGATCATACTTTTTTTTTGGGGGGGGGGGAATGGTTGCTTTCACCCTTTCCCATCTTTCACAGTCAACAATTTGTTTAAATGGGTCAAAATGGAACTATTTTAATTTTAGAGATATTTTATTGAGACATTTAACCTTTTGATTATTTGGTGTTGGTTTTGACCTTTGTTCTAACTAGCACATCATCTGACAATTTCATATATACAACCAGTTATGAAATGACCCCTATCTCTGTACCTAGTCAATCTCTATCTGTTAAGATATATTCATTTTCATTTGTAAGATGATTTCTGGCACTCACCATGTCTACTGACTTTGAATCTTTTTCCTGAATATATTTCTAAAGTATAGTTCATAATATCATTAATTTAAAGCTTTAAGGGACCTAATTATTCAGCTAAGCTGACCTCTTTTCTTTATGAATGAAGAACTTAGAGGAACAGAGAGGTGAAATGATTTGCCAAGCTCACACAAACAGCGTAGGCAAAAGCAAGCATTTAAATCAAAATATTCTGGCTCTAAAACCATTTTCTTTCCAAGTTGTGAGATGTATTAATATGTTTAAATCCTGTAAAAATCCTGTTTTCTAATATTTTAATCATTTTTCTCTAGATCTCACTCTTGGGAGGTTATCTTGATAATGGAATAAAATGAAAGACTTATTGGTCAATCTACTGTGAACAAAAAAGAATTTTACCTAGCCACAATAAGTGAAGGGCTGTTAGAATAGACATTGAAGACATCTTTAGTTAATTTAGCTGAGTGAAGCTTTTTTACTGGCATTGCCACCAACCAAGCATCAGAAAGCTTATCAGATCACCATCTTTATCCACAACCAAACACCAGAGCTCCCTGCAGTTCCTTTTCTCTTCCATTCAATTAGATGATGAAGAAGTGTTGTCAAGAGCTTGAAAAATTTGTCACATTAGCCACCCAAGGTTTGATTTTTGTGAATTATACTTCTTTGTTCAGTAATTCAGTCTCTTTGTTAACCCATGGACCATAGCATGCCAGACTCTTCTATCTTCCACTATCTCTCAAACTCTGTCCAATGTTATATTAACTGTTTTCACGATACTATCTATCCATTTTATTTATCCTTTGCCATATTTTTTCCCTTTGGACTTCACTCTTTCCCAACATCAGGTGCTTTTCCCAATGAGTCCTGTCTTTTCATTATGTTGCCAAAATATTTAAGCTTCAGCTTTAGTATATAATCTTCCAGTGAATAGTCCAAATTAATGTTTTTTAAGTATTGACTGATTTGACCTTCTTGCTGTCCAAGGGACTCTTGAGAGTCTTCTCCAGCACTTTAATTCAAAAGTGTGGAATTTGTTGTACTCAGCTTTCCTTACAGTCTGACTCTCACAGACATACACTGCTATAGGAAAACCATAGCTGTGACTATATGGACTTTTATCAGCAAGGTGACATCTCTGCTTTTTAGTGTGCTATACAGATTTGTCATGTCATAGTTTTCTTTCTGAAGTAGAAGCATTTTTTGTTTGTTTGTTTTTATTTCATGGCTGCAGTTGCCATCTGCAGTGATCTTTTAACTGAAGAGTGTAAAATCCAACACTGCTTCCATTTTTCCCCCCTCTATTCGCCAGGAAGTGATGGAACCAGTTGCCAAGATGTAAGTTTTTGTTTTTTTCCCCCTTAAGCTCCAAGCCAGCTTTCTCACTCTCTTCTTTCATCCTCAATAAGATGTTACTTAATTCCTCTTCTCTTTCTGTCCACAGAGCGGTATCATGTGTTTCTCAGTGATTGTTGATATTTCTCCCAGGAACCTTAATTCTGACTTTTAATTCATACATTCTGACATTTTACATGATGTCCTCCACATTAAGTTAAATAAAGTGACAATATACAGTTATGTTGTAAATCTTTTTCAATCTTAACCCAATCAGTTGTTCCTTGTTTAGTTCTGTTGCTTCTTGGCCCACGTACAGGTTGCTCAGGAAACAAGTAAGGCAATCTGGTACTCTCATCTTTCTGAGGACTTTTCCCATTTTGTTGTGATCCATATACTGAAAGGCTTTTATGCAATCAGTGAAACAAAGGTAGATTTTATTTAGTTATTTTTTTCTGAAACTCTTTTGCTTTCTATGACATCCATCTTGGGCAACACTGTGCAACAAAGCTCATATTTTCATTGAGTTATACAAGCCCCTCTACCACAACAAGGCAGTGATCTGAGAGGGATGCAAGACTTCAGGATGGTGTCAATAATTTGTAACCAAAACATATTATTGTTTGTATGAGGTAAAAGACTAGGATACTCACCTATGCTCTTAGTATCTATCTATCTATCTATCTATCTATCTATCTATCTATCTATCTATGTCAGAATTACAATTTCCTTGGAAAGATTTTTGTCAAGTTTTTTATAGAATTTCTCTATGTTTTACAATTAAAAAAATAATTTAACTGCAATTTCTGCATGTATTTCTACACATAATTATTGTGACCATTGCATGGCAATCATCTGATGAATATGTTTCTGTGGCTTTTGAAATCCAAATGAAATCCACTCTACCAAATCCTTTACTTGTTGCTCCAAGAAGAAATTGGAAATCACTCTTCCACTAAGATCCAGTATCTCTTTTAGTTCCTTTCATTGTCTGACTTCAAAAAATTAATGAAATTAAGTTTTTCTATTGTTTATGAACTCATCAATTAGTGGAAATTAAGATCTCACACTTAGAATACCGTTAAATTAATTAAACATCATAATTATCATAGATGGCCTAAAATAATGATTCATATACTCCTTTTTCTGGGGCTCTGTTTCCATCATCATGGCATTAGCAAGATCAAAAATTATGTGTTGTTTTTGCCTGTGTCATGGATTTCATTTGTAGTGACCTACCTATGTTCTCTATTCCTAGCCAAAATTGTCCTCAGATGACATACAGAATCATTCCTTAAAAACACAAGGTGTTTCAGAATTTGACCCAATCAGCACTACTTTTGAGAAATTAAATTTAATAGGGACAAATATAAAGTGGAGAAGCATAATGAGCAGCACTTGAGGATGATTATAGAGAAGATTTCCATTTGATATGAGAACATTTTGAATTATTAGAATTATTACAAAAGGACTAACTCATTAAATAGTGAATTGTCCCTCAGTGGAGGTATTCGAGAAGTGACTAGATGATAATTTATCAGGAATACTTTACAGAAGGATTCTGCTTAGGTAAGAGCTGGACTAAAACACCCCTGAAGACTCTTTTCTCTCTAAATTTCTGTGTGTGTGTGTGTGTGTGTGTGTGTGTGTGTGTGTGTGTGTGTGTGTGTGTATGTTTATACTTGTTAGGCAATGGGATGTAGAAAAATGAACACTGACCTAAAGAGGAAGAAGATTTAGATTAAAGACCTGGAGACTACACTTCCTCATCTATGGATGATTCAATTTCTTCAATTGTAAAATCAGGAAAAGAAATGGTTAACAGAGCTGTTTTTAAGGAAAATGCCACTTGTGGCAATTGTTCTCAGCAGATTCTTTAGGAATTGTGTTTTTGTACCCAGAAAGGTAGGGAGGCTGTAGATTAGGTCCTGCCGAGTGGGGATATACATCCTTCCAGTTAGCCTTTTTCACTTTTTGTCCAAATTTACCTACTACTTTCAGAGCCAAAGAAAGATTCACTTAGTAAATGATATCAAATTTTCCTTTATAGTCTCTCAAAACCACCTTGTTCATCATACAAGGTACACTATAAGGCAATGATACAGTTATAGTTTACCTTTCTATACATACTACTACTATACTGAACAAGTTGTTTCAGTTAACACATCTAAAATGATTGGAGGTAAACTGTATGTATAAGTGTACATGATACATAAAGATAAACATATTTATAAAAGACAT
This sequence comes from Pseudochirops cupreus, assembly GCA_028627135.1. Classification (NCBI taxonomy): domain Eukaryota; kingdom Metazoa; phylum Chordata; class Mammalia; order Diprotodontia; family Pseudocheiridae; genus Pseudochirops; species Pseudochirops cupreus. The sequence goes on along the minus strand of CM053580.1, from coordinate 349,769,864 downwards.
TTAAAAACAATGATACATCTTATAAAATATTGATATAAAATGTTCATCTGTTAGGATAAATGCAGTATCGATGGTATGACACATAATTAAAGATTAAATTTTCTCTCTGAAGAATTCAGAAGTTTTATTACAAAGTACAAAAATAGACAACAGACAAAAGTTTTTTGTGAAAATATAGCTGAAGACTGTTTTGAGCTGTTTTACTGATCTATAAATGCATCATATTTTGCTGACAAAATAACATACTGCACAACTTTAGTTTTCTGAACACATGTGTAATTTACAAACATTTTATTATAGGTTTCCACCTTCTCCTCTAAGTCAGTAGATTTTTCCACTCAATAAATACCTACATCAACTTTTATGTCCTAATCTATGTGTTTCTTCTATGGCTATCAAGCTGCTGAGGTGACTATTATCCTGAAATTTAAATTTATTTGACATTTTTTTAAAGTCTGAAGCTATTTAAATGAGATAATTTTAATTCTGTAAGTTTTCATTCATCCATAAGGTTAACATTTGCTGAACTCAACCCAAGTATAACATACACTTTTGGAGATAAAATAAAAAGATACAACAGCTGTCATCAGTAATAAAATTAATTATATTTCTGTGTTAATTTATGTTTGGCAAATGACTTTCCTGATAGTAACTCTGTGCTGTACCTAGTAGAATTTATGATTTAACATATGATGTAGTCAGAACCTGTGGTGATTACTAGCCAAGTAATCACATATGCATCATCTGCCACTTTTATCATTTGTAAAATGGTGATAATAATGTTTATCTTACCTACCTCACAATGCCATATCATTTTGTTATGAATAGATTGAAATTAAGATGTGGAGGAAGAGCAGGGGAAAAAAGCAAATATTTGCTACAATACACAAAAAGAATAATTATTTAATGGTAAAATACTTTTTACAATCACCTACAAGTTGATCTGAAAATGTTTATGCCATTTTCCTGGGACATGTCTTTGAATTTTACTTATTGACAGTCAGTTAACCTGAACTAATTTGTTAGAAAGTTGATTTCTTGTCACTCTGAAACTGATGTTGAGTTAGAGTGGTGATGTAAAGAATAACTTGAGATAGTCCTCATGTCCCTTCCCCTTTGTTCTAAAATATGCCTATTTTTGACTAAGTTATAATGATTACCTAATTGTTCAGAAATAATGAGTGTGATCATGTTCCTTATCCAGTTTCTGGAGCTACAAAATACATAAAGAATATTGTGCTCCCTTGCTTAATATAAACTATTTTATGTCAATAGTGAATCTTATCTTGAATCCATTGGTAGATTCGACTGTATAAAAAATGAACTGAATTTAAAGTGCAAAAACATTAAAATAGGAGGCCAAAGAAATCATTCAAAATATAATGTATAAGTAGATAAAATATGCAGACATTAAAGATAATTTGTGTTTTTATGAGTGACAGTTATAGAAAGTGAGGTTGGCAAGAAGAGAGAGCCCCAGCTCTTAATGAGAGCTGGAGAGAAAGACTAGCCCAGATGGTGCTAAATCAAAAAACAAAAATTAAAAAAAAAATAAAATGTTAATCAATGGGAAGAGATCGGCTCCTCCCTTGTCAATTCTTAAAAACTCCAGAGAGAGTGATCCTTAACACCTTGTTATGACATTAAGAAGAAGGTAATGGAAACTCCATGACCTATTAACCTTGTTATATAGTTAGATAGACAACCTTTGGTCAGAAAATAGTACATTTCATCACTGTGGATCATGCATTGTCCCGAACCCTCTAGCATCTGTTTAATAATCTAAATTTCTCAGAAATAACTATCAGATAACCACAATATTGACTGACATCACTATCTATTCTTTCCTTCCAGGTAGCATATGATCATTCTAACAACAGCCTTCAGGAAACTATCGGTTAATGCAAAGAAATGACACAAAGTAAATCTCAACATATTAATATAAGCTATTAATTTTTTTTTCCTTTTTTATGCTGATGTTTGTCCTTAGTTCTCAAAGAGGACTAATTACATCAGGGAGGTGATGTCTTGACTTGCAAGTGAATTGTATTTAAGTGTGGCAGGGCTGTGTAAAGTCATCATCCTCACTGTCTCCTCCAGAGCCACCTAGGTCCAATGGCAAAACATAGATCAGGATGACTGGAGATGGCCCAGGATATAGTGGGAGATCTTGGACTTTTTAAGCTGAGATCTTTCTCAGGTCTCACTTTGGCTGAGGTAACACCAATTCAGTGATTAAGATTAGGTAACAAATGAGGCCCAAAAATTGCTTCTTTTACCTACTTAACAAAAAAAAAAAAACAGTCTGGTAGGGGAAGGCTCTCTGAGTTTCTCAGCAGAACAGAAACAATTGCTATTTACCCTCCCTTTGAGCCAACAAAACCCAAACAAGGACAAATTGAGGCTTGGTTTGGGGCCCATTATTACAATACATGATTGCTTAAAGGTTGAAAGAAAAAATATGAACATTTTGGCCAAATAAACTAGAATTTCTAGATGTGCTGTGCCTATCAACTCTTCTACCTAAAATTCTACGTCAAACATCATGTAACTTTCTTTGGCTACTCAATCCCTCCTTTCTTGTACTTTATAGAAATTGATAGCTTTTAGAAATGAACAGATGGACTCAGACTAAAGAGGAGGAGAAAGAATAGAAAAGAAAGTACATTTGTTAGAACATACAAAATAGGAAAATAGGTAGAGTTCTTTTACTGACACTGTCACACAGATCTGAAAATGTCATAAAGCATAGCAACAAGTAATGGATTGCAAACCATTTCCTTGATTGAGAAATATTGGAAGTTTATATCTTTGTATGTTGAATATCAGCACAATGTGGTATATCTGTATATACTAAAATAAAAAGATCTAGTGAGCCCCAGGGAAAGTAAATTGATCTTTTCTTTTCTTTCTTTTTTTCTTAGTTTCATAAGATATAAAATGGGAGTGATTCGGACTTTTTATAGTGGTGAGTAATTAAATAACTTTGCAAAAAATAAAGTTGTATGTGTGCTAATGTATATTTATGCACATCAATATGCATGTATATTATGCACAACATCACTTCAGCTTTGTAAAAAGAGACATGCTACTGAATAAAGTATAACATTAGAGCAATATATATCTAGTATACATTCATATGGGATTCCTGAAAGCTAACAAGCTTTTTAAAAAAGTTACAAAGGAGAAAAATGGCAGTGACCAACAAAGGACATAATGTATTCTGTACTTACTAGGCAAACCATAGGAATATACAATACTACAACAGTCCTAGGTAGTGAGTTCCCCCTCACTGACATGTGCATTAGGTGCCTTGTAACTACTAGTCCTTATCATTTTATGTTACGAAACCAAAGCAACAAAAGAAAAAGAACTTTTGCTTAAATTATAAAGTTTTATTTCCTTTCAAATTTTTATTCAAAAACCACACACTTTTTTTTTGAATTTGTGCCATCTTCATATTTCAGGCCACTAGATCCCAGACTAGTAGCTTTAATATTAAACACAATGATCATTGAACTCATGTATATAAAAACATGAATTACCATCTGTATCAAACCAATTGCTATGAAAAAAAAAATCTACCAAAGGATCTAGACTCCATTCCCTTTTTGCAAAGATATTCACTTTGTGGGTGAAAATATTTATTTTTCATTCCAGTGGAAAGGAATCAAGCACACAGTGTGGATGGTATATGTTGAGTGGGACCAGTGTCAATAGCTCTTCAATTTTTTTTTTCTCTCTCAGTACATACAATCATTTCTACAGGTCATTTATAAATGTGTTCTAATGTCTAAAATTTCAGATATATTTTAAAATGATACTCTGTGTGTGTGTGTGTGTAAATTGGGGTTAACTTACTTGCCCAGGGTCATATAGCCAGTGAGTGTCAAGTATCTGAGGCAGAATTTGTCAGGTTTGAACTTTTTGAAAGTCTTAAGAATCCTACAGACTTTTTAACTCTAAAGTTAACTTGGATGTAATGCAGCAAAGTTGAACCGACATCAAAATCAGAGAAGCTTACTTTGGGATAACACTGGAGAAGAATTAAAAATGAATCAGTGACTCTAAGAATGCTGTTTAACCTCAGGTAAAAAGAATAAAAATAATATTTCAGGGCAACTTACACAACATCAGGGATGCCCTTCACATGAACTGGGATCATCCTCTACTTATTTCTATCTGGAGCCAATTGGAATCAAGTGAGTAAGTTTGATAAGTAGGATCTATAAAGTGAGAAGAGGACTTTGAGTCAAGAACTCAATGCATTGCACAAAGGGGGTATGTGATACCTGTTATACTGTTATTGTTATTCAGTCATTTCAGTCATGGTCAACTCTTTGTGACTGCATTGGTTTTCTTGGAAAAGATACTACGTTGCCATTTTCTTCTCCAGCTCATTTTATAGATGAGAAAAGTGAAGTTAATAGGATCAAGTGACTTGTCCAAGCCCACACAGCTAGTAAGTGAGACCAGATTTAAACTCACAAAGATGGATCTTCCTGATTCTGGGGCTGGCACTCTATCTACTATACCATCTAGCCACCCTACAAGTATATTAGGTTAAACTACGACTGATAGTTATCAATGTCAACAATTATTCAAGAACTCACAATTACAGAAGTGTTTTTTTTTTCTTTAAGATTTGTAAAATACAATAACTCTGTTAGGTGATGATATTCTCCTTTTAAAAATGTGAATTCTGAGATTCAGAGGATAAATAACTTCTACATAGTCAATTAACAGCTAGGTATGGGATCTCAGACTCAAATTTAGGTATTTTGATTCTAAATCCAATGCTTTGTCTTATTCATGATACTTCCATCATTTAACACAAACACTGACTATTGCAACTCTCCATTCTGTCCCTCAGAAGGAAGCACTTTCTATCACGAGTCCCCTGGAACCTCCTTAGAGCATTGCATTGCTGAGAAGACCCAAATCCACCAAAGTTCATCATTGCACATTTTTGCTGTTACTGTGTACCATGTTCTCCTGGTTCTGCTCACTTCATTCCGCATCAGTTCACGTAAATCTTTCCAGGTTTTTTTTTTCCTGAAATCCACCTGCTCATCATTTCTTATAGCACAACAGTACTCCATTATATTCATATATCACAACTTGTTTAGCCATTCCCCAATTTATAAGCATCCCCTGAATTTCCAATTCTTTGCCATCACAAAAGAGCTGCTACACATATTTTTGTATATGTCGGTCCTGTTTCAGTTTTTATTGTCTCTTTGGGAGTAAACATTTCTCTTGAAAAAAAAAAGGGGGGGACAGAGTATGTGGCCTGAGACTTGGAGATGAGAATTTTATGAGAGAAACTCTAGCCCTGTGACCTCTCCTGCCCTAGTGTGTGAGAGCTGTCCTCATGACCATTATGACCCGGAATGAGCCATGCTGAGGCTCTGGGCCATTGTTCCCACAGTTGCATGGATGAGTTTGGCCACAGGCCTCCTAAGGGCTAGCATGTTTGATGCTGTGAGAAGGGACCATAATACCAATATGTTCCTGACCTGTAGTAAATGTCAAGAAAAAGTGAAGCAATTTTCTGCTGCCCAGTTTGGGAAATTTGCTGAGGACTGGGCCTTTGTTCAAAATATTGCAAGCCCTGATCATTAAACAGGGCAGAAAAAGAAATGTGACACACAGGACCACAAAGTGAAGCCAAGCAAGACACCCTGGGAGTCACTAGATGAAGAGGAAGGGTCTTGCTTAAAGCTTTCAAAATAAAATACAGACTTGGTACCTTAACTTAGCAAAGATACATTTTCCTGTATGAGAAATACAACTGTGGCTTACACAGATGGCTGCTGCTACAGTAATGGGAGAAGGAAAGCACTAGCAGGAATTGGTATTTATTGGGGGCCAAGCCATCTCCTAAACTGGGGTGATAGACTTGCTGGGTGACAGACAAACCAAAGACCAGAAATACATGCTTCCTGTAAAGCAATAGAACAAGCCAAGAATGAAAACATCAGTAGCTTGGTTCTCTACAAAGATAGTATGTTTACTATTAATGGTATAAAGAGTTGGGTTAAAGACTAGAAGAAAAAACAGTTAAAAAAAACAAGCACAGGAAAAGATGTCATTAACAAAGAAGATTTTGTTAAGCTTGTAACGGTCAAGGCATAGAAGTTAAATGGGTGTACCTTCCTGGTCATTCAGAGTTTGCAGGCAACGAGGAAGTTAGAAGATTAGCAAGAGAAGGAGCTAAAAAAATCTCAAGAACAAACACAGTATAATTGGTATAATCTAAGTAAATATCAAACAAAGTCTTCTTTAGTCGTTATTGGCATGAAAACTTACCTGTAAGACAAAAACTACTGCAGGTGAACTTGAAAACATTCTTGTATGATCAGAAAGACCATGTACTTTTCTGTTCATATATGATTCCCGATATTAAACGAGCTTCCCCTTTTTCAAAAAAATAAATAAATAAAAGCACTTGACCTACTAGCCTGGAAAACAATATTATACTGTCTAAATAAAGAAATGCATGGATTTATTTTCCCCAGGAAAATTTTTAGAATATAGGCCAAAGGATTGTAGCAACATTGCCAAAAGTTATAGTGAAGGAGTCTCAGATTTATACTCCAAATTTTCTGAGAATTACATATCTAAAATGTGACTAATTGTGAAATAGTTACCTGGAAAGTCACTTATAAACTTAAATTTAGGGAATAAAACAATTATCACCATCAGCAAACATTCTAGAATCCCTATGACACACAGTAAGGATCTATTGAGGTAATATTGTTGTTTAGGGGTCACTACCAGGAGAGGAATTTTATTGAAGAAATAATGAAATTATTTAGTTCTAACAACTTTAGAACTTTAGTTCTAACAACTTCCTTTAGAATTGTCCTTCCATGTGGCTCATGACCCACACATGTACTCATCTGTAATCTCAGGTTAATTAAGGTTATCAGAAAATGTCCCATTAAAAAGAAAATGCATGGCATAGAGCCAAGATGATGGAGTAAAAGCAGGAATTAACTTGAGTTCTTCCCCAATTACCTCCAACACCTGCAAAAAATGACTCTAAAACAAATTTTAGAGCTACATAACCCACAAAATGAAACAGTGAAAAACACCTCCACCTGATGTCAGCCTGGCAAGCCAAAAGGAAGTATCAAATACACAAGGCTGGGAGTGGAGCACAGTCCCACATGGGCTACACCAGTACAGACTGGTGGCACAGACCAGCTGGAGCAGACCTCAGGGGACTAAATAACTGGCAACTGTGGCTGTTTCCAGACTTCTCAACCCATAAACATCAAAGAGAAAGTAAAATTTCAGTGGGAAAACACCGTTGGACCTGGGTGAAAGAAGAGCTTGGTCTGCCCTTGCCAGCAGGGTGGCAGAGGTGGCAGTAGCTGTGGTGGCAACAGCAGCAGTAGCTATGGTAGCAGGGTAGATGCTTCTGGGGCTGTAGGCCCACATACAGTAGGGGGGCAAAGTGGCTGACCAGAGGGAAACTGCAGGAATCTATTTGCTGGTGCAAAAGCAGGATTATCTTGCTTTTACCTGCCTGTATCTCAGTTGCAGTCTTGGGTGGCAGTCCTGGGTTGAGGAATGCTGGCATGGCAGAGCTTGTTGAGGCTGGGGATAGGCAGTCCCCTTCATAGTTCTGAGTCAGGTACCTAGAAGAAGCTCTGACAAAAGCTGCAAAAACCCAAGAAATTTGGGAGACAGCACTCTCCACTCTGGAAGCTGAGTTGTACCATAGGAAAGAGCTCAAAAGTCAACTAATTGATTGGCAATATCAGCAAACAGAGGAAGAGAAATCAAACTATAGAATCATTCTTTGGCAACAAAGAAGATCAAAGCAGAAACAGAAGAAGACAACAAAATCAAAACTCCCATATCAAAAGCATCCAAGAAAAACATGAATTGGTCGCAGGCAATGAAGGAGCTCAAAAAGGAGTTTGAAAGATTGGGAAGAGAAACGAGGGTGACACAAGAAAATGATGAAAAATTAGTCAACAGCTTGCTAAAGAAAACGTCCAAAAATACTGAAGAAAATAGCACTTTAAAAATAAACTTACTCAAATGACAAAAGAGGTCCAAAAAGCCAATGGGGAGAGCAGAATTGGACAGATGGAAAAGGAAGTTCAAAAACTCACTGAAGAAAATAATTCCTTCAAAATTAGATTGGAGCAAATGGAAGCTAATGACTTTATGAAAAATCAAGCTATTATAAAACAGACCAAAAATAACGGGAAAAAAAAAAGCAATGTGAAATATTTTATTGGAAAAACCATTGACCTGGAAAATAGATCCAGGAGAGATCATTTAAAAATTATAGGACTACCTGAAAGCCATGATCAAAGAAAGTGCCTACAAATGATCTTTCAAAAAACTATGAAGGAAAACTGTCCAGATATTCTAGATTCAGAGGGTAAAATAGAACTTGAAAGAATTCACCAATTGTTTCTTTAAAAAGATCCCCAAAAGAAAACTCCTAGGAATAGTATAGCCAAATTTCAGAGTTTCCAGGTTAAGGTGAAAATATTACAAGAAGTAAGGAAGAAACAATTTGAGTATTGTGGAAACAAAATCAGGATAACACAAGATCTAACAGTTTCTATGTTAAGAATCAAAGGGTGTGGCCAAGATGGTGGCATAGGAGCATCAAGGTACAGCAGCTCCCACACAGCCACATCAAATACCCATAAAATATGACTCTAAAAAAATTTTAAAGCACTAGAACACACACAAGTTTACCTACCGCTGAAGGCAGCTTGGCTCAAAAGTACCATCTAAATGCTGGGAGCCGAAACCCAGCCAAGCCTGAAAATGTGGTGTGGCCCCAGGGGCAGCTGGACAAGCTGAGCTGAGCCATAGCTGGAGCTTCAGGAGAGCGGATCTGCAGCAGCTATAGCAGTTTCCAGAATTATCAAGCCGTAAGGAAAAAGGACTAAGTGAAAGGTCAGTGGAACTTGGGTAAAATTGAGGGAGAAAAGCAGTTTGGCCAAACTGCCTCAAGGGCAATGAAGTGGCAGAAGCAGAGGCCCTGCAGCCACCTTCACATTGCTGCTTCAGAGCTCCCAGCCTGCAGACTGCAGGGCGGCCAAGCAATTGTTCAGAGGCCAAGTGCTCTTCTGTCGAGAGGCCTGGATGCGGATCATGGCCTTGG
>CM053580.1:349729396-349760219 GCA_028627135.1 Pseudochirops cupreus | reverse complement strand
TTCCTGGCAGCTTGCAATACCTTCTCCTTGATCTGGGGATTCTGGAACCTGGCTATAATGTTTCTAGGAGTTTTCTTTTGGGGATCTTTTTCAGGAGGTGATCGGTGAATTCTTTCAAGTTCTATTTTGGTCTCTGGTTCTATAATATCAGGGCAATTTTCCTTGAGAATTTCTTGAAAGATGCTTTTTTTACAGGTATTTGAGGTGACATTGGGGGGAGCTCATGGCGTTCTCCTATTTTGTTTTTAGTGTTGGAGTTTGGATTTGGGAAGCATGTGGTGTGGGAGTTCTGAATGTGTTGTCTTCCTCCTGTTCCATGCTTTGGTCCTTTTTGTCCCCAAAAAAGGAATCTAAAGTTTGTTTTGTGGACTTGCTTTGCTTCCTTTTCCTGCTCATGTTCCCAGTCAATTACTTGACTTTGGGCTCAGTAGTAAAACTCTGCTTTCAGAGTGGAGAGCTCTGCCCCAAATCACTTGGATTTTTGTAGCTGCCAGAGCTTTTAGGAGGCTGCCATTTTTTACAGCCCCCACCAGCTTTGGCTCACTGAAAATGCACTCCAGGACCACCACAGAAGACTGTGATCAGATCCAGGCAATGCAAAGCAATAACACTTAGCCTCTGAATGATCACTTGGCCCCCCTGCAATCTGCAGGCCAGGAGCTTCTGAAGCAGCCACGTGGAGGTGGCTGCCAGGCCACTGCTTCAGACTGCTTCTAGCTTTTGTGGCTGTTTCACTGGACGCTGTCTCCCAAATTTACCTGAGTCCACTGACCTTTCCCTTTGTCTTTGGCTCTTGTGAATTTTTGTAATTCGGGAAATTGCCAAAGTTGTTGATGAGCTGTTCTCCTGAATGTTACTGCCATGGCTTCTCCTGGACTCCCTGGGGTTGAAACCATATGAGGCTTGGCTTTGCTTCCAACATGCTGCAGTGACTATCTGCTGGGCTCCCTTCAGTGGGAGCTTTGTTATTCTGTCATTTTTGTGGAGTGTGAAACTCTGAAATTTGTTTAGAGTCTTATTTTACAGGTATTTGAGGTGACATGGGGGGGAGCTCATGGAGTTCTCCTGTTTCTATGCCACCATCTTGACTCTGCCCCCTCTTACTCTATTTTTTGGAGTTTTCAATTTGGGATCTCTTTCAGGTAGAGTCTGGTGGATTCTTTCAATAACGATTTCACCCTCTGGTTCTAGGACTTGAGGACAATTTTCTTTGACAGTCTCTTAGAGGATTCTGTCCAGGCTGCTTTTTTCATCATGGCTTTCTGGTACACCAATGATTCTTTGGTTATCTCTTCTGGACCTGTTCTCCAGATCAGTTGTTTTTCCAGTAAGATATCTTACACTTTCTTCTAATTTTTCAGTCTTCATGTTTTGTTTGACTGACTCTTGATGCATCACAGAGTCCTTAGCTTTGATTTGACTGATTCTGATTTTTAGTGCATTATTTTCCTCAGTTCCTTTTTTGAACCTCCTTTTTTAGGGAGGTGTGTTCTCCAGTTAGATTTTGAACCTCCTGTCCCAGTTCATAAATTTCATTTTTTAGGGATTTGTTTTCTTCAGTGAGATTTTCTTTTTTTCTAATTTGGTGACTGTAGATTTAAATTTATCTTCTACTTCTCTAATTTGGCTTTTAAAATCTTTCTTGAGCTCCTCCATGAATGCTTTTTTTTTTTTGGCTTGAAAACAATTCATATTTCTTTCTGTGATCTCAAGTGTGAGTATAGAGTCCATGTTGTCCTCTGTATTTTGTTGTTCTTGCTTGCTATAATAAGATTGGATTGACTTTCTTGCTTTTCCCTTCTCAGTTTCCTTCTTTCCCATTGTGATTTCCTGATTTCTCAGGCTGGGAGTTAAGGGCCTGGTTGTTAACTTTTTGTGCTGTAGCCTCTGAGTGTCTAGACAGAGGCCAAGGCCAGGACTCTCAATATTTCCCAAGAACTAGGGAAGGATGTTCTGGCCACTTCAGATTTCCCCCTCTATGTCCCTGAACTACAGCTCAGGCAGGCTCAGCAGCTGGCATCAAGCATAGCTAGTGTCTGCATATTCCCCTGATGGTGCTAAGGCCCACCTAGGCTTCAGTTGTTAGAACTTGCTGGCTCCACCCCCCTGGGCTTTGGGATCTTCTCCTGGTCAGCTGAAGTGGGGCTTGTTGGGACCCCTCCCACCCTTCCCTTCATACTCCTTACTGCCTTACTTACACCCTTTCTCAGTGACTCCTAAGCCTGAGACTATTTCTAATATTTCAGGCTTTTACTCTGGGTGGGACACTCATTTCTGAGTTTTCTGGGTCAGGGAGGGGGAACTGGAGCAGCTAGGCTATACTCTGCCATCTTGGCTTCTGGAAATCCAGGTAGGTGATTTTTAATCTTCCAGGCTGAGGTCTGATAGCCCCATGAGAAGCTGCTGTCTCTGCTATGGGCCCTGCACTTCCTCTTACCCAGCTCCAACCAATCCTCTGTCTAGTGGTGAGATAGCTGTGAATTGCCCTTGTGGTGGGTGAGTCCACTGGCTCGGGCTCCTTCTCACTCTACTGTAGTCTGCTCCCTGCTCCACACTGGTGCAGCCCTTGCTTTCTCATGCTCCCCCTGCCCAGACCCATCTAGGCACTTTTCTGGGCTGGGAATCTGACATGCTCTATCTCCCAGTGGATTCTGTCACTCTAAAATCCATTTAGATTCAATTTTTAAAGTTTGGTGACGGAATTCATGGAGGAGCTTAGAAACGTTTGGGCTTTCATTCTGCCATCTTCTATAAATTTCAATATTGACAGTATCAGCTTCTCACATAAGGATGGAAACAGTTTGCTCTTATCGAATCACAAGTTATGTCCATGTGTGTATGTATGTATGTTTTCCTTCTTTACCTTTTTATGTCTCTCTTGAGTCTTGTATTTGGAGATCAAATTTTCCATTGAACTCTGGCTTTTTCATCAGGAATGTCTGGAAGTCCCTTATTTCAATGTATGACCAACTCTTTGCCTGAAAGATTTAATGCTCATTTTTGCTTGATAGTTGATCCTTGCTTGCAGCCCAAGTTCTTTTGCCTTACAAAATATCAAATTCCAATATCTCTTATTTTTTAATATAGAAGCTGCCATATCCTGTGTAATCCTGACTGTAGTGCCACAATATTTTCTGCTTACAGTATTTTCTCCTTGACCTTTTGATTCTGGAATTTGGCTACTATGTTTCTTGTAGTTTTCAATTTGAGATCTCTTTCAGGAGGAATCTAGTGAATTCATTCAATAACTACTTAACCCTCTGATTCTAGGACCTCAGGACAGTTTTCTTTGTCACCTCGACATCTCCAACATCCTCTCTTGGAAGATGTTGGAGATGTTTAACAGGCTGTTTCTTTTTTTCATCATGGCTTTCAGGAAGACCAATAATTCTTGGTTATCTCTCCTGGATCTGTTCTCCAGGTCAATTATTTTTTCAGTGAGATAGTTTATATTTCCTCTAATTTTTCAACCATTATGTTCTGTTTGACTGACTCTTGCTGCATCATAGAGTCCTTAGCTTTGACATGACTGATTCTAATTTTCAGTGAATTATTTTCTTTGGTTAGTTTTTTAAGCTTTTTTTTAGGGAGGTATTTTCTCCAGTTAGATTTTGAAGCTCCAGTCCCAGCTCACACATATTACTTTTTAAGGATTTGTTTTCTTCAGTGAGATTCTTTTTCCAGTTTGGTCAATGGAGATTTAAATTCATCTTCTACCTCTATAATTTGGCTTTTAAAATTTTTTTGAGCTCCTCCAAGAATGCTTTTGGGCTTTGAGAACAGTTCATATTTCCTTCTATGGTCCCAGGTATGAGTATAACATCCATGTTATTCCCTGATTTTGATTGTTCTTGGTTGCTATAGTAGGATTGTATCATTCTTGATTTCATAGTTTCCTTTTTTCCCATTGTGATTGCCTGTGTCATGACTTTTAGGGTGCATTTCTGCTGCTGGGTTACAGAGGGCTCTGACACATGCTTCTCACACTGGGAGCTAGGGGCTTGGTTGCTGACTTTGTAGCCTGTGGGTGTCTAGACTGAGCCCAAGGCCATGTCTCTCAGTGTTTTCCCTGGGTTACCCTGAGGTTCACAGAGTAACATGTTGGGGAGGGGTGATCTGGCCACTTCAGATTTCTGCCTCTGTGCCCCTGTGCTACCTCTCAGGCAGGCTCAGCAGCTGGTGGCATGCTGCCTTGGTGTCTGAAGATTTCTCTAGCTTGGCTAAGGCACACCTGGGCTTCTGGTGTTATGGCTTGCTGGCTCCACCCCCCTGGGCTTCAGGATCTCCTGCTGATCAGCTGAGGTGGGGCTTGTTGGAAGGCCTCTTGGCCTTCACTTCAGGCTAGGGACAGCTTCAGTCACATCCTTCCTCTAGGACTCCCAAGCCTGAGGCTGTTTCCACTGTTTCAGGATTTTACATTGGGTAGAGCAATAATCACTGGATTTTTAGAGTGAGGGAGGACAATTAGAGCATCTAGTGTTTACTCTGCATCTTGCCCCCAGAATTTCAGGTAGGTGATTTTTAGACATCCTGGCTATGGGCTGATAGCCCCAGGAGAAGCTGCTGCTGTGGGCCCTGTGCTTTCTCTTACCTAGTTTGGACCAATCCCCATCTGGTGGTGAGACATCTGCAAATTGTCCTTGGGGTGGGTGTATCTGATGACTGGGGCTCACTCTCACTCTGCTGTTCTCTGCTCTCAGGTCTGTGCTTGTGCAGCCCCTGTGGTCTCTACGCTCCCCCTGCTCAGACCTATGTGGGCATTACCTGGGCTGGGAATCTGCCACACTATATCTCCCAATGGATTCCGTCACTCTAAAATCCTTTCAGATTCACTTTTTAGAAGTTAGTGACAGAATTCATGGAGGAACTCAGAAAAGTTCCTGCTTCTGTTCCACCATCTTGGCTCCATGTCTGACTCTATTTTCTTTAAAGTCTCTTCTTGCTATATCATTATGTTTGCAGAATAAAGATTCACTGGCAAAATTGAAAAGAAAATTCTTAATTTGCTTATTATTATTATTGTCATTGATCTGTTATCTTCTCACTTAATTATTTATTTCTAAAGAAAATGGTTAACTTTTTAAAATCAGACATAATATATGTACATGTATATATGTATATATGCATACATGTGTACCTCTCTATAACAGATATATGTGTTTATGAATACGTGTGTGGGTATGTGCACACATTTGCATGTTTTCATTTTGGATATAAAAAGGAGCATAGTGGATAAATAATTGGCTGTAAGTGTGTGGTCCTATTCAAGTACTCCTCTGAAATATCCTGGCTATGTGATATTAGGCAAGTCAGTTAGTCTCTCTGCTTCAGTTTTCTCAACTATAAAATGGACTTACCAACAACACTCACTTCACAAGATGTTAAAAGGATCAAAATGAGATATATTTGTAAAGGATTTACCACACTACATTGTGCATAGTATGCACTGCATAAATGCTTATTTATTTCCCTTGTTCTTTCCTTTAAGAAAATTTCTAAGGCTATAAGTTGAATAAAATTTGGTAGTATGCATTGGTAGAGGGAAATTTCCTCACTAGGCACTTTTCTATACCAAGGAAAGCACAGATCCAGTCACTCTTTCTACTCCATATTTCAAATTTTTGTACTGTGAATATATATTTTCCAAATTTTCCCCCCAACTCCCCAAATTCAGCACTGTAGTTTTTGAAAGTGATGGCTTCTTTTGTAGTTCTTCAACTTTGAAAATATACTGTAAATCTTACCTAATATTAACATTCTTCAGGTGAAGATGGAAAAGCAAAATGATATAAAATTTTCAGATCTTTTACATAGGCCATCTTCCCTTTGAATAAGGCCACACACACATACACCATACACACTTAAATAAATATTCACATATATTTAAGTATAAATATATATTTAAATATGAGATAACTATGAATAGTAAACAAATATACATTCATATAATAAATGTTTATGTGTATTCTTTATTAGCCACATGGCAGGTCACCACAGACCATTTTGTAATTGATTCTTTATTAGTAAGACACTTTCTTTAATAGTAAAATACTATACAGCAAACTATAAAGATGTTAGATATCATCTTCCTCATTCTAGCCTCTAGGCAGATTTAAAAATGGTCTTGCCTCAAGCTCCAGTGCAAAGGTGACCAACTTGTCTTTGGTACTTCACTACCTTCTAGATACCACATCTTTATAGGGTCACTGAGTTGTAAGTGACCCATGTCCTTTCCTGAGTGTTCTTGAGAAAAATATTTTGCCCCTTTTGGACTTGAATCTCTTCATTTGAAAAACTAGAAGTTTAGTCTATACATTTTCTATGTACACTATATAAACCAACTTTGGGTTTATCAGATTCCTAGTCATCTTCTAAAGTCCAACTAAAACCCTAATTCATCAGTGAAATTTACCTTGAATTATTCAACCCACAATTCTCTCCTTTTTCTGAATTCCTATAGTCTCTAATGCCTAATACAACAGTGAATTGTAAATTATTTGATGTTGCTGTCTTTTTTTATGTGTTATAGTGATTTGGGAACTCTCTCTCTTTCTCTGTCTCTCCCATTCTCTCTCTGTCTCTCTCTCTCTCTTTCTCTCTCTCTTCCTCTTTCATTCCTTTCAGTGCTGTAACACAATGTGAACCACATAAAGTAAGTACTCAATCAATGTTAGAATACCTATCAATTGAAATCTTAAATTCCTTTTATCTTGTTTTCTCAGGACACATATGTGAACTTTAAGGACTTCAAACTCTAGCATGTGTTTGTGTTTGTGCATGTGTGCGTGTGTGAGTACGTGTGTGTATGTGTGTGCATATGTGTGTGTGACTGAGCAATCAGAACCTCAGATCACTATGGGGGCAATTTTATTCTAAGCCACAGGCTGAGCTATCCTTGGAAGATGCTAATCATCACTCTAAAAATGATACACTCTTTTTAAATGTTTCATTATTTCCTTTTTTGGCAGCTAATGTAACATCTCTTATATCTCTTAGGAAAACTAGATATAGGTAGGTAGATATAGGATGAGAAATACACTGATATGTTTCTGGACATTGCGCCTTTTGGGGAAAACTTGGGTTTGTAGGTTATTTCTATCTTTCTTTTCCACATTTTCTAATTTTTTTTTCCCATACACTTGTTTCTTACAAGGAGACAATAAGTTGCAGTAGAGAGATTTGGTACTACCTCCTGTTAGGCTAGCATTTCTGGAGCAGCACAAGACACTTTGCATGTTTTGGATATTGTCTTAGATATTGTGTTGACTTTGTGAGGAGGGGAAGATGGGAGAAAATATATCCAGTGCCCCTCAGCATTCCTTAGTCCCTGTTACAGGCTGCCTGAGTTGACAACCAGTATTTTATGAGCCAACACAATATAACAACCAATTAAAATTGTTGCTGGCTGGGCAGATGAAGTTTCACATCCTACCTAAGTATTAAATATAATGGCCTCCTTCACCTAAATTTTTACAATGGTTTCTGGCACCCTATTATAAAAACGTTGCATATAGTACTATAACATAAATGTATTTGTATATTAAAGAATGAATAAGATGCTTTTCAATCTAACTTCTTATGTCTATTTCATTGTCAAAACAAGAAGATAAACTAATAAATCCCCACTTCATTTGTTTTCATTTTCTCAATTTTGACCATTCCTTTCTATCACTCCCCTTTCTAACACTTTGTAATGATAAGGAAATTTGAAGATCCTCCCTGCCCCTTAATGGGCCTCACTTGAAGCCCAACAAGAGGAGCTTGCTTAGGGGAGGATTGTTTTTTAGGAAGGTCCACACCGTGTGTGTGTGTGTGTGTGTGTGTGTGTGTGTGTGTGTGTGTATGTGATAGTGACTTGGGAATAAATATATAAATATATATGTATGTATGTATATATATGTATATGTATATATGTATGTATTATATATACATATATATGTATTGTATATATACATACACACACACACATACAAACATACATTTTTTTTGTCTGCTTGTAATTTCTGTTTGTATTTTTTCTGAAGTGGAGGGTGCTGACTTTTTCCCCTGAACTAATGATATATATGTTTCATTAAAGTAAGATTGCTAATCCCTTTTGAGTTGCTTTCCTTTAGAAAAGCAGATCAAAGAACCCTTGTTAGCAGTCATCCTGGGTACGCTAGGGTGCTTGCTGTTACACACCTTACCTTTACTTTTAAAAAACAACAACAACAACATACAATTATTCTCCTTGAAATCTTGAAGATGAGGGCAGTCACTTTCACATAAATCAAACAAACAAGATCATTATTACTTTATTACTTGAACCAAAATCATTAGTCAAAATGACAATTTCATTGGAAATCAATAAACATATATGATATACATGGTTCACACAAGTGGTGAGTTCAGGAAAGTAGTCCAGTTTAACAATTGCCGAGTTTACTGAGTAAGATAGTGATTGATTTCAAGTATGCCTTATGGAATATTTTTTGTCCATCCATCCATCCCCATTTCCTTTCTGTCTTTCTCCGTTCTCAATGTCAGATTCACCGATGACATGTAGAACAAATGAAAAACTGAATAAAAAGAACAAACTTGAAAAAACATTGTCCCATAATAACCAGTTCAATTAAACAAAATTTGGTTAAAGTCTGAAGGCCCTATAAATATCCATTTCAACTGTAGTCCCTATTGCTGACCTCCTTTGCACTTGTAATAGGAACTGCTTAACCTTTCACATTTTTGTATCTTATAGATTCCATTATAAAGTACACTCCTTGAGGGAAAGGGGTCATTTAAGTTTTACCTCTGAATCCTTAGAACTTAGAATATTGCTTCAAACAGAGTAAAAAATTAAATAGTATCTGTCACTTTATATTGGTTAAACTGTTTTCTGATTAAAAAATGCATATCTATTCTCCCAAAATAGAATAGAAGCTCTTTGAGTATTCAATCCGTGTCTTATTTTCATATTCCATATTCTCTGTGATACCTAAAGTTTGCATAAAAGACACAATTAAAATAAATATGTTCATTAATTGATTTCAACAATCTTGGTTTTATTTTCTCATTACCAAAGAGGAAAATAAGGGAACCTAGTTGCTTCAGCTACCATTTTGATTGTTCAAGTAGTAAGACTGAATGGTTATGGAAAGCTGTAAACATGATAATAAGTTCTCAGGGACAGGCTAATCAATGTTAGAATTGAAAAATAGCTACATAATTTAGTAGTGATTTATCATTATTTTAAGTGGGGTCCTTGTTTGGACATTTTTTTTTATTGAAAGGCAGGGGAAAAACAAGGACATTTGTGTGTGAAATGAGAAAAAAAATATCTTGTATTAAAATACGTGGGAGAAACTGACAGTTCTAAGAGGACCTGAGAGAAAGCATGTAATCAGAGACAAAGGACTTATTTGAGGGCAAAGCTGGTCTATTATATTTCTGAACAACTCTTTACAAAGTCAGGTGGACTTAGAACTGGATAGCTAGGAAAATCAAGTAATTATAATTTTTTGATAGTTATTACAATTACACATTTAGCTGTGCTGAGTCTGACAGTGCATGTCAATGTTTATTTTTTTTTTTTCCACTCTAAGGTCTTAGTGAATCAAGTCACACAAAGAGATCCTGCTTTAAGATAGGATGAGTTGATGACTAGACAGAAGAAGACTCATAGAAACAGAGTGTAGAGCAGAGAAAGTACAGTAGAGGGGGAGAGACAGAGACAGAAAGAGGCAGAGAGACATAGACAGAGACAAAGAAGTGATTTAGAGCTGAACTTAGCCCAAACAAGATGACTAGAGGAAGAAATGTCTTACTGCTGCTGAAGGGAGTTTATTGGACACCAAAGAAAACCTGCTTTGCTCTTTCCTGCCACCTAGAGCTTAAAAGATGGAAACTCCTCAGAGATTTGTCTGCCTTTCTCTTTATTGCTACCTATGGCTTTAGCCAGTGTGGGAAACCGTTCAGAGACCAGAAAGCAAATCTGAATCTTTCTGTGCCATCCAGCTTTAGGTTTCAAAATAAGCAGTCAAACCTGTCATTTAGTATCATTGTTTAAATGTGAAACTTCCTAACACAGGTTTGGGAAGTACAGGAAAATAAAAGAGGCAAAGTTTTCCACTCACTTGAGAGTAGTGGGAAAAGATTCTGATTGTATTAAATCAATATTCTAAAGCTATTGCTGCCCACAAAGCAGGAGGAGATAGGAGAAATCTCTGAAGAGTAAAGAGAGAGTGTCTGAAGTTACTTTAGTGTTCCCTACAGTTCTGGAAAGATAAAGATACCTGGAGAAGAGTACGTGACTATTTGTTCTTGAATATCGAATATTTCCAAGCGTTCTTTTAGCAGTCTTCCTGATGTTTCAGTATGGGTCCCTGGACCTGTGATTTTATTGGTATGAACAACTCTCAGATGACAAAACTCTATTAATTGAGGTTGTTAGTTTCTCAACAACTTATGGTCTTAGAGGGTTGCCCAGAGCAATGAAAAGGTAAGCAACCTGCCCAGGGTTTAATTGTCAGTATATGTCTGATGTGGGACTTGACTGTATTTATTCTTGGGTTCTAGGTGAGGTTTGTCCTTTATGCTATGGAACCTTTTGGAGGCATTTAAATAAAAAAAATTATTATTGTTATTATCAAAATGTAATATATACATGCATATATATCAATATACACAAATATTAAGACAAAAATCTAAGATCATTAGATAAACTGTGCCCAAACAATTTAGTTTGTTATTCCTTCCCCATCCTTTGTCTTCTACAATTAAGAGTCTCCCCTGCATTGAGGTATGGTTCGGTACAATATTTTATCTACATCCCTAATCCCACCCACTCAATGATCCTACATTATGGTAGTTTTGTTCTTTCTATTGTAAAATGTTTCTTGAATCTAACAGCTATCAGTATCATTGCTTTCTCTAAATCTATGTTTTCAGGTAACCATTTAACTAAATTCAGTGTGACATGACTATTTTCATAATCATATGCACACAACTCACACAACTGTGTCCAGTTTTGGAGAGAATGAGAAGAAAGTCATTTCTCAATATGTCCTAGAGATAGTGAGAGAAAAAAGTAGGAAATTTGGGTAGAAAGAAAGCAACAGTAATATAATGTGAGAACTGATCCCTTATAAATTATATGAAAAGTGAATAGTGAATGGGACCACAGTGAGAAGAGTAGATATTTTATCACTAAGTTCTAAAGGATATTTATACATTAAATAGGCAGTAAAGAAGGAAGAAAGTGGAAACATCTCATTTATGCAAGATTTTACTATTATAATAATCAGATACCCAACATAAGTCTAATAGAATATCCCATTGGTGTCAAATTTTCTTTCAATTCCTATCTATAATTTTCTTTCCTTATATCTTCCCAAAGTTTGGTTCTTATTGTCACTGTTTCTGTTTGAAGAAAGGAAAGTTAGGAAAAAGATTTAAGAACTGTGATAGAGGTAGAATAGACAGTGCTGATCCATATATGGGGGAAATGTGCAGAGATGGAGAGAGGGGGAGCAGAAATTACCTTGAGACTATGAACTTATATGACTGGAATAAAACGTTTCCCTCAATATAAATAGGAATGTGTAGTTAGAAGAGACCTTTTGAGGGCCATAGGTGGTGCAATGGATAGAATACTGGACAGGCGTCAGGAGGAGCTGAATTCAAATCCAGCCTTAGACATTTACTAGTTGTGTGACCCCAGAAAAGCCACATAATAACAAATGCCTCAAAAAGAAAAAAAAAGGAAGAGAACTTTTTTGGGGGGGATGGCATGGCAGTGGATAATTAAATTGTCCTTTTGATATGTTGTCTTTGAATCTTCCAGGAGTTAGTCAAGCAGTTAGTGATGCAATATAAGAACTGTGAAGAGAGATTATGGTTGGATACAGCATTTTAATAGTCATCTTGAAAGAGCTGATATTTGAAATCTTGAGTGCTGATATTTCTTTTGTTTAAATTGACTTGTTTACTTACTTTTAGTTTACCAAATTCAGTTCCAGAGTCCCTTGAGTTTCAAGTTTTCTTCCCTTCCTTTTCCCCCCAACCCGCGGCATCATGCAGTCAAGTATAGAATCTCCAAATACTTTCACATTGGACATTAGCCTGGTTGCATAGAAGGGTTGTAACCAATGGAGTGAACAATGGGAAAAAGAAAACAAAACCAAACATAGAAAAGAGTGATAGCATGTAGAATGCTTCAGCCTCCATTTCCACTCTGTTTTTTCTAGATCTTTCTCTGAATGTAGGTATCTCCTTCCATCCTGTGACTTGTAGAGTTGTCATATAGCTGTGGGTTGCTGAGAAGAGTACAGTTTATCAAGGTTGGTCATCACACATACGACATGTCTGTGATTGTGTACAAGTTTTTCCTGGTTCTGCTCTTCTCACTTAGCATCAATTTGTATAAGCCTCTCCAGGTAAATATGAAGTTCATCACCTCCCCATTTCTTATAGCACAATAGTATTCCATTACATTCATATACCACAACTTGCTTAGCCATTCCCCAATGGATGGGCATCCCCTTGATTTCCAGTTTTTTGCCACCACAAAGAGAGCTGCAATAAATATTTTTGTACATATGGGTATTCCTCCCATTTCTATATAATCTTTGGGATACAACCCCAGAAGTGGTATTACTGGGTCAAAGGGCATGCAATTATTTATAGCCCTTTGGACATAGTTTCAGATTGCTCTTCAGAATGGTTATATCAGTACACAGCTTCACCAACAATGCATTAGTGTTTGAATTTTTCCATATCCTCTCCACCATTTGTCATTTTCCTGTTTTGTCATCTTAGCCAATCTGGCTGGTGAGATGTAGTACCTCAAAGTTGTTTTGATTTGCATTTCTCAAATCAAGAGTGATTTTGAGCACTTTTTCATGTGCTTATAGATATCTTTAATTTCTACCTCTGAAAATTGCCTGTTCATATGCTTTGACCATTTATCATTTGGGGAATGACTTGTATTATTATAGATTTTATTTAATTCCTTGTATATTTTTGAAATGAAGCCTTTATCAGAGACACTGGTTGTAAAAATTCTTTCCCAGTTTCCCAGTTCCCTCTTAATCTTGTTTACATTGGCTTTGTACAGAAACTTCTCAATTTAATGTACTCAAGATTATCCATTTTACATTTTATAATGCTCTCTAACTCTTCTTTGGTCATAATGTCTTCCCTACTCCATAAATCTGAAAGGTAAACTGTTCCTTGCTTCTCCAGATTATTTACAGTATCAGCCTTTCTACCTAAGTTGTGCGCCCAATTGGACTTGATTTTGGTGTACAGCATTAGATGATGGTCTATGCCCAGTTTCTGCCATACTATATTCTAGTTTTCCCAGCAGTTTTTGTCAAATAATGAGTTCTTATCTCAAAAACTGGAGTCTTTGGGCTTATCAAACAGTATATTACTGTAATTATTGATTACTGAGTCATTTGTACCCAATCTATACCATTGATCCACTACTCTATTCCTAGTACCAAGTAGTTTTGATGACTGCTGCTTTATAATACAAATTAAAATCTGGTATGGCTAGGCCACATTCCCCAGCATTTCTTTTCATTAATTGCCTTGATATTCTGGACCTTTTTTTCCTCCAAATGAAATTTGTCACTATTTTTTTCTAGTTCAGTAAAGTAATTTTTGGGTAGATTTATTGGTATGGCACTAAATATGTAATTTAATTTAGGTAAAATTGTCATTTTTATTATATGAGCTCAACCCAGCCACAAGCAATTGATGTTTTTCCAGTTAGTTAGATCTGATTTTATTTGTGTGAAAAGTGTTTTGTAGTTGTGTTCATATAGGTACTCAGTTTGTTTTGGCAGGTAGATTCCCAAATATTTTATAATGTCTACAGTAACTTTAAATGGGGTTTCTCTTATTATCTCTTGCTGTTGGACTTTGTTGGAAACATATAGGAATGCTGAGTATTTATGTGAGTTTATTTTACATCCTGCAACTTTGCTAAATTTATTTATTGTCTCAAGAAGTTTTTTTTTTTACTTGATTCTCTAGGGTTCTCAAAAGTATGTCATTACATCATCTGCAAAGAGTGATAGCTTAGTCTCTTCTTTGCCTAATTTGATTGCTTTGATTTCTTTTTCTTCTCTAATTGCTACTGCTAACATTTCTAATACCAGATTGAATAAGAGGGGTGATAGTGGACATCCTGGTTTCCCCCCTGATCTAATTGGAAATGCTTCTGGTTTATCCCCATTACATATAATACTTGCTGATGGCTTTAAGTAGATGCTACCTATTATTCTAAGGAAAATTACATTTATTCCTATACTTTCTAGTGTTTTTAATAGGAATGAATATTGTATTTTGTCAAAAGTTTTTTCTGCATCTATTGAGATAATCATATGGTTTTTGCTAGTTTTGTTTTGATGTGATTGCTTATACTGATAGTTTTCTTGATATTGAACCACCCTTGCATTCTTGGAATAAATCCTACCTGATCAAAGTGTATTACTGGCATGATGATTTGCTGTAGTCTTTTTGCTAATATTTTATTTATAATTTTTGCATCTATATTCATAAGAGAAACTGGTCTGTAATTTTCTTTCTCTGTTTTGTCTCTTCCTGATTTAGGTGTCAGTACCATATTTGTCTCATTAAAAGAATTTGGCAGGACTCCTTCTTCTCCAATTTTCCCGAAAGTATTAGAGTCAATTGTTCTTTAAATGTTTGGTAGAATTCACTAGTAAAGCCATCTGGCCCTGGAAATATTTTCCTAAGGAGTTCATTGATGGCTTTTTCAATTTCTTTTTCTCAGATGGGGTTGTTTAAGTAGTTTACTTCCTCTTCAGTTAGTCTAGGCAACTTGTATTTTTGTAAATATTCATTCATTTCACTAAGATTGACAAATTTATGTGCATACAATTGGGCAAAATAATTCTTAATTATTGTTTTAATTTCTCTTCATTGGAGGTAGATTCACTCTTTTCATTTTTTATATTTGTAATTCAGTTTTCTTCTTTCTTTTTTTTTATCATATTGCCTAAAGGTCTATCAATTTTGTTGGCTTTTTCATATACCAACTCTTAGTTTCATTTATTAATGCAATAGTTTTCTTGAATTCAATTTTATTAATCTCTCCTTTGGTTCTCATTATTTCTAATTTAGTATTTAATTGGGGATTTTCAGTTTGTTCTTTTTCTAACTTATTCAAATGCATGCCCAATTCATTGATCTCCATTTTTCAGTGCTGATATTTCAACAATGAGAATAGGGTCACAGATGAGAAGAGGTCTCTAGCAAAGTCCTGGAGGAGATTATGCTTAGAGATCAGGAGAGATATGGAGACAAAATAAAAGAATTTGAAGTGAGTAGTAAAATACTAAAAAAAAAAATGTAACAGAGTTCATAGCAGCTTTTTCATTATGTCCTTTTTCAATCAAATGACAGTAATATACAAGTATTATTTGTGTGTGGGTATGTGTGTGTATACACACACACATGCACACATGCATCTATGTATGTGTGTATATGAAGTCAATACAGTGGAGTCCTATTTGAATAGTTTAAGAATAACTACTATACACTTTTTTGGCACAAAAATATTACTTATTCTCACTGAGATGTACATTTGAGACAGAGTACATATACACATACAAATATGTATATATGTGTATACATATATACACATAGATTTATTATATATCTTGAAAATGATAAGTCCTAATTTATATTTATTTATAACATTTAATCACATGGAAATATGTTTCCACTTAATGCATAAAACTTCTTAAACGAGTCTTCATGCATTTTAATCTAATACTATGTAACCATCACATATAAAAATCCCAGGATCAGGAGAGAAAGAAACTTTCAGATAAATATTATTTTCTAGGGATAAATCTTCTCTTTATTCCCCATGGACTATTTTAGGAATTGCAAAAAGGGGTATACCAGGATATCTCAGTAGTTCCTACAGCTCATACAGAGCAAAGACACCCTCACAGAAACAAGGTTAAGAAAAATAAACAGGGCAGATTTGTGCACATATGTGTGTAAGTTTGTATATTTGTGGAGGGATGTCTTGATCTCACTATCCTCAAACAATATAAATATCTGACTGGAAAAATGAAACTTCTATGCCCTCATCAATGACAAACTTCATAACCTCTAACGCTTTAATAGAGAAAATGCAAGAGAGAAAATAAAGAGATTTTATTCTGTTCCTAATGGCTTCCTATGTGACCTTGGGCAAGACACTTAACCTCCCGGTGACTCAGCTTTTCCATCTGAAAAATTGCATAGTAATTACCTCATTTATTCTAAACTCAATAGGTTGCCATTTTTATAAGTCTTGTTCAGTATCAAGGACAGTTGTTCAAGGCTTAGATCTTATCAGGGTACAATATCTATATTTCACATTTTAAATAAGGATTAATGTGGACTATGCTACAGAATATAAGGGGGGAAAGGTTGTATTATTTTCCTGAGCAATATGAGAACTGATGGTTAAGGAAACAGAATATAAAACATAAACTCATTATTTCACCTGGTATGTAAATTGAAATTGGGGCACCTAAGAAACAAGGCAAAAGGAGAACCAGACAAATGCATCATATCAAAGGACTGAACTTCTGTTATTCCTAGGTCTTCTTTTTAGTAACACACACCCCCCCCCCCCACATGCACATGCCCCACACAGCACACACACACACACACACACACACACACACACACACACTCCCTTAGAAATTCATAAACCTTCTCAAATTACAATCTGTAGACATGAAGATGACACCATCTGTTGTTTAGAACGTCTTGTAACTGGCACATTTTTTTTCCTCTAAGTTGACTTGTGGGGTCAACCAGCTTACCTCACTCTTGTCCTTTTAAAAAAAGGCAAACAGATGTTCCTCTTCTCCGTAGCACATTACCTAATCTGACTAATGATAGTAAAGTTCAAGTTAGTGAGTTTTCCTTGGCCTGCATTACATCTTGCAAATACCTTTGAGTCCTGCTAGCTTCTTGACACCACTTTATCATTCAGTAAACACATTCATTACTTGACAAATAAGATTTCAGCTAAATTGAACATTTTTAAGATCGATTTAGACACTGCCTCACCATTAGAACAGCTAATACAATTGCAAGCACATTTATTTTCTAGCATCCGGGACATTGTCCTATATATAAATGCACTTTCACACCACAGTTTAAAAATATTCAATGCTTCCTGCAGCCCAACAGCTGCAATTATATTGCAATTAGTGCTCATGATTACTAACTCTGAAAAGATTAGACCCCATTGAGGATTTGGCTGTTAAAATTTTAATGTGGAATGAGAATTCTTTGAGAATAGTGGTTACTGATTGGGGAGGGTAAATGATAGGATGATGTGACTTAGCTCTAACATTAGTTAAGATCACGATATCAAAGCTAAACACAAGAAGGAAACTTCATAAATGTCATCTTTGTTATATTCAGCTGAGGAATGCTAACTATGACTTGAGGAACCTCCACAAATTCAGCTATTTTACATAACAAACAATTTCAGAAGAAAACAAAAAAGATTTTCCATCATAAAAAGTCCCAAACTGAAATGTGTGAAATTCAACTCAAATTTAAACGTGTCAGATGGACAATCAATTGCAGATAAATATGTAATATTAACAATAGCCATTCTTTTATCCATGAACAAATTAAATTATTGCTAAAAATGTAATGATATGATAGGATTTATATACATGTTACTGTTTTCCTTGTTTGAGTGAACTCTTTAAAAGGCAGGTTACAGCATTTAGAGGTAGTACAATGTAGTACAGAAATCAATAGCTTCAGTTTCAGAGGTCCTAAGTTAAAATTCTTCATCTGTTATTTGTATGTGTGCCTTTGGGAACATTAATGAGCCTCTATGGGCTTCTGTCCTGTTTTTCCATTTTGTTTTTGTTTTTTGTTTCTTTGGGTTTTTTTTTGTGGGGGGGGAGGGTTTTGTTGTTGTTTTTTAAATGAGGTTGGTGTGGATGGCCTGAATATTCCCTTCTAGCTCTAAATTAATAATCCTCTTATTCCAAGATAGTAGTGCATCCTTGCAGTTGCTCTCCAGCTTGGATTCACACTCATGGGAGTGTGGCTGCTCACTAGGATAGTCTACAGGTCTGGACCTCTCAAAACAATAAAGTCAATGGGCTCATAAGGTCCCAATTATTTTTCTTACCTCCTGTTGTCAGTCAATAGAAATAATTAGCTCAAAGTAAAGGCATTTACTAAAACATCAAAATAAGATCAATAAATATATGCCTCACTCCCTGTAAGTTCAATGTACATTATTTCACAAATACACACATTACCAAGGGAAGAGTAGGCACACACTTAGAGTGCAATAGCAGTGAACACATAAAAAAAGAATGTATGTGACTAAGACAATATATGCTTGGAAGTGCAGATTGTTGATGTCCTTTCTCTACTAATTGATTCCTCATACATCTATCATTAATGGTAGCAACATCTTTTCTGGGCAAAACACTCAGCTGGATTCCTTGGTTCCACTCATCTTAATAACAGCATCTTTTGCTTCCTAGGGTTAGATGTCTCCTGAGCCCAGAAATGACTATCATTTCTATGTCCAGAGGTTCTATTCCTTGAAGTTATATCTGTACCTGAGTGACTGTCTCTCTGAACTTATGTCTGTTTAGTGAGTTTATATCTCTACTCCCTCTAATATGCCTTTAACTCTCTCAAACTGACTCTCCAACTACTATTTGGAGTATCTACCAATAGCTGAATGCCACATTGCTAGATGGTGTATGTGATGTGAATCAGAAGAGAGAAACTTAAACATTTATTAAGCACTACTACATTTCAGACGTTGTACCAAGCACTGGTGTATACAAAAAAGCAGCAAAAGACAATCCTCACCCTCGAGAAACTCAAAATATAGTGGGATAGACATCATACAAGCAAATCAGCAGCCAAAACTGAAGAGATAAACTGCTCTAGGCATTGGGAAAAGTCAGAGATAAGACATAGAAATAAGAGATGGGGACTGAACAACACAAGGTAGAGATTAGGGTATAAGAAGACAATAAATAAAAGAGGAAGTTATGTTATTAACAGCTTTCAATGCCAAAGAGAACATTTGGTATTTGGTCCTTAAGGTGATAGGGAGCCATTGGAATTTATTGAGTGGGCAGGGGAGGCAAGGCATGACATGATCAGATTTACACTCAAGGGACATCATGTTGATGGCTGCATGGAAGATGGATTAGAGTAGGTAGAGACTTGGCAGACAGACTCATCAATAGGCTATGGCAATAATTCAGGTGAGAAGCAATGAGAACTTGCAATAGAGTAGTGGCAATATCAGAAGTAAGAAAGAAGAATATAGCAGAGATGTTACATAGGTGAAATCCACAGGCCTTGCCGATAGATTGGATGGGGGTTGTGGTGGAGTGAAAGATAGAAGTCTAGGGTGATGCCGTGACTTATCATGAACCATGAACCATATCAATAAAAAATTAACTATGCATCCCCATATGTATATATTTATTTATTTTACATATTAAAACACAAAAATAGAAAGCAAAAATTGAGATAAAGATGAAATAATATTTTAATTGACTATTTTATTTATTAAAATATAAAATTCTCTGGCATTCTCAATATTACATTAGTTAAAAATATGATTAAATATAATTGATTGTTTTTTTGGAAAGCTTCATTTAGCACTTCTTTCTTTTAAAACAATAGTTTAACCCTTTCTCAAACTATGCAGTGGTTCAAAAGTCTGGTCACACATTTTATTTATTTGCTTCTTGGCATTTAGCAGTTGTCCTGTATTGAAAAGACAGCACAGAAAGCTATGAAGATACAAAGGCAAGAAATGAATAATAGTTTGTATTTAGCAAAATCATGATAGCATTTCTCTATCCAATCTTCCTTCCATAACCTCCATTTTAAGAATTCTTTCCAGGTCTGCTATATCTTTTTTCCTTCCAGGCTGCCCTCTTGATATTCTGAACTTTATCTATCATGTGTTTCAACAATCACTTCCATTTTCCTACTCCCTTTAACCTTCCCTTTTCAGCTTCTTTTTACAGATTTTCTTCCCCCATTAGAATATAAGCTCCTTGAGAGCAGGCATAGTCTTTTTTGATGTTTACAATTGTATTCCATGAGTTTAGCACAATTTCTGGCACACAGTAAGCACCAAGTAAATATCTGTTGACTTGACTTTTACTGCTTGTTAACCTGGAGTTACTGTGGCTTCTTGTTCTTACGCTCATTCCTTATACTACTACAACTACTGCTTTTCCTATTTTTCTCTAGTTTTCCCTGACGTGACTACCCTCTATACCACACTCCCTTGTTTTTCTGCCAGGCTAGTAGCAAGTAGATCAAGCTTATTTTCTGATGAAGAAATGGAGGAGAAGGCAGAAAGGAAGGAAAACAATGGCATATGGGCACTGGGTCAAGAATGGCCTTTTCCCTCCCAATATCATCTGGCACAGACACCTGACTATGGAGTCCCAAGTAGATGAAAGAGGAATAACAAAGATGTGTTAGCTGCATACACAGTGAACTTTTGTGCTCAATTCTTCATTTCTAAGATTATCTTCCTGCACCTCAAGGGACCATCATAAATATCCATTGGTGTATGTGGATACCATTGTGGAAATCATTTAGGTTAACATACAGAAAATAAATTAAATGGATGTTCTGTATTTAAGATGTAACAGAAAATATTGAGCTAGATAATGTTAATAAACTCATTCAAAATTAATTTAGAAGATAATCACATAGCTGATGAATGTTTTTAACTTGAGAATGAAGTTTACAACAAAGAAATTTATTTTTTAAAATAGGTACTAGGTCTTATGAATATTTGCAAAGAGTGAATATTTCATGGACTTCTCTGAAGGCTGCATCCCTGCCATTAACTCGTTTTGCAGTGTGTATCTGTAGACATTCAGCAGTTTGTTAATTCAACAAGTAACTCCACCTTGCAGTCAGACTTGCTGAACACTAGCTGACATCAGCTAAAGTGAACTACCCTGTAGACAGAGATTAAATAAATACTGCCCCACGTTAAAAAATAATGATGATCGTAGTCATTCTAATAATATCATGTAAAGCCAGTTGACTTCATCTCTCTGAATTTCAAATCAGACATGCAGTTTTGGAAAGTAATGTAAGTTAAAAGACAATAATAAGGAACACATTACATCTAGCAAATGTACCTGCATATATCAGTGTGACACAAAATTTTAAGAGTTCTATTGCTGGTGTTCTGCCATTAGAACTGTATAACAAGTGTCCTGGGAATTAGAGTATTTTCCCCAGTAGTTATAGACAAGATTCCCTTCTTTCTACATGCTACTCCTATACAACACAGACACTGACCTAGCATTAAGTAAATTAGATGTCAAATGTGTCAAGGTATTCTAACTGCCAGTGACATTGTCACTGGGATCTTGTCATGGAAGACAAAACCTCCTATGAGCTGAACATAAGATTTGAAAAAAGGCCTACAATGCCAAAGATTTTGCTCTGATTTTTAAATTTATTACACTCTGACACTTGAGTGCATTACAATACAGAGACAGGTACTTCCTTTTGAAGCTTCACATCACAAGCTTTCTATCCAGATTGCAAGGAGAGTTTGTCTATTAGGATTAGTGAGTTGTGACTGATTCCTCTTTTCTGCCTATACTCATGACTTCAGCTATTTAAAAGACAAGTCTGTACTATCAAGGTGACTCTGTAGCTACATGCCTGGGTACACATTACAATGGAGCAACACCAAGTACGGTACCTCCCTCTTCCCAGCAGTCAACTGAACTTCACGAAATAGCAGACAAGACTAGCAATTTCTCTATTTGCATGCTTGCCTGTCCCATTTTAACTCAGAATGTCAGTGGTAATAACTAGTATTAATTTGTGCCTCAGGGTGAGATAAAATAGTTCAAACAGACTCTCAAACAGTCAAACATGTGCAATTATATTGTAATCAGCAAATCAAAAGAATATTCCTATTTTTTGTCCTTATGAATATAATAGAAATTAAAGCCCCCACCCCCCCCAAAAACAATTCTAGTTCCACCTAGATTGACTTTGCTCCTTTGACACTGATCAACATAAACTTTTTTTTTACAGTAATAATAACAAAAGAGCAAACTCCTCTCTATCCTTTAAGATCCAGCTCTAATTCTGTCTTACCTATGAATCCATTCATTTATGACTTCACACAAAAGTCTTTCCTATTCATGAATTATTGTAGTATATGTTTATATATGGCATTATTTTTGAAATAATCAATAATTTAATTAAAGAGAATGACAGCAATAAGACAAAATAGAAAAAGAAATTATAAGGTCAAAGCAGTACTTAGGGAAAAATTCACATCTCTAAACTCATACGTCAATAGAAGAGAGAAAGAGCAGATCAATGACTTGGGTATTAAATTTTTTTCAGTATCTCTTTTATTAATGTGTTTATTTACTTTTAGTTTACAACATTCAGTTCCACAGTTCCTTGAGTTTCAAATTTTCTCCCCCTCCCTTTCTCCCCCCCCCCCATGGCAGCATGCAATCAAATATAGTATCTACAAATATCTTCACATTAAACATTAGTCAGCTTGTAAAGAAAAATTATAACTGATGGAATGATCAGTGGGAAAGAAGAAACAAAACAAAACAAGAAAAAGTAAGGGAGCAAGTAGTTTGCTTCAATCTGCATTCAGACTCTGTAGCTCTTTCTCTTGATTATATGGCATAATTTTTATAGATAAGAGGCTGTGTGGTGTGTGGATATACAGCCAATCTTGAAGCCAAGACCTAGATTCAAGGGCCCACCTCTGATATAGAATGGCAAAGTGCCTCAGGGCAAGTTGCTGAACCTCTCAGTGCTCTAGGCAACTCTCTAAGACATGCCCATAGAGAAAGTGACAACTTCTGATGGTAAAGGGATTTCCCTCACCTGGGAATTCTTTCTACAGAAGAAATTACTTATCATTCCCCATTCCTATTTTGTATGTATATGTCCTCCCTCCTCAATTGTAAACTTGAATTAAGAACTGTGTCAGATATCTTTGCATTGCCCCAAGAGCAAAGAGCAGATAATTAATAAATGTACATTGATAATCAAAATAATTCTGAAGACTATCAGGTTTCAACAAAGAAAAGGGTAAAGGAAGTGTTAACCATATGACCTCCTTTCTCAAAAGGAGTTGTTAGTTAGGAAATGGACTTCCAGGAGCCAAGTTGATGGAGTAAACCATAAATAACCATAACTCTCCCATATTTACCTCAAAACAACTATATAAACACACACTCAAACAAATTCTAGGACAGGAGAACCAGTAAAAAGTTTGGTGAAACAATCTTAGCAAAAGAAACTTGGAAGATCAGCAAGAAAGATGTTTCTCACTTTGGTAAAAGGGTAACATAGTACAGGACAGGAAGCCTCCCAACAAGGGAGCAGTAAGTCTCACCTCAGCAAATCAGATTCCAAGCACCAGTGCTATGGAGAAGGCAAACACCAACATTAGGACCCTCCACCTGCCTCAACACCTGCCCAGGGCAATGGGCAGACTCCAGCTCTGAGAACTATCACATAATTCAGTGTATCCCAGAGTAAACAGGCCTCCAATGGCCAGACCACCACATGCTTCAGAGTAGCCCTAGGAAAATGCAGAAATACCCCATTGGCCTCAGCACGTGCCAGATACCACCATTAGGAGATAAGGTCATCACCAGGCACACTGTCAGACCCCTATAGCCTGTGGCAGTGTGAGTCACCCCACAGCCCTCCGTTTAGCACCAGATACAAGAGTCCCCTGAGTATGTTAGTGCAACATCAGTGAAGCACCAGGTAAATAGCCAGGACTTATGGCCCCTGAGACAAGAAGTCTGGGTAAGTACCCATTTCACCCTAGTAGCAGAGATCAAACTGAAAAGAAAGAGAAAAAGAAAAAAAAAGTGCAAAAACCACCAATGAAAATAATCTGACCATGGAAAGTTATTGTGGTGACAGGGAAGATCAACACACAAACTCAGAAAAGGATAACAGTGTCAATACACCTTGTCTTTGAGGCAAAGAAAAACAAGAAGTGTTGTCAAGCCCAAAAAGAACTCATGGAAGAACTCAAAATGGAGCTTAAAATCATCTAAGTAAGAAGTGTAGAAAAAAAGAAATTGGGAAAAGAAATGAGGGTGATGCAAGAGAATTATGAAAAAAGATTCAACAGCTTGGAAAATGAAAATAACTGCTTAAAAGGTAGAATTGGCAAAACGGAAAAGCATATACAAAAATACACTTAAGAAAAGAACTTAAAAATTATAATTGGTCCAATGGAAGTACAAAAGCTAAATGTGGAAAACAGCTTCTTAAAATTTAGAATTAGGCAAGTGGAAGCAAAAGAAATATCAAAAATCAAATAAATTCAAAAGAATGAAAAAATAGAAGAAAATTCATTGGAAAAACAATTAACCTGTAAAAACAGATCCAGGGGAGAAAAAAATCTGAATAAATAGACTACCTGAAAGCCATAATCAAAAGGACGACCTGGAGAGCATCTTTCAAGAAATTTTTCATGGAAAATTGTTTTAATATCCTAGAACTGGAGGGTAAAAGAGGAATTAAAAGAATCCACCTTAGGAGAGAGATCCCAAAATAAAAACTTCAAGGAAAATTATACCCAAATTTCAGAACTATGATGTCAAGAAAAAAATATTAGAAATGGCTAGAAAGAAAAAAGTCAAAGCCACAATCAAGATTACACAGGGCTTAGTAGCTGCAACATTACAGGATCAAAGGTCGTTGAACACGGTATTCTGGAAGACAAAGGAGCTAGGACTACAGCCAAAAAACTTCTGCCTGGTAAAATTAATCATAATACTTCAAAGAAAAAAGTCATTAAATGAAATAGAAGAATTTCAAGCTTTCATAAAGAAAAGACCAGAATTGATCTAAAAACTCGTCTACACTATCAAGACCCAAGAGAAAGTTAAAAAGGTAAAAAAGGGAAAATGCATAAGAGATGCAAGGGAGCTGAACTCTTCATATGTCTACATGGAAGGAAAATAGTTGTGATTCTTTGATACATACCAATGTCACAGCTAAAAGGAATATACATGGACAAAGGGTAGAGGTATAAGGTGAATTTGAAGGAATGACATAAGAATAGTTAAGAGATGAGAAAAAGGAATCACTGGGTGCAGAAGGAAGGGAGAAGTAAAATGAGGTAAATTATTTCACAAGAAGAGACTCCAAAAACCTATTATATTGCAGGGAAACATTAGAAGGTGGGAGACAGGCATTACTTGAACTTTTGTCTCATCAGTATTGGATCACAGAGGGAATAGTATATACAATCACTTGAAAAATAGATATCTGATTTACATTACAAGGGAGGAGATTAAGTAAAGGAGGGGGTGGATTGACAGAAGAGAGGGTAGATGGAAGAAGGTGGTAGATAGAAGCAAAACACTGTTGAAGAAGGAATAGGTGAAAGGAGAGGACAAAGAGGAGGAAAAATAGGATAGAGGGAAAAACACAGTTAATAATCATAACTGTGAATGTGAATGAGATTAATTTTCCCATAAAACAGAAGCAAATAACAGAATGGCTCAAAAATCAGAATCCTACAATATGTTATTTATGAGAAACACACTTGAAGCAGAGAGAGACATACAGAGTAAAGGTAAGGGATTGGAACAGAATCTATTATGCTTCAATTGAAGTGAAAAAAAACAACAACAACAGGGGTAGTGATTCTAATCTCAGACAAAGCAAAAGCAAAAATAGACCTAATTAAAAGAGATAAAGAAACTACATCTTGCTAAAGGGTAC
Source organism: Pseudochirops cupreus (assembly GCA_028627135.1). Classification (NCBI taxonomy): domain Eukaryota; kingdom Metazoa; phylum Chordata; class Mammalia; order Diprotodontia; family Pseudocheiridae; genus Pseudochirops; species Pseudochirops cupreus. Next base: position 349,734,407 of record CM053580.1, on the reverse strand, counting down.
AATAGACAATGAAGTCTAAACTATACTAAATCATGATAAAAATATGTGCACCAAATGGTACAGCATCCAAATTCTTAAAGCAGAAGTTAAGCGAGTTACCAGTTCATGACAAAACAAGAGATACATTAGGGAATGTAAAACAGATAATTTTTTTTAAAAGCTTTTCCACAAAAACAACAAAACAAACAAAAAAAAAAAACCAAAAAACAAAAAACAACAACAACAATGCAATCAAGATTAGAAGGAAAGCAAAAATCTGGGAAACAATCTTTACAACAAGTGTCTCTGATAAAGGTCTCATTTCTCAAATATATAGAGAACTGAGTGAAATTGATAAGAATATAAGCCCTTCCCCTATTAATAAATGTTCAAAGTGTAGGAAGAGTTACTTTTCAGTTGAAGAAATCAAAGCTACTGATAGACACATGAAGGAGTGCTCTAAATCACTTGTGAGTGGAGAAAGGCAAATTAAAATAACTCTGTGGTATCACCTCATACCTATCAGATTAGCAAATATGACAACAAAAAAGGAATATGACAAATGTTGGAGAGAATGTGAGAAAATTGAGACATTAATACACAGTTGGTAGAGTTGTGAACTGATCCAACCACTCTGGAGAGCAATTTGAAACTATGACCAAAAGGCAAGCAAACTGCTTACCCTTGGATCAAGCAACACCACTACTATGTCTGTATCCCAAAGAGAGCATGAAAAAGGGAAAAGGAAAAGCATGTGCAAAAATATTCACAGCAAACCTTTTCTTGGGGGTGAAATATTAGAAATTGAAGGTATGCCCATCAATTGGTGAATGACTGAACAAGCTGTGGCACATGAATGTAATGGAATACAATTGTGTAATAAGTGATGAACAGGCAGATTTCAGAAAATCCTAGAAAGACTTGTACTAACTGATGCTGAGTAAAGTGAGTAGAACCAGGAAAACATTGTACACAGTATCAGCAATATTGTGTGATCACCTAGGAATGCCTCAGCTCTTAGTAACATGATAAACAAGGCTAGTACAAAAGACTCAAAAGGAAAATCCTATTAGATACAGAACTAATGGACTCTGAATGCAGATTGAAGCATGCTTTTTCCCTTAATTTATTCTTGTTCAACTTTTTTTTCCTTTTGATTTGTTTCTTCTTTTACAACTGTGACTAATATGAAAAGATGTTTTACATGACAAAACATTATAACTGATATCAGATTGCCTATCATTTTTTGGAAGAGGGGAGGGGAGGTAGGGAGTAAAAATTGAAACTCAAAATCTTGTAAAAAAATGAATGCTAAAAATTGTCCTGAAATGTAATTTTAAAAATACTATTAAGAAAAGTGTTATTAATTAAATTTCTAAGGCACCCATTGAAAGTGCAAAAAATAACTGAAAGGCATGTACCCATGTGATTCCACCTTTAGCAAAATGACTACTTTTTATGATAAATTTTTTGTTTATTTTTAGTTTACAACATTCAATTTCACAAAGTTTTAAGTTACAAATTTTCTCCCTGTCTTTCCCCTACCCACCACCACAAAACAGCGATCCCACTGAATACCCCCTCCCAAAATCTGCTCTCTCCTATATCCTCCCCAATAACCCCTCTGACTTTCCAGTAGGAAAAGATGGATCTCCACACTCCAGTGCCTGTATATCTTATTTCCCAGTTGCATGTAAATAATAATAATACATATTTTTTAAACATTTGATTTTAAAACTTTGAATTTCAGATTCTTACCCTTTTTCCCTTTTCACCCACCCTTACTGGGAAGATAAGCAATTCAATATAGGTTGTACATGTGTAGTTATGCAAAACTTTTCCATAATGGATATATTGTGAAAGACTGACTGTATTTCCCTCCATCCTATATTGCCTTGTTCTATTTTCTACTTTGACCCTGTCCCTTTTCAAAAGTGTGTGCTTCCAACTACCCTCTCTCTTAATCTGCCCTCCTTTTATCAACCCCTTTTTCATCCTCTTCCCCCTACTTTCTAATTTTTTTTTTCAGGTTAATCAAAGTTTTTATTGAAGTTTAATTTTGAATTTATACAGTAAACAAAGTTGATCAGAGGACTCAAGGTCTTAGAAAAACTAAAGGTTTTTTTTTAAAAATCTTTTTAAAATTTACATCTTTAGTTTTATACCACCATCATTTGTGAATATAAACCTGCCCTTCCTCTACTCAGCAAGCAATCCATTTTAACAAATATTTTTTAAAAAATTTCAGCAAAACCAATCTATATCTACTAAGCATGGTGTTATATATATAATGTTAGAGTATTGTTTTAATGAGATGGTAGGTGTGGTTATTGTTTGGGGCCAAATCCCTCCATAGCTGTAGAGCACTTTATTAAGAAACGTAATCTGCCGTAGACTGTGTGATTCACTTAGTAAGATGAGTAAACAATACCTTACATGGCTGTTGGACTCTTCATGAGAACTAGTACCTCTTTCCTCTTACTCTTTGGCTCAAGTCCTTAGATTTCCCCTCTGGGCATGCATCTTTAACTCTTCAATGCTCTTTGGCAATGACTTTGACTTTGTACAAACTTGCGGCCCTGTGTGTCCTGGTAACCTTGTGCCCAGCTCACGTTGCTGCACCTACCTGCCCCGCCATAGACTGGCCTCAAATGGCAACTTAGAGGCCTTGACTTTCATTATCATAGTAACAATAATGGTAGACACTGAGTGCTTTTTTGATTTATTTAAGTTGGCTCAGCTACTAAGTAGAAGAGCTAGGACCAGGACCCGGGTCTTTTGATGCAGAATTCTTTCCATCAAGTCATTCTTGCTTTGATTTTACTTGCTAAGAAAAACCTACGTAAGATTTCTTGTTGCCAACAATGAGATACATTATGCTGGAAAATTGCATCAGATGTTTAAACTTTTGAGATCTCTAAGTGGAAGGGGCACCTCAGGGACAATATTGTTCAACCTCCTTATTTCATAGGTGAGGAAGACAAGGGAGGTTGAATTACTTGCCCAAGGTCACACAACTATTAAGAGTCAGATTTGATCCCATGAGGATTCTCCCTACTACCTGAAAATGAGTCTAGATTTTTAAAAACATTTTACTTGCAGATTCTACTCTAGGGCAGATGGTATACACATGGTTAAATGATTTTCTTCAGAGTTAATTAATAGTATGGGTGGAGATTTTTCTTTATCAGATAAATGCTTCCAAAAGTGGAGAGGTGCAGTGATTATCCAGGTCATTTAAGTTCCAAAATGTGCTATTGAGGGGGAAAAAAAGTTCTTTGAGTAAGACAGTTTATCTGGTCATTCATTATTGGTCAGGTTACCTAAACAGTTGCTCAGATTCGCTGAGATCCTAAAGTAACCACCTGGTTATTTTGTTATTGCAACTATGATATTTAATCTCAAACAAAAGATAATATTTAATTGAATGAAGAGTCACAACATGATTTGTAACCTGAAGAAAATTGGGGACATGTTAAACACGCAAATGAATAAATGTCACAGCTATGTGTTATTGGTTTGTGAGTGCCCTGTCTAAATTTGATTTAGAACACTGGAACTCTAAAATTTATTGTCACTTTTCCTCCAACTGTCGTTGGAATCTTCTTAAGGATTTTCATAGGACCATTCATTATTAATTGGTGAGGGGTTAGGAGTGGGGGACAGATTTGCCCTGGCCTTTATATTTGAGAAAAAAAATGTGAAGCATTGCTACACATTAGGAAGAAACAGAGGCTCAGAAAGGCGAGAGAGAGAGAGAGAGAGAGAGAGAGAGAGAGAGAGAGAGAGCAATGAAGGAAGGAAGAACTGAAGAAAGGAAGAAAGAATGGGAGAAAGACAGATAAAGTATTTATTAAGCATTTACTATATGCCAGGAACTGTTAGGTGCATAAAAGGGACCTGGTAGGGGCTGGGGATGGGAGAATGGAAGGGTTTCAGCACAGAGGCTAGGCTGATAGGAATGAAGTGGTCACACAGCTAATAAGTGCCTGAGGCTAGATTTGAACCCAGATCTTCTAGAACTCTTTATACTGCACCATGCTGTCTTTCTGTTATGTAGTGTAACCAGGGGTTCAAGTTCATTTGCCTAATCATTGGTAGAAGGGAAGGGGAATAAGCATTTATTAAATCCCTGCTTTGCGCTAGGCACTGTGCTGTTGTCTCATTTGATCCTCACAATATGGGTTATAACTCATATAACCTCATAACTATGGATTAGGTGCTATCATGATTCCCATTTTTCAGTTGAGAAAACTGAGGTAGATGTGATGCCCAGCATCACACAGCAGGTGTCTGAGTTTGAAATTAACTCAGATCTTCTTGAATCCAGGCCCAGCTCTCTATGTACTGTACCACCTTGTTGGGAGAGACTGATTATTCTCTTTCTGGAATGTTTCTGTCCCTTCAGGGTCTTCTCCCTGAAAATAATCTGGTACCTTGAGTCTTCTCTTTTGAAGCTAGAAGTCAGAATACAAAGATTTCTCCTTTCTTGGTTTCTTGCCAACTCTTCCCCTTGCACAAGGATAGAGTGTAGAACAATGAATTTCCATCAATGAGGACAGTCTTGGCAAGTGGAGTTGGGGACCTGGTTGCAATATGTTTCCTTATGATTTCTTCTCTGTGTATCTTCTCATGCTTCTTGTGTTGGAGTGTCAAACTTTCTTTTCAGTTCTGGTTTTTTCAGCAGGAATGTTTGAAAGTCCTCCGCCTCATTGAATGACCATATTTTCCCCTGGAAGACTATGCTCAATTTTGCTGGGTAAGTGATTCTTGGTTTTAATCCAAGCTCCCTTGATCTCCAGAATATCATATTCCATGCCCTACTATCCCTTAATGTAGAAGCTGCTAGATCCTGGGTTATCCTAATTGTGTTTCCACAATATTCAAATTGTTTCTTCCTGGCAGCTTGCAATACCTTCTCCTTGATCTGGGGATTCTGGAACCTGGCTATAACATTTCTAGGAGTTTTCTTTTGGGGATCTTTTTCAGGAGGTGATCGGTGAACTCTTTCAAGTTCTATTTTGGTCTCTGG
>CM053580.1:349690954-349728896 GCA_028627135.1 Pseudochirops cupreus | reverse complement strand
GATTTACTTTCCCTATTCTTTTATTAACAAATATCAAGGTCAGAAAATATCAAAAACTGTACATATATACTCAACTATGTATTTTTCCTTGAAAAAATATGGTAGCTGATTATGTCCAATACTAAATTTTCAGGGGAGGGGGAAACAATAGAAGGAAGATAATTTCTAATTCTGTAATACCCATTCCCCATTTCCTCTTTTTGTTCCATCTTATCCCTCAACTATTGTATGTTGTATCACATTTATTTTCATGCTTAGAAAAATAGCACAATTTCTAGGACAAAATTTAATGACTACTTTTCCCTTTTGTCCCTACCCTAAGAAACAAACAAATCCCTCCTTTGGGCAGAGAAATCAATTATTCTGTTGTACTAGAGTTTTTTCTTTCATATTTTTTGAGAAAAGGAAAAACTCAAACTTAATGAAATTTAATTTAAACCCTAACTTTTTTTTTTTTCACTCTGCTGTTGGGGAAAATTTCTCTATGGTCTTCCCCTCTCCCAACTTTACGTGGTCTTATTTTCAAAGGGATAACAACTACAATGAAACTCTTTCCTTAAACTTATGATATGAGCAAGTTAGCAATATTGATGACACCTAAACGATTTTGCCTGCACAAGTTAAGTTAAAAGTTATAGGAGGGTTGTGCCCTACTGCTGGCCTTCAATCTCCAGAGTCACTGTCCATTACCAACGAGCCATGGCATTATGTAAGTTCTTCATCTGGGGCAACTGGAAGATGAATGGGGACAATCAATCAATGGGGCCAAGGTGCCTGCCAACACCAAAGTGGTATGTGGAGCCCCCATTCTCTACCTTGACTTTGTTCATCAGAAATTGAATGCAAAAATTGGTGTAGCTGCTCAGAACTGCTACAAAGTGGCCAATGGTACCTTTACTGGGGAGATCAGCCCTGCCATGATTAAGGAATGTGGGGCCAACTGAGTCATCCTAGGACATTCTGAAAGGAGTCATATCTTTGGGGAGTTAGATGAGCTCATTGGGCAGAAGGTAGCCTATGCTCTGTCAGAAGGCCTAGGAGTGATTACCTGTATTGGTGAGAAGGTGGATGAAAGGTAAGTTGCAATCACTGAGTAGGTTGTTTTTGACCAGACCAAGGCCTTTGCAGATAACATGAAGAGCTGGTGGAAAGTCGTCCTAGACTGTGAGTCAGTCTGGGCTATTGCTACTGGCAAGACAGCTATGCCCCAACAGGCCCAGAAGGTATATGAGAAGCTTTGGTGCTGGCTTAAGACCCATGTCTCAGAACCTGTATCACAATCTACCAGGATCATTTATGGAGACTCCGTGACCAGGGCCAACTGTAAGGGTCTGACATGCTAGCCTGACATGGATGGCGTCCTGGTGGGCAGAGCTTCCTTTAAGTCTTAATTCCTGGACATCATTCAAGCTAGAAACTTAGCCCTTTGTGTGGACCTCTGACTCCCTTACATACAGAGCTGGGACAAGGCTACATAAGTCTAGTTTACTCCTACCCCTCCCATGTGATTGTGATGCCGATTCCTCTTTTCCCATGATCCAATTCAAGCTACACCTCCCTCCACTGTATAAATTGTGTACCCCAGTTCTCAGCTCCTCAGTCCTTCTTCCAGTGGACCAGACCTTTTTCCAATTATTGTAAATTTAAAGGAAGCCAAAAAACAGGCATAGGGGGAAAACATTTATGGGGAATAATGTAGATTTCAAGTTAGGTGGTGTTCTACTTTCAATAATTAAAAAAAAACAGGTCAGCCAATTTGAATTTTTAACAAGATGATTAAGATCAAGTAAACACAATTAACATAATTTCTCTGTTTCAAAGAAACAATTTTAATGGGTAAATATAGAGATGTCAGTCCACCACTCATATCCAGAACTCATCTTTCCAGTCTCCTTAGCTTGCTAACTTGGAAGCATCCTCAAATTATTATTCATGTCACAAAACATCTTCCATAAGCATTCAAGCTTTATCTTTTCTACTTTAACAACATCTCTCCCATCTAGCACCTTCTCTATACAAAAAGCCATTTCATCATCTCTCATATGGACTATCACAATAAACTCCTAATAGGTTTCTCTAAGTCATCTGTTTCACTCTAATCCATCTTCTACGCAGTTGACAAAATTTATTTCCTAATTCACAGGTCTGTACATGTCATTCCTTTATTTCACTAGTTCCTAATTGTGGTTGTGATGTTTTATTCTTAGGGGACCATGACATCAAAGAGATGATGACATGACTTGCAAATGACTTCGATTTGAGGGAGGAATGGTGGTGCAAAGTCACCAATCTCACTTTCTCTTCCAGTACCAACTGAGTCAGTGGGCAGATATCAATCAAGACAACTGGAGATGGCCCAGAATGCAGTGGGAGACCTTGGTCCTTTTAAGCTAAGGTCCTTTCAGGTTCTCACTTTGAATGAGGTAATGCCATTCAGTGAATGAGGAGAGGAGAGGGGAGGGGAGGGGAGGACAGGGAAAGAGAGGGGAGGAGAGGGGAGGAGGGGATGGGAGGGGAGAGAAAATTAGGAGAAGACACCCTTCAGGGTTGCTGGCCAAAAGAGTAACAATTACTATTTACATTCACTCTGAGCCAGAACGGCTGAAAAATAACTGTTACAAGCTGTTCTTGGGTAGGGACCTATTGCTGTCCAATCCATAAGATCCAGAGTGAATTGTGTTAAAGGCTTGATCTCAGAAAAAGAAATCTAGCCAATAAACCCCAAATTAACGAGGTAGCTTTCAGCCATCAAAATACACCTTCCTTTGGGCAGAACACCCTCAAGTCAGGGGAAAGGAGAGTAAGGGATGGGAGAGGAGATAAGTTGCCCAACTGGAACTGGACAGCTGGGTCCCATTTAGGGAGTCTGGACCACTCACAGGTTGTGGTTTGTCCTTCATTCTCCAAGAGGACCATCAAAAGCAAGGAGATTTTATTTGAATGAGGGAGGGCTGTGCAAAGTCACCAGCTTCACTTTCTCTTCCAGAACCATTTGGCACCAGTGGCCAGATACTGATCAAGCCAAATCAAAGTCAACTGCAAGTCATGTCCTAATTGCCCTGATATCATGGTCCTCTTTGAGAATGAAGGAGAGAAACTACAACCCGTGAGTAATCCAAGCTGCCTGTACGAGGACCAAGCTGGCCAATTCCAGTTGGGCAACTCAGCTCTTCCTCTCTCCCCTCCACTCCCCTCCCATCCTCTCCTCTTACCTGATGTTGTTCTGCCAAAAGGAAGGTAAATTTTGATGGTCAAAAACTACAATAGGTCCCTGCCCAAGCACCAGTTAATGGTAATTTTTTGGGCCCTCCTGGCTTAGAATGAATGTAAAAAGTAACTGTTTCTCTTTGGCCAGAAACCCTGAGGGTCTCCCCCCTCCCAGTCGGATTTATTTTTATTATTTTAACCACAGGGACCATCCCTTAGCTCACTTCTTAAAGAAGCCTATTCACTGAATGAGTGTTGCCTCCTCACTCAAAGTGAGAAGCTGAAAAGACCTTAGTTTAAAAGGGCCAAGGTCTCCCATTGCATCCTAGGTCTTATCCAGCTCCCAATTACATGGCAAATGGCCAAATATAAGATTATCTATGGCAAATAGAGACCACCATAACCTTGACCCAACAACATATCTTTTTCAGGTTTATAACACACAACTCCTCTTCGTTTACTTTTCCATCCAGTCATATTTGCCTTACGTTCCTCACAAAACACTCCACCTCTTTTTTTCTGAACTTTGTGGTAGCTGCCTCTAAAACCTGGAATATTTTCTTTTTTCAACTCTATCTTTTTGAATTACTAATTTTCCTCAAAGCTCAACTCTAACACAACCTTCTCTACTAGCTAATTCCCTAAGTTGCTAGTAACTACCCCTCAAAAATTATATTTTATTTAATTTGTATGCCTCCATATATACATACATGCATACATACTCACACACACATATATATATTACATATATATTGCATATATATATATGTACACATATGCACACAGATACACAGTGTGGCTTCTCCCACCCCCATCCCTACAGAACAAATGTAAATTTCCTCATGACAGAGTCTCACCACCATTTATAGTATATTAAATATAATAGGTGCTTAAGCAATGCTTTTTGACTGAACAAGGGGAAAAATGCTAGACTATTCATTATAAAATATCCATCATAAAAAAAATAAAATGTCATTTAGAAGAGGTGTTTTTAGCTTTTTTGTTTGACAATCTTAATGTTTTCAAAGATTTTTTAAAATAATAGAATTAAAAGCCCAATAGGTCAGAAATACCTGAATTGCTTGCTTGCTTTTTTTGTTTCTTTCCTTCCTTCATACATACATATTATATACGTATACATTATATTTGCAGATATCTTGATTTTAGTAAAAATATTTAAGTTCACAGTAACAGTATTTAATTTTGATATTGCAAATATCAGAATTATTGATTACTTCTTTGTATTGTATTTGAGAAAACCCATTAGAAAGAAATATAAAGTGAAATTCCTTTTAAAGAGATTACAGAATGTATAAAATACACTGAGAATGTACTACTAAATATCAGAAATGTGACTTGGTCCACATTGTTGCAATCTTGCCATGGATTGTCTGCCAAGAAATTTTATAACAGATGAAATTCTGCTTTCTGAATTTGTCAAAGCATTGGCAAGGAGAGGAATTGCAGTGGTAAGTGAAACAGCATATTTTCCAGGGTTTCAGGATGCTCTATGCTGATGATTTGGGGGCTTAGGTCTGAAGGGATTGAGAAAACTGTGCTTGAAGAAAATACTCATTAAGTGAACATGGAATTTTCTCTGACTCCTCCTTAGCACTCTTTCTTTCAGAGTCAAGTTGGGAAGCCTTGTTAGAGAACAAATGAAAGTTATATTTATGTTTCTGTGCATTAGCCAAGAAAAAAGGAGAAAAAAAATCTGAACTCCTAAAAAGAGATTACTCTCTTCAGAAAAGGGAGGAAAATGGAGTACAATTGTTAAAGCACAAAAAACTTTTGAGTTCAAGTTATCAATACACTTCCATAAAACTCGTAGCAAAAACACCATGTGAGTAACACATTCCCTTCTTTGGATGGAGCCTGCAATTGTTTTCAACCTTTTTGGCCTTGGATTCTGTTATTTGTTAGAAAAATACACAACATTTTTTCTTTTTTTTTTTTTTATAGTTTTGTGCTTTACAGGAAAAGATCTTTAAAATCAATCACATAACAGCTAATCAATCATATCTTGAATGAATGATCAAAGGGTTTATTTAAAAGCCTTGGAGGTTATTAAAGGTATAAATGTGACAAGCTTAATGAAGCAGTACCAGATGTGTGAGATGTCTGTAAAACCAGCCAATTGCAGTACTGTGACCTCCAAGCTTTCTTTTCATTTCATGGGGCTGGTAATGTAAATATAATTATGATGTACTCCACTTAGAATGGGCATGATTACCATATTGCAAAGAAAAACATCTGCAAAATTAAACATTTAAACATAACACAGTCTTTCCTGACTAAAATAAGGCATTCTGTAAGGAGGACTAGTACCTCCAAGGATTAAAATGTAGATTAGACAAGTATATGATTAAAAGAGAATCCCAAAGGACATTATATTTCCTATGCATTCATCTCCCTTGGCCATTTAACCCTCTTGGAGTAATTCAAATATCTTCTAAAGAAAGTCTCGCATTTGGAGTTGGAATGCTTACAATAACATTTTTTTTTAACACCACATGGCCTTGACACCCATCAGAGTTAGACTTCCTTCATCAGATTTCAGTAGCAAGCCTTGGTTTGTTCTATTTTTTTTTTTTGACAAAAATTACATTTTCTCAGTGAAAGATACATAAAAATAGAAGCAAGATAAAGAAAACTAGCACAGTAGTAAAATAGGTCAAATATAAAAGTAAAGGTATTTTAAGTGAAATGTGGTGCAGTGTAAAGAATACTGTATTTGGTCAGAAGATCTCAATTCGAAACCTAGCCTACTCACTTACTACATGTGTGACCTGGGCAAAGTCATATTCTAAACATCAGTTTCCTCAGCTGTAACATGAAGACATTAAAAGAGATGATTTCTAAGGTCTCTTTCAGCCCCAAATCTATTAGTTTGTATCTCACTTTGATCAACAGTCTGAAATGACATTCAATTAATCATGATTTCTAATTGAACAAATTACAGTGATTTTGGAAGATAAACACAATTATATGCCTTGTGTGTGTGTAGCGTACCATCACACTCATATTTCAACTGACAATATCATGCCATGGGAAGAGGATTGGACATGGAGTTAGGAAATATTTAGGTTGGAATCTTATCTCTGACAAATTGTTTTTGTGATCACAATAAATTTAATTAGGTTTCCTGGTTCCCAGTTTCCTTATCTGTGAAACAGGGATAGAAGTGCCCCAAACATCACAAGATTTTTATAAAGATCAAATGAGATACCATATACAATGAGTTCTTGGATTCCTAAATGTATATGTAAATATAAGTTTTTATTGCATTGATAGTTTTAAAATCACAATTACGAAACACAAAATCTCATATTTAGAAGGAAACACAAAAAAGTTATCTGGTTCAACTTATAAATAAAATCCCACTATTGCATTCATGACAAATAGCCATTGATCAATGACTTAAAAATGAAAAGGGGGGGGGAGCTGCTATCACCTGAAACAGACCAATCCATATAATTATTTCTTCTTATTAGGAATTTTTATGTTGCAGCAAATTTGAATTTGTCTCTGCTCGTCTTCTGCTCACCGGTCCTCTTTTTGTGATGCAATCAGGCCATATAAATTTAATGTGATAGTTTTTCAAATACTTGAAGACATCTATCATCCATTCTAAATAAATCTTGTCAAGGCTAACTATCCCCAGTTCCTTCAATTAATAATATTATGGCATGAAAATAAAACTCTTTACTAATTTGGTTGAACTTTTAATATTCTCAGAGCTAGCAATGTCCTTTATAAAATTTGTTAACTTAACAGATGTTAATATTGATTTTATCTCCTGAAAATTGACAAATGTAAATTAGGTTATCACTATAAGACAACAGAACTAGGATTACATATAATGATAATTATTGGTTCCATATAGAGCAGTGGTTCTCAACCTTCCTAATACAATGACCCTTTAATACAGTTCCTCATGTCGTAGTGACCCCCAACCATAAAATTATTTCAATTGCTACTTCATAACTGTAATGTTGCTACTGTTATGAACTATAATGTAAATATCTGATATGCAGGATGTATTTTTATTGTTGCAAATTGAACATAACCCACAGGTTGAGAACCGCTGATATAGAGAGATGGTAGTCTATGGATTTGAAATGTGGCATTGCCAGTCACAGTTACATATCCCCATAGTTTTCTTTGTTTTTGTTTTTTTCTAATTAACTTTTGTGTTTTAGTTTACATCATTCATTTCCACAACACTTTGTATAACAAATTTTCTCCCTGTCTTTCTCCTACACACCACCCCAAAACAGTGATCCCACTGAATACACCCTCCCACATTCTGATCTCTCCTCTATCTTTCCCATGCCCCCTCTGACTTTCTAGTAGCGCAAGATGGATCTCCATACCCAAGTGCCTGTATATTTTATCTCACAGTTACATGTAAATAATAATAATAATGATAATGATAATAATAATAATGATAATAATAATTTTTAAAAAAGATTTTATTTTAAAACTTTAAATTTTAGATTCTTTCCCTTCCTCCCTCATCTCCCACTCTTACTGGGAAGATAAAGCAATTCAATATAGGTTGTACATGTGTAGTTACGCAAAACATTTTCATAGTAGATATATTGTGAAAGACTGACTATATTTTCCTCCATTCTATCCCCCCCACTTGTTCTATTCTCTACTTTTTCCCTGTCCCTTTACAAAAGTGTGTGATTCTAACTACCCTCCCCTCAACCTGCTCCCCTCCATCATTCCCCTTCTCATTTCCTTCCCCCCTACTCTCCTGTAGGGCAAAATACCCAATTTAGAGTGTATGTCATTGCCTCCCTAAGCCAAATTCAATGAGACTAAGGTTGCCCCATACCCTTTTGCCTTCCTGTTCTTCCTCTCCATTGTAACAGTTATACCTTGCCTCTTCTATGATATAATTTACTCCCTTCTGCCTTGCCCCATCTCCTCTCATTATATTCCTCTCTCACCTCTCAATTTCACCTTTTAAATATCATCCCTTCCTATTCAATTGATTCTGTGTCCTCTGTCTATGTATACCTGTACACATATATACAAACACTCACATGTATATTCAGGGATATATATCCTCCTATATAGACAAACAAGTATGTATACATATATATAAACACACACATACACACACACACATATATAGATATACATACATACACACACACATATATACATTTTTATTCCCTTCAACTCTACTCATACTCAGAAAAGTTTCATAACTTACAATTATCGTTTTTCCACATAGGCATGCAAAAATTTCAACTTTGATAAGTTCTTTATGATTTCTTTTACCTGTTTATCTTCTCATGCTTCTCTTGCTCCTTGTATTTCAATGTCACATTTTCTATTCAGTTCTGGTTTTTTCATAAAGAATGCTTGAAAGTCCTCATTTCATTGAATGACTATATTTTCCCCTGAAATGTTATACTCAGTTTTGCTGGGTGGGTGATTCTTGGTTTTAGCCCCTTTGACCTCTGGAATATCATATGCAAAGCCCTTCAAACCCTTAATGTAGAAGCCAGTAGATCCTGTGTTATCCTGATTGTGTTTCCACAATATTCAAATTGTTTCTTCTTAGCTAGGTGTAATATTTTCTCCTTGATCTGGGAACTGTGGAACCTGACTATAATACTCCTAAGAGTTTTCTTTTTGGGACCATTTTCAAGAGGCAGTTGGTGAATTCTTTTAATGTCTATTTTGCCCTCTGTTTCATAAATATCAGGGCAATTTTCCTGGAGAATTTCTTGAAGGATGATTTCTAGGTTCTTTTTCTGATCATGGCTTTCAGGTAGTCCAATAATTTTTAAATTGTCTCTCCTGGATCTATTTTCTAGGTCAGTGGTTCTTTCAGTGAGATATTTCACATTGCCTTCTATTTTTTCATTTGTTTGGATCTGTTTAATAGTATCTTGTTTTCTCATAAATTCGTTTATTTCCATTTGCTCCAATCTAATTCTGAAAGAATTATTCTCTTCAGTGAGCTTTTGAGATTCTTTTTCCATCTGGCAAATTTGGCTTTTTAAGGCATACTTCTCCTCATTGGCTTTTTGGGTCTCTTTTGCCATTTGAGTTAGTCTGTTTTTTAAGGTGTTATTTTCTTCAGTCAGGGTGTTGACTCTCTTTTCGTGATATTCTTGCATCATTTTCATTTCTCTCCCCAATTATTCCTCCACTTCCCTTACTTGATTTTCAAAATCCTTCTTTAATTCCTCCATGGTCTATAACCAATTATATTGGTGCAGTAGTTCTGACTGTGTTGTCTTCCTCCTGTTCCATGCTTTGATCCTTTTTGTCCCCAAAAAAGAAATCTAAAGTTGGATGGCTATACTTGCTTTGCTTCATTTGCTTGCTCATGTTGCCAGTAAATTATTTTACTTTTGAGCTCTTTGCCACAGTAGAACTCTGCTTCCAGAGGGCACAGCTTTGTCCCAAATCACTGGGGTTTTTCGCAGCTACTGGAGCTATCAAGATGGTGCTGTCTCTACAGGCCCCACCAGCTTTGGCTCACCAGTCACACACCTTAGGACCACCGCCCAAGACAACAATTCAGATCCAGGAAGGTTAAGGGAAGATCACTTAGTGTCTGAATGGTGGCTTGGCTCCCCTGCATCTGCAGGCCAGGAGCTCTGAAGCAGCCACCTTGAGAAGGGTGCAGGGCTGCCACTTCCACCACTTCTCACTCTGGGGGTAGATTTCAGATTGCATTCTGTTCCCCCCTCCCAAATTCAGGAGAGTTCCATTGACCTTTTAATTTGTCTCTCATATTTATGGTTTCATAATTCTGGCAACAGCCACAGGTGCTGGTGATCCAATCTCAGAAATTCCTCCAGCGGCTGGTCTATGACACCCTGGGGCTAAAACCACAAGCTCACAGGAACACTTCCTGTCCACCTGATGGGTTACCTCCAGTGGGAGATTTGTTTATCTCTGTCACTTTGTGGATTCTGGAGCTCCAAAATTTGTTGTTATATTTTATAGCTATTTGAGGTGGTTATGGGTGAAGCCATGGAGTTTTCTTGCTTCTACCTATCGTTTTCTTTAACCACTTCTTCATTTGTTATCATAGTAGGTTCTATGAGCAAAGGTCATTATCTCCTGTGATATTTTTTTTTAAATCCTTGAACATTTTTTAGAGAAATTGGGTTGGAGGACAGAGGAGTGAACCACAGTCTTCCAGGTACTCATAAAATGCCCCACTATGATTCTATTTATTGGGCATCTTAAGAGGTATGTTGTATATGTAGAACAGTGTCCATGCTCTAGGAGGGATTAGCTAATGTTGAATTAAGACAGGAGCAGACAATTTTGTCCAAGTTGCTTCATATTTTCAGGATTTGTCTATTCTTTCGTTTTAGTGACCATACATAGAGACAATTCTGAAGACAATTAATAATACAAAAGTTAATTATACAAAGTTAATAATACAAAGTTCATTTTCTTTTACATCAGTTACCGTCTGCCCTTACTAAAAGCATGGAAAATATCAAGTGAATTTTGTAATAAAATTATATGAATGTCAAGATATAGGTGAATTACAGAGAAAAATAATTTACCCACTTCTCTGTTTTCCTGGGGGTACTGTACTAATATATTCTGCCAATTGTAATAACATCTATCTAATACCTATCACACACTTACTACTTAAAGAAGGATAATTTACTTGCTAAGACATACCAAATTTAGATAATGACCTGTTTTTAGTGACTTTATAGTCTCCAAAGGTATTAAGATATCAGCATAAATAACTAGATATTTTATCATAAGCACATTACAAGGAAGATGTAAAGCAGTTGCCTAGTAAGCTAATGTCTATTAAGCACTTATTAAGTACAATTCAGGCATTGTGCTAAGATTTGAGGATAAAAAGAAAGGCAAAAACAAAACAAAGAAAAAATGTTCTTAATGTCAGTGAGTCAAAGAGGCATGGGCGGGGGGGGGAATATACAAACAACCATGTGCAAGCCGATCTATATTAGATAAATTGGAGATAATCACAGAGAAAAATCCCTAATATTAGGTGACACTGGGAAGGGCATTTTCTTGAAAATAAGATTTTTGTTGGCACATTACAGAGGTCAGGGAATCCCGGAAAGTCAGGAAGCTGAGAAAATCTCAGGTGTGGGGGATAGTCAATAGAAGTTCATTCTGCTGGAATGTGGAGTCTTGTGTGAATCACAACAAGGAGGTCTGTGTCAGCAGGACACAGTTTGTAAGGTTAAGTAAAGTTTAAGAAGACAGAAGAGAGAGGAAGGGGCCAGTTTATAAGGACTTATAAAGGCAGATGAAGAATGCCATATTTAATCCTGAAAATAGTGGGGAGCTAGTGGTGTTAATCAGAACTAGCTTTAGAAGACTCAGTTAGACAGCTGAATGTAAAATGCACTGGAGTAGGGAGAGAACTGAGGCAGGAAGACCAAGCAGACTATTGCAATAGTCCAAGGCTGAGGTACTGAGGGTCTAAACTAGGATAGTGGTAGTGTCAGAGAAGTCTCTTCACCGACCCCACCAGGAAAGATGGTAGAAACAAGTGAGGACAATGGAAGTAGACTTTGAGGTCATTCCCAAGGGACCAACAGAAAATCCCCAGAGATCAAAGGTATAAAGTGTCCTCCACTCTTTATCACAAAATGGGCCCTGGCTTTCAGGGTACAGTCATGGACACTGCTAGTTCTCAAACTAGATGTAGGTGGTGATGTTCTAGTCTATGGATTTGAGTGGTGTGGGGGAGAAGGGTAGCACAGTGTCTGAGTGACTGCTAGATGAAGAACTTCAAATTGGAGTCATTGAGTTTCTGAGGAGCTACTGCTGGGCAGTAGGATCTTGATGTGCAAGGCCCTGGGAGTTCAAGTACAAGCAGGAGTCCATGTAAGCAGTTGGGAAATTTTTCAAGTGATCAGTGAGAGGGAGAAGGGTATTGTAGAAAGGTTGTTGTGGAAAACATTTAGGTTTTCATTCAGGTATTGCAAGGTCTTGGGGTCCCCCTCAATGAATGGCCATGACTCAGTCCAGTTGCTACTGTTCTCCAAATGGGGGGGGTCCCCTGAAGCACTTGCCCATGTCAAAGGTCAATACTGACTGAGCCCTCAAAGTGTGGCAGAAATCTTAATCTCTTGCCCCTTTTCAGAATCTTTTTTGTGGCATCTTACTTTATTAGAATGTAAATCACTTGAGTGACTACTATATTGAGATATGGAATAAAGGAATTATATTACTTTCATCCCACCATATAGCTTAGTTTAGACTCTTTACATGGGATTACCAAAGGAAGCCTTTCATCTTCTCATGATTTTTTTGAAGAGTTCAAAACTTTTAGAAGTCTAATATTTAGATTTTTTTAAAATAAAATCATAGGATGTGTCTACATGACATCAAAAACCCAATTAAAGTTTCAAATTAAAACAAACATTTTGGCTTTGTCTATATTTTATTAAATAGATGTACCCACTCCTCTGTTTTCCTGGGGGTAGTGCACTAATATATTATAACAACTGTAATCAAATTTATCAAAAACCTATCACATGCTTAGTACTTAAAAAAGATTATTTACTTGCTGAGGGACATATACAATTTAGATAATGACCTGTCCTTAGTGACTTTATAGTCTCTGGAAGTAATATCTTTGATAGACTGCAATGATTAACTAAATTGGGTAAACCAACATCTTGTTCCAATGCTACGTGAAAAGACATGACCTCAGTTAGAAATGGTTGAAGACAAGACTGTATTCACAATTCTGTGACTTAGCCAAACAATAAGCATTTTCTTAAAACATGACCATGTGCCAAGTTCTGGGCTGAGCAGTGGGATTACAAAAAAGGCAAAAAAAACCCAGACCCTTCCCTTGTGAGGTTCACAATCTAACTGGGGAGAGGACATGAAATATACAAATAAACTATATAACAGAATTAATCAAGAGAGGGAAGTCAATAGAATTAAGATGACTGGGGAAAGCTTCCTGTATAAAGTATGTAAAAAATTTTAGCTGGCACAGAATCAAGAAGAAGAGATAAAGGAGAACATTTCAGACATGGTAAATAGACAGTGAAAATGTCCATGGATGGATGGTCCCATTCAAAGGACAGCAAGTTGACAATTGACACTGAATCAAATAGTACTGTGTGGGGATAGAGGTGCAAGGTATAAATATACTGGGGAATATAAATTATGAAGGGATTACATGGTTGTTTTTCTTTCCATTTGCAGGAACATTCTGCCCTTTTCCTTCCATCCCATCTTTTAGATTATTCCTTTTTTTAGTTAAGAAAAATATTTTTCCAATTAAATTTCTTCCTTTTCTAGATAATGATCAGCATTGCCCTCATAAAAATATTTAATTCCAGAGACGACTTCTGGTATATGCAATCACATACAGAGTTTCAACTCAAGCGAGATACAAAAAAATGGAGATTCAGAGATTACTTAATTTGGGGGGGGAAGAGGGGCTGGGAGAGGAATGAGAATGAGAAATGGAAACATATGTATTTTGTTTAAATTTGTATAAAAGGGGATTTTCATTGAAAGAAGAGAATATCAATTCACTACTTATTATGTGAAATTATATGAAAATCTGGTGCATTTTCTCTCAAAGTAAACTGCAAAAAAATATACTCCATCTCTAACTCTCAAAAAAAAAATGAATTCACATTTCGTCTAGTACTTTAAATTAGACCCTGTCTGACAAATAATTCCTCTTGATAATGAATCATATGTTTAACATACATTGGAATTTATTCCCAAATACATCTAAACAATCCATACATTTCGAAACAATTGTAAACTCTTTGGGAATTTTCATTGTTAGGAAGAATATCCTTTGAGATGCAATGATGTATTTCCCCTTTTTTGATTTTTCATTCATTCAATACATCTTTATGAGGCAATTTAATGTATATTTTGCTGTTGCATGTTACACGGCAGGCAGTAATCAAGATCAAGGCATTAGAAGAAGAAACTTCAATGAATAAACTACACAATTTAAGCTAGAAAAGCTTATTTAAGAGGCCTTGATTAGGTTACAGGGGTATTGTTTGCTAATCGACTTTGACATTACTGTCTTCTAAATCTTGCAGGTTACATTTCTCCTGTCTTAGAAGAGCAATATGAACTCACTAGATGGAAAAGAATTATAGCCATGCTAATATTTTTGTCTTCTCTGATCACTAAGGCTTTTCTTTGTAATATGGAATGCTGCTCCTTGTCCCCTTACTATCCAAGTGATTGCTAAGTAACATATTTTGTGCCAGTTTTGGTTGGAAGATTTAAAGGTGGTCCTCACATCTGAAATTCACCTTGTCACTATCTCTGTATGCTTCCTTCCTGGGCTGCCACATATTACCCCTCACTTAGTCAATCTGTGGCAGTTATATCTCAGGGGAAGAAGGTAGTAAAAAGGAATTCAGGAATGAAAAAGAAAGGACGGAAGGAAGGAAGGATGAATGAAGAAAGAGAGGGGAGGACAAAGGGAAGGAAGAAGAAAGGGAGGAAAGAAAAGGGGATTTAAGAAAGAAGGGAGGAGGATGGAGGGAGGAAAGAAGGGAGAAAAGGAAGGAAAGAAAGAGAAAACACCTTAGAGATATATACTTTTGCTCCTTAGGGTTCTCTAAGATTTCACCAGTACACTTCCTTCATCCATTTCACCGTAGTGGACGGTTTCTTTCGGAGTAGCTTTGGTTGGTAGAAAAACAACAACAATAACAGCAATGACAACAACAAACACCATTCCCTGGCTAATCTTCTGGTCATGAAACATTTCACTCAGCAAATCTGGTCCTTAGAAAACAGCTGTAGAGTCCATTACCAGTGAGCTTCTTGCTTATCTTCCTTGATGCTGTGTTCTCTGGGTATTCATGGCACACATTTTCCTTAGCTCTTCCTCTCATCCCTGTCTGATTTTTCCTTTTTTTTCTTATTGTTTGTCTATTATCCATATCATACATGTCACACGTCATAACAGCTTAAGATAGTATGATCTATGAAAACCAAAACAAGAATATCATGATTTAAATGATTTGCATATAATCGATACACAAAATTATGTTTGGGTATAACATTGGCTTAACTCCCAAGCTCATTAGTAAACAGAAAACCAAAAATATACACCAACCAGTAGTGACATACTCTCTAGCTACTCTTGCCTTTCTCCATTTTCTATAATTACCACGAGGATTTTGAGAGTTCTTTAGCAGAGATCCACTAACTGTCTAGTTGCCTCTCCAGAACGAAGATTGTCCCTGTTTTGTAATATTCAAAATGGTTGATTAAACTATTACCTATAATCAGTCTATAGCTCCATGGCTTCTTCCTTTGGTATCAAGAGAACACCCCATGGTTGTGGGGGAGGGTGCAGGGTTCCCCAGCCAGGGATATACACACATATATACGTATACATACACCCATACACATGTGTGTGCATCTGTGTGTGTGTGTGTGTGTGTGTGTGTGTGTGTGTGTGTGTGTGTGCAAGGTCCAAAATTCCCCTGGCTGGTGAACCCTATAGAAAAATGCAATTGTTTTGATTCATTTATACATGATTTTATATAACAATCATCATTAGCAGTAAGTGGTGTCAGTTTTGTAGTCAATATAACTCATAAATACACAATGCTTCTATTTGATCAGTAGACATAATGAAAGGTAGAGAAATTCTAGATATTCTAATATTTATTTTTATGAGCTTTTCAGTTTCATGACTATCAACAAGTTGGTTCTCTTGATCAAGAACGTAAACTGACCTGCATCCAAAATGATTTGATTTTACAGTTTTTAATCACATTGCCTTCTCTAATTTATCTTTTAAATAACTGATAAAGATGTGATAAATAAAGTAACATCCGAACATGAACGTCACGACCCCTTTGGATTCCCACTTCACTAATTACAGAGTAACTTTCACCTACTTAGCCATAAATCTTCTTTTGAGACTTTTTAGTCTTCTCTTAAGTAGTAGTGCATTCTCATCTATATTCATATTGTAATGCAGGAGGTTTACTATGCCAGTTATCACTATTATTATTAGTAGTAGAATACTTAGAATTAACCAGAAAAATAATTTTAAGGTATATCCAGTTTTTAGGGTACATAACTAGTCAATGGAAAATATTGGATGATTATAATTTTCACAGATCCCAGTCTTAATTCAAACTATGGAATAAATTAATATATATGTTACAATATAGTCAGAATATGGAAATTTTCTGTAAGATTCAAATTGAATTTTCAAATACCTGAAAACATTCTCTTACTTGATGATTTTTGAAATTAGGTGACTGTGTGTGTGTGTGTGTATACATACGTATATATATATATATATATATGCACATACAAAGACATACACAGACACACGTGTGTGTGTATGTGTGTGGTGATTCATTTAACTAATTCACCATACCATATAAATTACATTACTATACAGACTTCACTGCAGGATACGTGTAACCTGATAGCTTTTGCTTTTATCACCAAATAAGTCTGAGGTTATGGTGGGTGCATGAGGTTGTACACTCCACACTTAGTTCACTTCACAAAAGAGTTAACCACCTCTTTATCACTTAATGCTTCACTTTCACTTTACTGCAATATGGCTCAACATTAGAGAATAATTGTTACTTAAATTCAAAAGAAAAAGAGCCACTGTCAGAAGTATTTTGTGTTTTTTTAATGCATTTCTCCTTGGCCAATTGCCATATGCTATTTTCCTGGGCAAATTCATGAAGACTCCCTCAGAAATCTGATGGTTTATTGAGTTTAAAATGTGGCAATGGTTAGCAGTATAAGTGTCCTGATTCTATTAATGCCAACAGTCTGTCTGCTCTGTTGTCTTCTGATTTTTGTCCAAGAGCAATTCTATATAAAATAGGATGATCTTATCTATGCAATACTCAATCAGTTTTCAATAAGGACAACAGCCACTAGTGTGAATTTCCAAGAAGCACCTGTATAGCTGCAACAAACACAGGGTCATTTTATAAACCCAATTTTCTCTGATAATGGTCTACTGCATGGAAGCTACTTTATTAAATTATTATCAGGCATTCAGCATTGTAGTTATGTTTCCAAAGGTCCTGAACCCATGATCATGAATCAGACTGACCTCAAAAAACACTGAAAAAAGCTAAAGGGTGTTGCTCTGTAATGGTTGGATTCAGTCAAGGGACCATCTCTGAGGACCTACCAGGCCACATGTTGCCTCAAGGTTGTAGGTTCCCCAGACTTGGAAGGTATTTGGGATTTCCAGAATAAAATTTAACATTCTGGTTACTAGAGAAAAAAAAAAAAAGAAAGTCTCAATATGATCTGTTACTCAGTAGATTAAACAGCTTTGTCTTACTCACAATGGTGAAGTTAAAATAAAGATATGTAATTTCATCAGTCTGGAAATTCCTGATATGAAAGTTCCCTCAAGTAATTGAGCTCCAGGACCCCATTACATCTTATATGTTTGTCTGGGGAC
Source organism: Pseudochirops cupreus (assembly GCA_028627135.1). Lineage (NCBI taxonomy): Eukaryota > Metazoa > Chordata > Mammalia > Diprotodontia > Pseudocheiridae > Pseudochirops > Pseudochirops cupreus. Next base: position 349,711,234 of record CM053580.1, on the reverse strand, counting down.
ACTGAAAGTTTAAAAGCTCTGTCCATCTTCATACAAATAGCATGAATCTCAGACTAAATTTGGACTCTGGCCTTTTTGGCTCTAAAGCCAGTCCTCCAAGATGACACTGTTTCTCTTATGACATCTTAGTTTCTTAGAAAATAAGTGATACAAGAGATATTAGAAATCATTTTGTCCAATCTCCTCAGTTTATTTTTTTAATAGATGAGGATGTTGAGGTACAGAAAAGCTATATGTTGCCCATTGTCATATAGGTAGCTAGTGTCCAAATTCAGACTAAAATCTGAATTTCAAACTCTCACTGTATTGCTCTCATGAAAGGTTTTGCTCCAAGCTTGTTAAAGCAGTATAAAAAGAAGAAAAGGTGTGTGAGGGATTTTTAGAAACATTTGACATGACTGAATGCTCACCAATACATTATGCATGTATACCACTTAGCAAAAAAGGAATGACTGGATTTAAAAAAATGGTATTTGGCTTTGGGGAAGAGGGAAAAAGTCTCTTCTATATCAGTAGAAAATTTTGAACTGTGTTGCATTTTTGGGAAATGACATGTTTTTAAGACATCAATAAAATTTTATTTAATTTATGTGCCACAGCTGTCAACTATATCCAAATCCTGTTAGTGCAGCGATATGGAAACCTTTTACTGAAAACTTGTTAAAAATACCTCTGGGAATTCACATTCATATCCATTTAAGCAAGTAGATGAACAGAATCTGCCTAACCTAATTGGGAAAAAAATCAATAAAGTTCTCTTATCAACTGTCCTCAATGTTTTTTGGGGGGAGATAGTTAGATCTGAAACCCCTTTGGAGAAGGCTTTTCTTTAGTCTTTAATTTAGTCTATTTACTTCCACAATCACATTCAGTTCAGTTTAATAAGGCTAAGATGACAAGATTGGTGTATATATTCTAGATATAATCAGAATTATGCCTCCAGAAGCATCATAGAGATAATCTATTCCAACTCTTCAATTTTACAGATGAAGAAACCAAGGCCCATGAAACTTAAATAATTAACTATATCACAGAGCTTCTCTATGGCATAGCTAGGATGGAACCCTTTTAACTCCTAGCCTCCAGGATTCCTATCACTACACAGCACTGCTTCTTACAGGATGGGTTTGATTAGGATACACACACACAGATCGCTATCTTTGCTATATCTGTATATATTTATCTTTATGTATGTATGTATGTATGCATCTATCTTATCTATCTTTCTATCTATCAATCTATCTGTCTATCTATCTATCTATCTTTCTATCTATCTATCTAATTATGTCCAGAGGAACTTTCTCACAGGACTGCCATTGCCTATTTAAAGTCTATGTTGGCCAATGGAAGACATATAAGGATTTAAAAGAATTGAATATTTGTTTTACTGAAATGATACAGATTCAGATTCATACTGAATTATTCTTAATTTTCAAATTGTCAGTAAGTATAGTGTTGACCTAAAAAACCTCTCCTGATAAGCTTGTCCTCCCTCTGCTCTGAGGGATTAATATATTAAAATGTGTTACAAGTGGAAACATAACTGTATATAGAGGAGAGAATGGCTCCTCTCCCAAGCACAAATATCCACATCCTGCCTGAATGCTGGACTTGGAGTCAAGAAGACCTGAGTACAGATCTGGTTTCAGATAGTTACTAGCTGTGTGACCCTGGGGTAAGTCACTTAACTTTGGTCTGCTTCACTTTTCTCAACTGTTAATTGAAGATAATAATACTACGTATGTCACAAAGTTGTTATGAGGACTAAATGAGATAATAATTGTAAACTATGCTTAGTACAATGTCTGGTACATAGTAGTTGCTATAAAACACTTAGTCCTTTCCTATTCCACTTCTGTCATAGGAAAAGAAAAAGTCAAATGTGGAATGGAGGATGGGGAAGAGCTTAGGACATCAATAAAATTTAAATAAATGCCTTTCAGAGATTAGAAGAAAAGATGATTTAATTCACCATTTTCAATTCATATATTGGGCCGTGCTTAATAGTGTACTTGGCTGCATCTATGAAACACAACCAAATCAGTTTTGGCAGGATGGATTTGGAATTTTCTAGTGCATTAATAATCAATCCCTTCTGTAGAAATCCATCCTATCAGTCATGTAATAATTCAAATTAGTATTCAAGATGGACCCAGATTTCATCCAAATAAATCCATTTTAGAGGTTAGTTGAGTAATCTTGGTATATAACTACTAGAAAAAAAAATATTACGGTAATCACCCTGTGGTCAAACTATCCAGTTATATTTAGCAATTTGATTTCAAGTTCCCTTGTCAATAACAGAAAAAAAAAACAGCTGCAAAATTCTCTGTAGCCAGAGAATTTTGACAAAACAACATTTTAATGAAAGCTTTTGGTGCAGTATAGAAATAATGTACTCATTAAAGTGTCACCTGTAAAACAATCCTTGTCATCATCCTCATTACCATATAGATTGTGTGACATTTTAAGGGTTTAAAATATTTCTTTTCAATTAACAAGTATTCTTTTTTCTTCTTACCTGCCTCTCCAAATTGATGAGAATTTAAAAAAAGTGAAAACCATGTAACAAAATATGTGTCATGAGGTAAATACATAGACACACTGACCATAACCAAAAACATATGTCTCATCTTACATCTAGAGCGTATCACTTGTATATGTATAGGAGAGGAGTAACAATCTTCATCTTGAGTCTTCCGGAATTGTTGCTGGCCATTTCATTGGTCTGAATACTTAACTTTTTTTTCATTTTTTTTACAATGATGTAATGATTGCATAAATTGTTCCCATGATTCTGCTCATTTAATTCTTCCCCAAAACTTACTAAACTGTGAATAGCCTTTGAAGCACTGATGTCATGACTAACTCTATAAATAAAAATATCAAATAAAGAGGAAAAGAACTGATATGTAAAAAAATGAGAGCTCTTTTATTTTGTATTGGTAAAAGAATTAGAAACTATTAGTGTGCCAATTGTTTTGAAAAACCGATTTAACAATTTGTGCTATTTAAGTATCATGTAATACTGTCATGAAAACTCACAAAAGGAGATCCATCTTACCCTACCAGAAAGTCAGAGGGGTGATGGGGGAGGATATAGGAGAGAGCAGATTGGGGGAGGGGGTATTCAGTGGGATCGCTATTTTGGTGTGGTGGGTAGGGGAAAGATAGGGAGCAAATTTGTAATTCAAAATCTTGTGGAAATCAATAATGTAAACCAAAAAATAAAAAATAAATAAGCAAAAGTTAAAAAAAACAAATTAAAAAAGAAAAAAAAAGGAAAATTCACAAAGGGAATGATTTTAAAGAAATTTGCGAAGATATGTGATCTAAGGTAGTTTAAGTTTTGGGGAGCTCTTTATATGTATTGCTTCGTTTGATCCTTAACAACAACTTTGTGAGTTTAAATGTTTTTATACAAATTTTAAAGATGATAGTCTAAAGCCAAGAGATGTTAAGTAACTTGCCCAGCATGACAGAGATGGTATGACTCCAACTCAAGTTTTTCTGATTCCAAGTCCAACTCTTTATCTACTGTATCATTGTACCACCTTAGACTTATAAAGTATAAACCAATCTGTCAATATAATAAGAATTTTCAATTGTATAACTCTTTACAATTCCAAATATTGACAAATTATCGCGCATGATCCTAAAAACAACATTGGGAGGCATTTAGGGATGATATGAAAAAATATTAATATATCTTAAGTTGCATTCAATTCCACTAAAAATCATGGATAAAGTGCAGGCATTATGTAGGTCACCATGTTTGTTGCTGAAGGTATTATGAAGTTCAGGGAGAGATATGATCCCTTTCTTCACGGAGTGCACAATTTATTATGGGAATATAATGCATAAATAAATAATTATAACATAAAATACTTCATTTCAGTCAATTCAATTCCACAAATATATGTTAGGCCTTACTGTACAAAAAAAAAATACTGTGTTAGGCACCCAAGTGAATGTAAAGTAAGGGAAATTATAGATACAATATATTCACTAGAAATTCCAAATTACAAGCTTTGTGCCTTCTGAAAGGGGAAAGGTGATTATTTTCTGCAGAAGTCAGGGAAAAATCGCTGGAAAATAATGCATTTGAATTTCCATTAAAAGAATGGATAGAAATTATATAGGTAGGCAGATGGCAGGAGATGTTTCAGTTGTTGTAGTACATTTACAAGCTAGGAGGAAGGAAAACATGAACAACAACTCACGGTCCAGCTTGACCAAAGTGAAGTAGTATAAGACTGGAATGATAATGAAAGACTGAGGAGAATCTTCAATTCCAGGCTAAGGAATCTGAACTTTTTTAAGGAGGCAATAAGAAACTAAAAGCAATATTTGAAGGAGAGAAGTGATATAATCAAATCCATTCACAGGGGAATTAGTTGGGCAGTGGCTTGCAGGCTAGATTTGAGGGGTAAGAAAATGTGTTTAGAGAATTTTGTTGGAATATTATCAGAAAAAATCACATAGGTCCAACTGAGAGTTTATACTTAGATAGTATTTGTCCAGAAAGGAAAATGTGAAGCAATTGTACAGGTAGAATCAAAAGGATTTGTTAATGATTATGACAATTACAAGTTTTAACAACAATGTTTCACATTAATATGTTTAACATGATTGTACATATATAACCTATATGAGACTTCTTGCTGTCTTGGGGAAGGAGAAAAATTTAGAAGTCAAAATTTTCTAAAAAATGAATGTCAAAAAATATCTTTACATGTAATTGGAAAAAAATAAGATATTAAAAAGGAAAAAATAATGTACATTGATATAATAGCACTTTTTCTATTCAAAACTCTTCACATATACTATCTCATTTGATTAAAAAAAGGATGAAAAGAGAAAATTCTGAGATAATTGAATAGTTTTGTGCATGAGAGACTTATTGAATGGTGGTGACACTCAGTGACAGAGAGGGTGAGCAGAGGAGAAAGTTTTGGCTGATAGATATGTGTGTCTGTTCTTGACTAAGGCTACATAAGTGGTGAATAATGAAGGGAGGCCATGAACACAGGTCCTCTGAAATCTAATTCGGAGTTATTTCTATTATATCAGATTGTTTCTCTCAGAACACATTTTCTGGCAGTATTTACTTTATCTCCTTAAATTAAATACTGCCCCAGATTCAGTTGATGCAGTTTTAAAACTTACTAGATTGCTTTAATTTGTCAAAAGTCCTTGGGCAAAGGTAACAAATCCCTTAAATGGGTACATCATTACTGTAGATCATATCGAAGTAGATTAATTGATTCATGAAAACAAATGTGGTTTTAAGCTTCTTGTCTTAAGCGTCCAAATTCACTAGTGCATTTATAATCATTTCCCATTAATTTTAAAGAAAGCTTAAAAAGTTAGCTTTTTATGAGTGTGGTTGATGAGAGGCAAGAAAGTGCAGTTAAGTGGTTCTGAACTGTGTAGCCATAAAATTTGGTACTATCAACTAATCAGTTTGCTCAATCATGTGTTTCTATTTTATGCCTTGAAATTTAAAGGCATTTCTTCAGCATCCATAGCTTACTAGGTTTATCTTACAGTTATAGGCAGATTATTCAAAGAAGACCGGTATGGGGCTAAGCAGAAGATAAAAGAGATATTATGATCAAATCTATCTTCTGGAAATGAACATATTCTACCTAGTATGATATTTATGGAAAATATCAAAACCCTTGACTGTATTTCAAATTACATGAAAGTGAATCCCTGCTAGGCCTGAGCCATACAGATGAGAGCATCAAGGGACGAGTGATTGGAAACTAATGTGCTAGCCTAGTCAATGACTCATATTTTAACAGAGGGAGGGTGTCATAATCTATAATTTAATTCAATGAGATTTTAAGTATGGGTACATATGGCTGTTTATGGTCCAAGAGATATGGCTATAGTGTTCTTATTCAACAAGAAACCTGACGTGATCACATTTCTGATTGATTTAAGCTTAACTCCAGATGGAGCCTTCATTAAAAAAAAAAAGTCTAAAAGAGTGGCTGCAATGGGAGTTCTCCCAGAGGAAAGATAGTGTTAGTAGTCTTCTTTTAAAACAATTTATATGAAAATTAAAAAAAAAAACCCTTTCCCACTTTGTAATAAGGACATGAGGTTCTAGGACGTGGGCAATCTTCCCAAGTCTCTTAAAGATTTTGCTATTTAGAAGTTACTGGTTCATACCATGTGCATAATGAATTGTCCTCCTTGAAGTGATAAATTATTTATTAGAGTAATGAACAGATCAATCAGAGGAGCTGTGCAGCTGAAACACAGAGCTTTTGGCAAAGCAGGGTCGAGATGTTTACATTTATCACCCAAATGCCTTGACTTTGATGCAGACCTTTGAGAGGCATTTATTAATCATGGTTTCATTACAATTTTTGGCAAACTAATGGCTATTTATTTGTCAAAAATGTTTCTGATGATATAGTGCTAGTGTCCAAAAGCACCAGTCTTGTTTTTGCTAGTTAACCTTCTGGGCAATTGCTAAACAAAAGCTTGCATGTAATATTGGACTTTAGATTACCAGAAAGGACTGGATTTAAGAAGTAATGCTGCTACAACACTGCTGTCTGTAAGGCACTATGCTTCTATCAGGGGCAATCCTTGAAATTTGCTAGTGACTCATTTATAACACTTAATAATGACTCGCGGAAGAATGAAAGGTAGTGCTCTGGGAACAGGTCCAATTCTTTCACCATTTATATAGTAGGAAGTCATTAATTGTACAAATGCGCATTTTAGGTAAATTCAAACACATGGCAATGACTTTTACTTAGCAATACCTTGAGTTGTATTTTAATTTGAATATGTCAAGTTACTTAAAATGAATTTTTTCATCAGATATGCAATGAAATGTATGTTACCCACAAGAACTGAATGAAATATCATTACCTGGACTATTGGTATTAAACAAGATCGGCTTGTATCATCTTGTAAATGTGATTGATACAAGTCAAGAGATACTTTCGAGGGACAAACATAAAATAAGTAGAGCCACTGACTGATCATTTAGTTGGAGAGAGAAAAAAAAATTGCACAAAGAAAACTATTAGAGAACAATACAGGAAACAATAAAAAAAGTCAAGATTTGGGTTACAATTCTTCACCGACATAGATGTGAATTCAGTTATTACGATGTTAAGACATTGGAGAATTGCCCCAGGTTCCAAGATTACCTCTCATATAGTCCAAATGTCTTGTATGTATAGCACTGGATATATCCCTTCCACACTCACTCTCCAGAGAAGGTATACATATGTTTTGACTGATTCCTGTTGAACATGATAACTATTTTAATTAACTACCAAGTGAAGATTCTGTGAATATATTAAAGAGGGTAACTCTTAATTGCTTTAGGCATTTTCTTCTTGTTAGAACTTAGATGACTGAACAAACTGTGGTATATAATTGTGATGGAATACTACTATGCTATAAAATGTATAAAATGATGAGTTCAACAACCTTAAAAAGAAAACAAAAACAAAACGTAGAGTTGCACGAAATGATGAAGAGCAAAATAACCAGAATCAAGAGAACTTTGTGTACAATAACAACAATATTATTTTAAGAACAACTTTGAGCAAGTATGTCAATGTTCTATTATAAATACTCAAATTAATTGCAAAAGACATATGAAAATATATTCAGCATCCAGAGAAAGAACTGATAAATCAAAGTATATATGTATATATATATATATATGTATACATACACACACACACACACACACACACACACACACACACACATATAGCCATCTCCAGAGTGGGATGGGAGGGAAGAAAAAAGGGAAAAAATGAATTTATACTATAACTTTATTATATATTTAAAAGGAATAGCATGTTGTACATAACAGATTTGCAGTTTCATTTGCAACCTTTTCTATTATGCCATATTATGGAAATGCTTGTTTTATTACATAAATTTAAAAAAAGAGAATACATATGTGAAGACAACCATCTGAGCTCTGGAGAAACCACTAGAGTACCCTTACATTCACTGGGCCATAATTAATAAGCAAATGACTGCTTAGGCAAGTCTTAGTCTGCTGTGTGGTCTCTGGATTATGTCTTTTTCTTCTTTGATACAGGACTTTGTGAGATATAGAAAGATATATTTCCCCTTTCCTTAATAAGTAAGTATCAAAGGGGTATTAGATATTGGAGTAACTATTGTGGTGAGATACCTGCTCAAGAGAGAAACTGTCAGATAATAGCTGTCCCTGCAATGAAATTGGGAAGGGGGTTGGGATTTAAGGTCTCTGCATTATTCATCCCCCAATATGTACCTAGTTATTTACATTAGAATGCAAGCTCCCTAAAAGCAATGGACTCTTCTGTATCCTCAGCACCTATTTCAGTGACTGTAAGATAAATAAGGCCTTAATGAGGAATTTTTGATTGAGTAATAGTAAAACATATTCTGTAAATTGTTAATTGTAAATAATAAGACATTTACAATATACAGCAAAACATAATCATATTACTGGCTATTGTTATTTTCCCTAATTTCTTTCAAGCTTGACTTTCATGTTTCTTCTTATTCCTTCTTCTTCTTCTTCTTCTTCTTCTTCTTCTTCTTCTTCTTCTTCTTCTTCCTCCTCCTCCTCCTCCTCGTTGTCCTCCTCCTTGTCATCCTCGTCCTCCTTGTCCTCGTCCTTGTCCTCCTTGTCCTCGTCCTTGTCCTTGTCCTCCTCCTCCTTTTTCTCCTCCGCCTCTTCCTCCTCTACTTCTTCTTCTTCTTAATTTTCTCCATACCATTTTTAAGAAGCTGAGACCTCTCTGTGCTGGAGAAAGGAATTTACTCTTATGTCAATCATGCACCAGTGACTTATGCACTAATAACCACCACAGAAGAGAATGAATCAGGAAATAATACACCTTTGATAGCATAAACTCTGTAATCACATTTTGGATAATATTGTACAATTTGTCATTTTATTTAACAAGACACACAATTTGCCGTGTAAGCATCAAGTTTTAATTAATCAAGAAGACTAGAAATGTGAATTTAGGTTGCAATGAGGATTTTTTATATAAATGCCCCTCTTAGGAGGCTGTTGAAATTGTACTGGAACTATGGATCAATAATAAAACTTACAATCTAAGCAAAATTGTGCTTTATTGTTGGGTCAAAATATTCACTCTGGTATCTATATGATGCTAAATAGCTATTTCCCCCACATATCTTTTAGTATCTAGCCTAGCCGATGAAAATTTTTTCATTTGCTTGACTTTCTTAAAAAAAATACCGGCAATCTGGGGGATGAGATAGGGAGGGAAGAGTCAGACTACAGATCAAGAATTCTATAGTTAGATTGTTCTGGACCTGGAAGTCAGGAAAACAAGAACTAAAATCCAACCTCAGACATTCCCTAGCATGTGGTCCCTGAGAATTTCACATAAACTTTTTCTGCCTCAATTATTTCATCTATAAACTGAGTCTAAAATGTAAAACCTAACTTCCAGAGTTGTTTTGAGGATAAAACAAGACAAAAATTATAAAGTACTTTGCAAACCTTAAAGCATTACAAAAATGTTCATTATTATTGTTAGCTTCATAGGGCTGCAATTAGCAGAGCTAGGATTCTAATGAGAACCCTGTGACTTCAAATCCAGTGATCTTTCCATTACACAATGCTGTATATTCCTTCCATTTCTGCATCGTCCTAAAGCCCGTTGGCATGAAATTTTCTCCTCTTTGCAGAGTATTAATTTCTGTGCCTATTTCAGGGGAAGAGCAAAGCTGACAAGAGCAGGAGAGAGAAGTTTGTTCCTTTTCAAGCTTTCAAATCTTTTTATTCTCTTTACCCATTTGGGGTCTCAAGTCTCTAGGGGCTCTGTAGTCTCTTTTGGTACTTCTCGCTTCAAGGGAGAAATGGATGGCCTCAACCTTACTTCAGATTGCTGAAAGTAAAAGATTAGGAAGAAGCTGACTTGAGAAAAACTGACAGTACCCATCATGCCTCTCTCTGGAGCTTACTACACCAGATACTTCAAGGAAATCCACCTTGGGTGAGATCTAGGAGTCTCTCCCTTGGTTGAACTGATCTACCTTGCTCTCAGTAGGAGAGCTCCTTCACTATCTATTGTCTGTTATACATTCTCCTATATCTCTAATGATTTTTCTTTATTAACTTGGAAAAATTGGTTTCTTAGCTCCCTACTATGTGTTCACTGTGGAAATGGCATTTGGTGGGAAGACATTCTAGCCTTGCATATACGGTTTGCAATCCTCCCAAGTAATGAAATAGTGATCAGAAGTTAGATTGAACCTAAAAACCATGTCTCCTAGAGATAATATTTAACAGAAAAGATGGATATAATTCTAGATTGTCACTTCTTCTCTCTGAGGCACACAGAGTGGCCAGATTTCTGGCCCAACCTTCTTCTTCTGCTCTTGACAAGAATTAAAATTTCCTTTGGAGAAAAGTAGGAGGAAAAGAGATTAGAGATGTCGATTCTGCCTCCGTTCAAGACAATCGAAAACACCTCCATACTACATTTGGAGGGCAGCCTTTGTTACATATTGTTTGAGGATTAATACCTAACAATAAAAATATGGTTTAAAAGTCCTGTAAAATGCTCAAGAGATTTGGAAAGTGAAATATAAAACTAGTTTTGGGTCATTCAATTATTTATAAGACTCTGGTGAAGTTGTTGATGTAAGTGAAGCTTGTCTTCTCCATAAGAACAATTTTTCCCCTTTAAGTTTTATAGATTAAAAAAAAGTATTTTTAACGCAGAGTTTAATCAATGTGATGTTCTCCCATGCTTGAAATTCACATTACTGTCATCTCCATTTCTTGGATCCCTAGCTTCCTTAGCTCAAGGGTCTCCTGTTCCAGGCACTGTACTCAATGATTTGCAAATATTATCTCATTTGATCCTTACAACAACCCTGTGAGGCAGGTATTAGTCTTAATCTTCATTTTGCCAGTGAGGAAACTAAGACATATGGAGGTTAAGTGATTTGTCCAAGATCACATAGCTAGAAAATTTCTGAGATCATATATGAACTTAGATCTTTCTGTCTCCAGGGCCTGAGTTCCATCTGCTCCAATACCAACAATAATCTTATCCTAAAACTCCTAGTGGTTGGTGCTCTTCCCCTAAAAATTATTTAAATCTAAGCTGTACATATTTGAAGAAGAAAAACAAAAACAGCTATGGAGAAACATGAAATACTTGAAAAAAAGATGATACAGCAATTCAACTGAAGATATGATTGATCTTTTCCTATTCTGCTCCTTTTCTTTTTCTCCATCCTTACTTTTTCTCTTCATGACTGCAGAAATTATTCTTTAGTGGAGACAATAAAAGGGAGAGAAGAAATGACTTTAAATATAAATATTTTATCTAGATTGATTTAGAATCAGCACAGTATGTTTAAGGCTTTTCCTCAGGTGTTGACATGGTTGTGGATTAAAGGGAATTAAGCTGTCTCCCTCCCTTCTTTCTCTCTCCTGTCCTTCCCTTGCAAAAAGACAGTACTAGTTTCCCTGTTGCCTTTTTCTTTTATCCAGGCACCTAGTTGGCCTATTATATAAAATGATAGTAACAGAGTCTGGAAAATCTAAAATCCTTTCTCAGACACATAATAGCTTTGTGATCTTGGGCAAATCCTTTAACCTCTCTCTCTGCTTGTCTTCACTCATCTTTAAAATCAGTCCTCAGCTTTAAATCTGCTATCATCTGATCCATTAGGGTTCCATGGCCACCAGGGCCGCCCTTACTGATCACTGCAACATGAATATGGATATTAGCAAAAAGTTAAAACCCCATTTCCCCCTTTCTTCTCCAATAAGGGCAGAAATGGCCTCAGCCTTCATCCTTCATCTTCTTACCATGGATCTCAGTGACCTTCCACATAGTGTAAGTAGTCAATAAGTATTTGTTGATTTTGATAACAAAATCAACCTCATTGTCCTCATTCTCTCCTCAAACAGCAAAATGGGCAGGCACAACCTTTAGTCATGATATGTAGAAGACTTTGTGCACCATCCAAATTTGAACTTTTCTTACCACTTAGCTTCTCTGTTATTGTCAGTTTCCATTCACCATGACTGGAAAATGTGCTTTTCAGATCCCATCTGATTCAGAGATTGTTTGCCTTACAGAAAACCCCGACTTGATCTTTACCATTCCCCCTACTTTGATCCCTAATCTGATAAGTCCTAGATTTCCCTATCTCGACTAACCCACCTCTCCATTCTACCTCTGAAATCTTCTCAGCTTTTTAGAAAATAAAAACAAAATATTTTAAACCAAATCTCTTCCCTTTACAATCCCCCCCCCCAATCTTGCAGTTAAAAAAGATAAGAATAAACTTGCTTTCCCCTGAAAGCACCAAATCTTTTTAGCATCCCTTCTGAGGATGGCTGCTTCTTGTCCTATAAAAGACAAGTTAGGAGTCAGCGGTAGTACATTTTTTACTCCTTAACTGCCAACTGTGTCATGACCTCAATACTTCAGCAATCAACTTTGTTCAAAGTTCCATTTATCCCATCCAAATCTTTATTTATTTCATGTATGACCACTCAGACAACTCATTTGTCACCAAAGTACATTATTTGGATGAGATTCTTCTCTAGCACAACCTCTGCCTCATTTGAACATCTTACTTTCACAGTTCTGCAGCTTCTATAATTCACATGACATTTATTTCAATTCAATGATGTAAAATAATGATCATACATTAGTCCATCTCTAATCCTCACCCCCATTCTCTGTTCAAGTGAATTTGTGAGAGGTGTCAGAATAATTACATATTTACATATTTATATAATTATAGATAATTTTACATAAATTACCTATTTGTAAATATCCCTTCCTCTGTGCTTCCCCTCTGCAAAAAAGAGGAACTAGGAGGTTCACAATTATAATTTAAATTTTGGATAGGTGGTACTTATATCAAGCACACTGTTCTAATTAACAATTTTAAATGGTCCATGATGCAGAACATCCCTCCCTCCCAATGAAATCTAGAGAAAACTTTCCTTTTAATTATTAATATAATTGGATTAATTTTAATTCCCTTCGTGCCCCTCCACCCCCAACAACAACCTCTTATGCAAGAGAACAATAGCAAAATTCTCATAAAGTCTGAACAACGATTTCTACATAATGGTAGAATATCAACATAGCTTTCCACTTCCTAACAGGATTGTCTAGCTGAGCTAGTATACCTTTAGGATACGCAGTGGTTATGGTTATATTTCTAACTAGTGTTTGTTCTCTCACATCAAAAAATATTGGACCTTGCCAACTGCACCAAAGGAAGAAATGGTAAAGTGTTTACAGAACGCAACATGCTTAATAATGTGTCCTTATAGATGAGACAAACTCTGAGAAGAATATACTGATCAGAGAAAAAAAAGAAGCTGCTCCTTACTCAGAAATATCAGTGCTGCTGAAAAAAATGGTACAGTGCTTGAAGGGGCAAGTAAAGCCTTTAAAGTCCTTTTTTCTCCTCCTATAGATAAGCACATTGAAAGTCAGCACACAAGATTAACTTTACACATTGCTCAGACTCTCAAAATGTTTTATTGAAGCAAACACTGAAAAGAAAGAGGAAAATGAGAGTGAGTTCAGAAGGTAAAGAAAAGGTTATGGGCCAATAAGATATTTAGTACTAATGAGCACATTAATGTCCACACTGTTTTCACATCATTGCTATCATGCCTAGAGAGGCTTGGTAAACCTAGCATTCTCGGTCATTGTCTGATACATTTGATTTCAATTTAATTCAGAAAATCTTCATTAATCATCTAGTATATTCCAGGCACCATGTTGGGTGCAAGAGATGAAAAGAGAAAAGTGAAAGTACCTTCCCTCAAGAACCTTATAATAAACTTCTTAATTTAGTGATCGTTAGACCTGTGTAAGCATCTCATAAGACCAGGTATATTAACTGGATTGAATGTAATATGAGATAATCAAATACCCCAATATACATTTGTTTAAGTTAAGTTTAACATTACATTTTAAATCAGCTTGAGACTATAGGCCATCACATTAAAAATAGTACTTGCCCTAGACTGTATTCTGTTCTTCCTGTATACATGTGAATGGTAGTAAATTTGTGAATTTATCAATGAGGACATTATCTGGCATGGAAAGATTTGCCCTAATATGATTTCATTTCATAGTCTACCGGAATATTTAACTATATATTTCAAGACAAGAGAATAAAGATGTCAACTGTGAATCTACTATTTGTTGTTTTCCAATTTCTCATTCCCCTCTCCCATGTACATTATCTTAGCAGATGATTCCCTAGCTCCGAAATGTAGAACAATATTGTCCCATGATGAAGCCCATGTCTTCTTTTAATACCACATGAGCTGATTTTCCTGTTGCTTCAAGATGAATGTGCTTCAAATTTTCCTGTAGTAATTTGTCCATATCTATTTTTTGCTATTACGAAATTCTGCCTTAAATTAAACTTGTAGTAGTAAATATATGATTCACTGATTATATTACAAACTCTTGTACAGAGGAGGCTCATTTTTTAAAAAAACCATTATTGAATTATATATATTTAGGTTAGAAAAAATAATCCAATTGAGTCCCTATATATTGAAACATTTATGCAGTAACATGAGGAATTCCTATCATTTGGGATTTAATGGGGTCACAAATAAAGAATTCCTCACAAACTGCTGAACTTCAGATCTTATTGAACCCTAACATCCCTCACTTTATCCAATTATTTGATAGCTGGCAAAAGGGAGAAAAGGAGAAAGATGACAAGGCCAAAGAGAAGGGAAGAAGCAAATGGAGAGGAGTCAGAGAGAAAAAGGAAGATAGAAAGGGGTGTGTGTGTGTGTGTGTGTGTGTGTGTGTGTGTGTGTGTGTGTGTGTTGGAAGGAAACAAATAAATATTGTCCAAAGGACAAGAAAAAAACAAGAAAAACAACAAAGTGCTTATTAGGGCCCAATGTGAGTGAAGCTCAACTGGTAACGAGGGTTAAGGTGAGCCTTACGTTATTTTTATTTGTCTTGACTTCTCAATGAGTGGGGGAAGGTTTCTAATGAGGGAGAGAATTTGGAACTGAAAATGAAAATGAAATAAATTTAACCATTGGTATTATTGTGAAACTGTCTTCGTTCAACTTACGTTTTCTAAATTAGTGATTCAAAACCACGAACCAGAAATGAGAAGATACGAAATTCAATGAGCTAGTGTAATGCCAAGCAAAGGAAGCTTCCAAGGTTCGGATTACCAGCATAGCTAACACCGTTTATTCAGTGATAGATTAAGGCAAAACGTTCATAGAACACAGAAAATCAAAATACAGTGTAACTCATTCATTGTACATAGAAATAATGCAATTATATATTAAAATAATATAATCATGTGATTAATTCTATTAAAATAACAATTATTAAATGTAATAATTAAAGTCAGTTAGTTCCCCAAACATATAAACTATAAATAAGCTTAAAAAACAAAGCAATTTCTAAAGTGAAAAAGAAATAGATTAATAATCATTGAAGTTAAACTATTGAACATATATTTTCACTATACATGTTTAATTGTCATTGAAATTATTAAGAATGGCATAGGTCTACATTTGCTGAATCTGGAAAAAAAGTATTTATGTAACTTACATAAGAATGCCACTCTATCTAAACTTCCATCAAGTTTGATTTCCTTACTCTATGACATTATTTTTTAATGGGGGTGGGGGTTTCAATACCACGAGAAACACTGTTCTATTTAAATGCTAATGTAGACACACATAGGTCCCTTAAAGATCATGGATTCTGAATGCTCAGTATTATAGAACATTTGCTCTGTATAGGTAAAGTGCCTTTACTTCAGTCAAAACCTTTATCTATAGAAGGGAAATAACTTTGTCACTCCATTGTTGGCAAATATTATTATTTACTCAGCACCTACAGCATCATTCATATACATGTATGTACGTTTGTATATGTGATATGAATTGTATATGTATGGTATATATAGATGCATAAATATGCATGTCGTATATATGTAAATGACTGGCTTTTTTCCTAAAGAGCACACAATTTCAAAAGGATGAATACAAAAGTCCACCACCACAAGAAAGGAACACACAGGTATAGTAAAAACATATACAATTTTTCAAGGTATAAGTGGTCTTAGTCTTAGAGAATTTCAAATCTTTCGTTCTTTGAAAAAAATGACCAAGATGTGCTTTAAGAAGATTATAAATATAGAACAAGTGAGATACCTAAACTGATAACAATTGTTTATTTCTGCTGCAGTTAGCACAAGTGCCATTTTGGAGAGGTAAAAAGTTCAAGCAAGCATTCATATGCACATATGGGCAACAGATATGTACTTCTAATGAGAATTTTTTTTTTTTAGATTTTCCATTCTTTGGTCATTTTATTGATTCAACATACATTTGGAAAAATGTTTACTGTGTGCAATGCCTTCTGCTAGGTTCACAAGCGGTACAAAAATAAGTTAGGCATAATACTTGTTCTCAAAGAGATTATACTTTAATCAAATCAAAATAGCTTTAATAAATGCATATCATTTGTCAAGCACTTTGTTAATCAAGAAGATATAAATATAAGAGAAAAGTCAGTCTCTACCCTCAAGAAACTTCCATTCTAATGTCTGAAGACAAGAAGTAAAATGGAGTTGAAAAGTGGTGAGGGTTAAGTCTGAAGAAGGGAAGACTGTTGTTCTGTGATGGTCGTCAAAATGGAAGTTCTGAAAAGCACTTACCACAGGGGTAAGGATAGTGCAGGGGTAGAGGAGGAAGCCAGCAGAATATAGAGATAATGTCCAGAAAGTGAACCATAGCAGACTATATATTACTTGGTCATAGATGGATAGCTGGATTCCTAACTAGACTAAAGATTAGACCCAAAAAGTAATCATTAAAAAGTTGATGTCTATTTTTTTGGTGGGAAGTGTCTATAGTGGAGTGCATTAGACCTTGTGCTGTTTAACAATTTTATCAATGCCTTATTAAAGGCAAAACATGGAATTATCTTCAGATGTGTTAAAATGGGGAGAGATAGATAACATTAAAAAACAGAGTCAATACAAAAATATCTTGTCTATCTAGAATGTTAGGCCACATCTAATAAGGAGAAATTTTGTATACATTAACACAAAATTCTGTACTTGGATAAACTATCATAAGTTTAACAAGTTGAAAATTGTGGAGATGTGGCTAGATAAAAAGTAAAATCTTAAAAAAATTGGCTCTAAGGTTGAACTGGGGTGCCATCTCCTATAAGCTAACATTGATGTATAGTTGTTTATACATGTACTCTTTCTCTCCTCCACACCCACTCACACGTGGACTATAAACACCTTGAGGTTAGGGATGTTGGCCCTTTTAAACATTTGCATGCTCATCACCAGAGAGATAGTGTGCTTTAGTGAAAAAAAATATGGGTCAAGACCCTATCCTTATGCTTAGCATATAACACTGCATCTTTTAAGTTGGAGGGTAAGCCAGAGGCCAACCCATACCTGAACATGAATATACAAAGTTCTACTTATACTGAATTTGCTTTCCATGCATTGAAGTGAAGGGGCCAACTTGGCCCAAGTTCCAGGAAACCACGCTCCCACAAAAGGAACAGGAAGGACCTGGGGCCCCTAGCAAAACACCAGGTGCAGGATGTTTATGCAAGTCTGTATCCTGATTTTTTTCTTCCTGATATGTTTGTGGTTTCCTGATATGTTTGTGGTTTCCTGATATGTTTGTGGTTTTTGCCTTTAAATACTCTGCTTATACCGCCGCTTGGGGCAGATCCCAGGGCTAGACTCCGGGATTGTCGCTGGCCAGCTAATAAATGCTCCTTAATTCGTTCAATTGGCTATCTCCGCTTCTTCCTATTTGGTGTCCATTTCACTTGGAGGTTCCACCAAGATTGGCCTTTGGCCTCTGGCCGGGATAGGTAAGGGCACAGTGCCCAGGAGGGCCACTTCCTGAGAGGTCATGTGCGAACCGGGACTGTCACTCCCCCACCCCCACCCGGCAACTGTTCTGAGAAATGGAAACCTTAGGAGGCTCTATGGGTTATAGACAGGGCGGCCACCGGTCTGTATTTCTGTTTTTTTTTTTTTACTGGCCTGCTGTTTCCCCGGACTCCTGAGGTCCCCTAAATTGTTCTCTAAAAATTTTTGTTTTGCCTGGAGCGACTGATTTTTATTCTGTATGTGGTGAGTACTCTCTGTCGTGAGTGCACAGGGCTGGACGCAGCAAAATCCTGTCCTCACTGCCTCACTCCGGGATGCTGGTTGCAAGCGCCTGTTACACTTATCCTCCCTCATGAGATGCTTTCTGGGGATGTTTGTGTCTGCATCAGCTCTCTCCTGTTTGCTTTCTGTGTCTTGTTATTCTACTTTCTGTCTCTTCACTGTTTCCTGTATCTGGATTTCAACCATACCCCTTCCCCTCCGTTGTACCTGGTCCTTAAGGATTTTTCCACCTTCCAGAGGTTTGCTGATTCCTCTGGATTTTTTTGTGAATAAGGTTGTCCTTTCCCGTCTGTGCCGGGAAGACTGGCCAGCTCTGAATGTCGGTTGGCCTCTGGAAGGTTCCTTTAATCTCCTCCTTATCAGTAAGGTCCGGGATGTAGTTGTGGCACCTGGTGGACCTTCCGCTCAGATTCCTTACATCCTCACCTGGCTGGACTATGCCAACCTACACTGCCGCCCTCCCCTGGTCCAGGTCTAGGCAGTGGCAAAAGTCCAGCCCCCATTGAAACCTGATAAATCCCCTCCTCCGTACCCTGTCCTACCTTCTCCTGAGACTCAGGAAGACATTCTGGAAACTCCCCTTCTCCCGTCAGCGCCACCGCCAGCGCTCGCTGTCAGTTCCCCCTTCCATGGACCCCTTAAGCCCTCCCCATACTCAGGGAGGGGCGCCTAACGGTCCAGACCCACCTGTTGTGTCTTCCTCGTCCAGTCCGACTCCATTACAAGTCCCAATGGCGGCAGAGCCTGGGCAGCCCCCCTTTATGGTATATGTTCCCTTCTCCACCAGTGACCTTTATAATTGGGAACAGCAAAATCCTCCCTTTTCAGAAAAGCCCCTAGGTCTGATTTCCCTCTTAGAGACTGTATTCTATACACATCAACCCACATGGGTTGACTGTCAACAACTTCTTAGGGTGCTTTTTACCTCAGAGGAATGGGACCTCATTCTCATGGCAGCCCGAAAGGGCGTACTCGGGCCGGATGGACACCCGTCTTCCGACTTGGTCAGGCTAGAACGTGTATTCCCAGACAAATGCCCAGACTGGAATCCCAACAGCGACCAAAGTAAGGAGGTTCTTGAAAATTATCACCAGCTATTACTGGGGGGATTGAGGGCAGTGGCTAGGAAGCCTACCAACATGTCTAAGGTTAGTGAAGTTAAGCAAGGGAAGGATGAATCCCCTACAGCTTATCTGGAAAGGCTCTTGGAGGCCTACCGCACTTACACACCCATCGACCCTGAGGACCCCAATAACTGGCGAGCCATTGTTATAGATTTTGTTTCCAACTCTGCCCCAAACATTTGTAAGAAGCTCCAAAAACAATAGGGGTTCGAGGGTGAGGCATTAACCAAGCTGCTCGAAATTGCAGATAGGTTCTACAATAATCGGGAGGAACCTGCTGAAAAGCAAACCAAATCAATGACCCAAACAGTGGTGGCAGCCCTGGCAGAGACCTCGCGTCCTCATGTCCCAAGACAAGGGCCCTCATCGCAACAGATACGAAGAGCAGTTTTAGACAGGGATCAGTGTGCCTACTGTAAGCAGAAAGGCCATTGGAAATCTAAATGCCCACTGAAGGCCCAAAAGAGATCAAGAGAGATATTGCCAGTTGACACAGATTAGGGGGGCCCGGGGTCCCAGACTGGACAGTTGTTGGACCCCCGGGAGCCCAGGGTCACTCTTAAAATAGGGGGTCAACTGGTGTCCTTTCTTGTGAACTCGGGGGCTGCCGTCTCAGTCCTAAATAGGTCTCTAGGCCCCATCTCTAAAACCACCATACAGGTCCAGGGGGCTACGGGGAAACTGACCCGAGTGCCTGTCACCACTGCCCAGACAGTACAACTGGATAAGGGCACGGTCACTCATTCCTTTCTTGTTATGCCTGACTGCCCGTATCTTCTGCTGGGGAGGGACCTGTTACATAAACTCCAGGCCACCATATCCTTTGAAGAACCCGAACCATCCGTGGAATTACGATTTCCCTTGTTGGTGGTCTCCTGCCCCCTGTCGGAGGAGTCCAGACTCCTGACCGAACCAGAGGCCCCTCCCT
>CM053580.1:349672889-349690454 GCA_028627135.1 Pseudochirops cupreus | reverse complement strand
GCATCTTATGGAATAGGGATAGCCTAGAAGCATTTCCAATAAGATAACGACTGAAAATTGTATGCATATTGTCTCCACTCTTAAACAATATGATACTAGAAATGTTAGTGTTAGCAATAAGAAAAGAAAAAGAAATCGAAGGAATTGAAATGAGCAAAGAAGAAACAAAGCTATCACTCTTTAAAGAAGATATTATGATATACTCAGAGTATCCTAGATAATCAAGTAAAGAATTACCTGAAATAATAAACAACTTTAGTAAAGTTGCAGTACATAAATAAACCCACATAAATCGTAGGCACTTCTATGTATTACTATCAAAACCAAACAGCAAAAGATAGAACCTTTCCATTTAAAGTAACTGTAGACATTATAAAATATTGGGAGTATAACTGTCAAAACAAACCTTGGAACCTTATAAACAAAATTACAAAACATTTTTCACATAAGTAATGTCAGCTCCAAGTAATTGGAAAAATATCAGTTGCTCATGGGTAGGCCAAGTGAATATGTTAAATATGAGAATTCTACCTGAATCAATTTACATATTCAGTGCCATACCAATGAAACTACCAAAAATTGTTTTATAGAGCTAGAAAAAAATAAAATTCATCTTAAAGAATAAAAAGTACAGAGTACCAAGGGAATTAATGAAAAGAATTGCAAGATAAGGTGGCCTAGCCATACCAGATCTTAAATTGCTATATAAAGTAGTAATCATCAAAACTACTTCAGGCTGGCTAAGAAATATAATGGCGGATCAATAGAATAGGTTAGGTACACAAGGCAGTGGTCGATGACTGCAGGAATTTCCTCTTTGATAAACCCAAAGACTCCAGATTCTTGGAAAAATACTACTATTTGACAAAAACTGCTAGGAAAACTGGAAAATAGAATGTCAGGAACTAGGTATAGATTACCATCTTACACCATATACCAATATAAAGACAAAATGGTACATGTTACAGATATAAAGACTAATAAGCAAACTAGGACAGTAAGGATTAGTTTACCTGTCAGATTTGTGGAGAATGGAAGAATTTATGAACAAACAAGAGATAGAGAACATTGTGAAATGCAAAATGGATGATTTTGATTACATTAAACTAAAAAGATTTTGCACAAACAAAACCAATACAACAAAAATTAGAAGGGAAGCAGAAAACTAGGAAACATTTTGACAGGCAGTGGCTCTGTTAAAGGCCTCATTTCTTTTTATTTTATTTTTAAATAAATAAATTTATTTATTTTCTTGCTTCCATCATTCATTTCTACAAGATTTTGAGTTACAAATTTTCTCCTCATCTTTCCCCTACCCAACACCTCAAAACAGCTATGCCACTGTATAAACCCTACCCAAATCTGCTGTCTCCTATGTCTTCCCCCTCACCCCTCTGACTTTCTGGTAGGGCAGAATGGATCTCCCTACCACAGTAACTGTGTATCTTAATTCCCAGTTGGATGTAGTTAATAATAATAATAATAATGATAATAATAATAATAATGAATATATATACATATATATTTTTAACATTTGATTATAGAACTTTAAACTCTAGATTCTTTCCCTTCCTCCCTCATCAACCACCTCCAATGGAAGGACAAGCAATTAAATACAGGCTATACATGTGTAATGATCAAGAACCTCTTCACAGTGGACATACTGTGAGAGACTGATTATAGGTCCCTCCTTCCTATCTTGCCCCCACCTTGTTCTATTCTCTAGCCTGTCCCTGTCCCTGTCCCTTTACAGAGTGTGTGCTTTCAGCAACCCTCCCCCCCTACTCTCCCCTCCGTCATCCCAGGTCTCATCCCCTTTCCCTCTACTCTCCTGTGTGGCAAGATACCCAGTTTAGAGTTTGTGTCATTTCTTCCCTAAGCCAAATTCAATGAGTGTAAGGTCAACTTTTCCCTTTTGCCTTCCTGTTCTTCCCCTCAATTGTAACAATTATCCCCAGCTTCTTCTATATGAGATGATTAACCCCATTCAGTCTCACCCTGTCTCCTCTCATTCTAATCCTCTCCCACCTCAGAATTTCACCTTTTTTGCCCTTCCCATTCAACTGATCTTGTGCCCTCTATGTATTCATAAATACACATACTCAGCTATGTGTTTGTATGCATATATAAACCCTTCTATTTAGACATATATGTATATATATATGTATATATACATTTGTATTACCTTCACCTATCATCACACTGAGAAAAATTTCATAAGTTACAATTATTGCTTTTCCATGTTCACATATAAATAGTTCAACTTTGATAAGTTCCTTATGATTTCTTTTCCATGGTGACCTTCTCATGGTTCTTGTATTTGAGTGTCAAATTTTCTTCTCAGTTCTGTTTTTTTCAGCAAGAATGTCTAAAAGTCCTCCACTTCACTGAATGACCATATTTTCCCCTGGAACACTATACTCAATTTTGTTGTGTAGGTGATTTTTGCTTTTAATCCTAGTTCCCACAATCTCTGGAAAATCATATTCTAGGACCTCCAATCCCTTAATGTAGAAGCTGCTAAATCCTGGGTTATACCGATTGTATTTCTACAGTATTCAAATTGTTTCTTTTTGGCAGCTTGTAATATTTTCTCCTTTATCTGGGGACTCTGGAACCTGGCTATAACATTCCTAGGAGTTTTCTTTTGGGCATCTTTTTCAAGAGGTGATTAGTGAATTCTTTCAAGTTCTATTTTGCCTTCTGGTTCTAAAATATCAGGGTAATTTTCCTTTAGAATTTCTTGAAGGATGAATTCTAGGTTCTTTTTTTGATCATGGCTTTAAGGTAGTCCAATAATTTTTAAATTGTCTCTCCTGGATCTATTTTCCAGGTCAGTGGTTTTTTCAAGGAGATATTTCACATTGACTTCTACTTTTTCATTTGTTTGGATCTTTTTAATAGTATCTTGACTTCTTATAAAGTAATTTGCTTCCGTTTGCTCCACTCTAGTTCTGAAGGAATTATTCTCCTCAGTGAGTTTTTGAGATTCTTTTTCCATCTGGCAAATTCAACTTTTTAAGGCATTCTTTTCCTCGTTGGCTTTTTGGGCCTCTTTTGGGCCTCATTTGTCATTTGAGTTAATCAATTTTTTAAGGTGTTATTTTCTTTAGTCGTGTTGTTGGCTCTCTTTTCATGATTTTCTTGCATCATTCTCATTTCTCTTCCCAATTTTTCTTTCACTTCTCTTATTTGGTTTTCAAAATTCTTCTTAAGGTGATCTATGGTCTCATGTTGTAGATGGTGTCCATTTTGCTTTGAAGCTTTTGGTGTGGGAGTTCTGACTGTGTTGTCCTCCTCCCATTATATGCTTTGATTCTTCTTGTCCCTATAGAAGGAATCTAGAGTTAGCTTACTGTTCTTACTTTGCTTCCTTTACCTGCTCATGGTGGCCAGTCAATTACTTGCTTTTTTTTTTTTTAGCTCTGTGGAACTCTGCTTCCAGAGGGAAAAGCTCATTCCCAAATTGCTGGGGTTTTTGCAGCTGACAGAGTTATTGGGAGGCTGCTATTTTTTTGAATTCCCCACCAACTTTGGCTTGCTGAAAACATACCCCAGGACCACCACGCAAGAACATGATCTGGATCCAGGTTGCTCAATGCAACAGCACTTAGCCTGTGAAGGATCACTTGGCACCCTTGCAGTCTGCAAGTTGGGAGCTCTGAAGCAGCCACGTGGAGGTGGCTGTAGGGCCACTGCTTCTGCCACTTCCTTGCCCTGGAGGCAGTTAGGCTGGACTGCTTTTCTTCCCCAAATTTAGCTGAGTTCCACTGACCTTTCACTTTATCCTTGGTTTCTTATGGCTTGATAATTCTGGAAACTGCCACAGTAGTCCCTGAACCACTCTCCTGAAGGCTCCAGCTGCAGCTTGTCCTGGCTGCCCCCAGGCCATGACCATGGTTTCAGGGTGGACTGGTCTCAGCTCCCAGTGTGCTGCAATGAGCCTTTTTTGCCGAGCTGAGTTCAGCAAGAGATTTGTTTTTCTGTATTTTTGTGAAATTAGGAGCCCTAAAATTTGTTTAGAGTCATATTTAATGATTATTTGAGGTGGCTATGTGGGAGCTTCAGAACCTTGTTGCTTCTATGCCTCCATCTTGTCTCTTCCTCCAAAGGCCTCATTTCTAAAATACATAGAGAACTGAATCAAATTATAAGAATACAAGTCATTCCACAATTGACAAATGCTCAAAGCTTGTGAACAAGCAATTTTCAGATGAAAAAATTAAAGCTCCCTATAATTATGTGAAAAAATGTTCTAAGTCACTAGTGATAAGAGAAATGCAAATCAAAAGAACTCTGAGTTACCACAACACACCTATAAATTGGGTAATATGATAGAAAAGAAAAATAATGAATGTTGCAGAAGATGTAGGAAAATTGAAACACCAATATTTTGTTGGTGGAGTTGTGACCTGATCCAAAAATTCTGGAGAGCAATTCTGAACTATGCTCAAAGGGCTCCAAAAATTTGCATACCCTTTTACCCAACAATACTAGTGATACGCCTGTTTTCCAAAAAGATCATAAAAATGGGGAAAAGATCCACAAGTAAAAAAAATATTTATAGCATCTCTTCTTGTTGTGGCCAAAAATTAGAAAATGAGAGTATGTTCATACTTTGTGGAATGGCTGAACAAATTGTGTTATATGAATGTAATGGAATTCTCTTGTACTATAAGAAATGATGAGCAGGCTTTTTTCAGAAAAATGTTGAAAGGCATACAAACTAATGCTAAGTGAGCAGAATATGGAAAACATTGTACACAGCAACAGTCACATTGTATAATGACTAAATTTGATTGGTTTATCTCTTCTCAGAAATGCAAAGATCTAAGAGAATTTTTTTTTGATTCTTCTTTCTTGTGGTTCTTCCCATTGGCTCTAATTCTTCTTTACAACATGACTTATTTGAAAATACTTTTTTAAAAGGATATATATGTACACATTGTCTTGGGGAGAGGGGAGAGAAGTGAAGGAGAGGACATTTATCATTCAAAATCTTATGGAAGTGAATGTTGAAAATTAAAAATACATGAATTAATTAAAATAATTATTAAAATAAAATAATAAAAAATATTAGAACTTTAACCAATTCAACAACCATTAATTGTTCCAGACTCTGTCAGTTTAAATAGCATTTAAGAAACATCTACTATATTCTAGATAATATGCTAATTACTGAGGAGATGAAGACTCACAGAAATATTCTTTCTTCTAGAAAAGCTCAAAATCTTATGAAAAAGAACAACAAACAAATGTTTTCAAACAACCTTTATACATGAGAAACAGGAAATAATTAAAGGAGAGATATCACTAGAGTTTTAAAAATGATTGGGAAGGCTGCCTACAGAAGGTAGGATTTTACTTTGGACTTGAAAATAGTAAGGAATGCCAAGAAGGAGAACGTTTCAGTTATGCAGGACAGGAAGAAAAAATGCTGAGAGATGGAATGTCTTCTTATTGGAATAGCAAGGATGCTTCTGTCACTGGATTGAAGAGTATGGTGGTAGGGTGAAATGTGTAAGGATATTGGAAAGCTGAGAATATGATTGGTTATTAATGTCAAATGTGATTTTATATTTGATAAGGGAGGTGTTGGAGATAATGAATGCTATCTATCACCTGAAAGTAGTGATGAACTCAACATACATAGAATCATACATACATTTTTCAACATGACTAGAGGGGAAATTCATTTTCATTTGATGATTATTCATTATATTATCTTCTTTTTATTTTTATTTTCTACATGAAGGGAAGAAAATAAATTTGATAATAATCACTTGCTATTTAAAAAAATAAAATACCTTTCACCATAGCAATTGATATCATTCAGTTCAAAAAAGGAAATTCAAAATGCATTGTATACTACACACTTATCTTGGTTCTGAGGTTACAAAAGCAATAACCAAAATTTTCTGTCCTGAAATAGTTTGCATATTACTGGGAAATAATACATGTAGGATAACAATAGAATCAAGAACAAGTAATTGTATAGTGTTCTAAAGTCTGCAAGAGATTTACATAGATTTTCTCTTTTGACCTGTATATACTGATAAGTAAATAAAAATGAATTAAAAATTACTTCTGGAAATTGGCCACTTAAAATATGAGGGATTTTATATTATAGGTATCATGTGAACTTAGCCTTGAGTAAAGTTTGAGATTACAAGAGTAAGCTAAGGAAGGAAACTTTTCCAGGTGAAGAGGAATATTATTACGTGTTTGGATAATTATTTAAATATTACAGACACTAAGTTCAATTTATCACTGTGGCACTTTTCTTTTTGCCAATGGTACTTCATAGTTTAGAGATGTTACAATATTATTTTTCTTCCAAGTGTAATATCTAACACTGAAATAATCATGAATATCTGTAGCCCACATTTTATTTTTTCACTATTTCTGAGAAATATATTGGATATATGGACTATTTCCAATTATAGACAAGTTTTTTTTTTCCCTTTACCAATATATGCACAAGTCCTTAAGGGAAGAAATCTAAAAGAACCATGCTGATCAACCAAGTCCTATGCAAGGCAATTGCTTCAATCTCAGGTCCATTTCTCAATTTTTTAATAGCAGTTTCCAAGAAGAGCCTACATTTATTATGTTGGGTACCATATTTTAAGTCAAAATAGTTATTTGTCCAATATCAAAAAAACTTATTTATAAATAGACATTTTGATATTTTAAGCAGATATTGGCAGAAGTTGGGAGCAGAAGTTTTCTCATTTAAATGCTTATTTCTTGCCTAGAAAAATTCACCCTTGTCATGCTTGGGAAAGTAGAGTGGATGATTTTCCAATGGAAGTTACTTGATACTGTGAGTTTCTGAACTAAATCTCTAATCTTTGGATTTGTTTCTACTTTGTAGTTTTATTTAGTCATTTATATTAGTATTTTTAGTCAGATTAATTTATACACATTTTTTTCTTTTATATTTTAAGTTGGGCTGGTTTTGTCATTGTAAATCAGGATATATAAATAAATATATTTAAATGGCAAAGAACATTCATCAGTCAGGATGGCATCAGTACAAAATGCCATCGGATTTCATGAACCTGTCAGTCAATTCAATAGCATTTATCAATATAACAGTGTAATAACTGGGGATTCAATCCATGTGAAAGCATGTATTATTCAGGGAATTTTCAAAAACTTTCCCTGATTTGGTTGTGTGAAGCATTGTGTTGCCAAAACAATGGATTTCTCTTTAAACAGAAGGTTCACATTTAAAAAGTTACCCTTATATTTCAAAAATATTCCCAATTTTTAAGTTCATTCAAGATCCTTTTGAATATTTTATCTTTTAAGTTTCTGGAGATGTTGGACAAATCCAAAACTTTCTAAGCTACCATTTTCTGTAATGGAAATATGGACTCTAGCTTATTTAATAGTATATATA
Organism: Pseudochirops cupreus; assembly: GCA_028627135.1. Lineage (NCBI taxonomy): Eukaryota > Metazoa > Chordata > Mammalia > Diprotodontia > Pseudocheiridae > Pseudochirops > Pseudochirops cupreus. Next base: position 349,683,046 of record CM053580.1, on the reverse strand, counting down.
TCAATGAGTGCATTACAAAGTGGAATCTATTTTAATATTTCCCATTTTTCTTACATTTTTATAGTCCTTTTAATAATCAGCATTATCAGAATATAATTTTTCATAATTTCCCCATTTTTCTTTCCCCTGTACATGTCCCATGTTTAATAAGTTTCACAGAATCACAAGATCGTAGACTTAGCAGATATCTCTGAGTCTTCCACAATTCATTATTTTTAAAAGAATATTGTCCCTATATCAGCACTGAGAAGTAATCCTCTAACCTCTGCTTGAAGACATTTGAGTAGGAACCTATGGGCCCCTGAAAGAGCACATTGCACATTTCAAAAGCCCTAGTAATAAGGAATTTTTTCCCTGAAATTGTATTTATGCTCCTTCAACCTTTGCCAACTTTTTAACATATTTGTATGAAACAGAAAGTGGATATTCACAAGAATAAGAGAAACTAGTCTACCCTGAAAAATATTTAATATTTTTGAAAAAAATTTAAGATTACATAAAAGGAATCATTAAATGGAGCAATAATGGAAAGGCAAAACTAACAAAGAAATTGTACTTTGGGAGCGTACAAAGTAGTATGACCACCTGACCAGTGTGGTAGAATACAAATTATTGGCCCTGAAGCTTTATCTGACAACTTTCAACTAGCAAAACCCAGTGACTTAGGATTTACATATGGGAAGTAGGATAGGAAATCAAAGTTAAAGGGCACAACCAAATTTCTTTTTAGAGGACCTTGGGGATAATAACTTTTATGTCATGACAGGAGCTAGTAAATAATGATCTCTTGAAGTTGTTACTGGGAGCAAATAGAATGTCTTTACATTCACATCCCAATACTGCATTATCTGTCTTCCCATCTTGTATCAGGGCATCTGTAGGGTCAAGAAACTTTTAAGAGAATGAAGAAAGAAATCCAGTAATTTTGTATAAGGGACTGAGTCACATTCAGGCATATATGTTTTGTTTCTCTAGGGTCACAGATAAAGAGTCACCATTAGGTTAAGAACTTGGAAGTTTCAATTTAGGGAATAGATTATGGGAAAAGTACTGGAGAATCATATATGAAGCCTTCTTATAAATGGGGTTCTAGGAGGAACTAGCCAAACAGAAGGATCAGAACAAAGTAGAAATTACTTCTAGTGAGTGAGCTTCCAGGGTCAAGGGATTTCTGAATCATTAGATAGAAAGTCAGGGAAAGCTAGGAATGCAGCTAAGAGAGGAAATCCACATAAATCCCACATAAGAAATTATCATCCTTGGATATAAATAACCAATTCTAGTAAGAAGAGTTAGTAAAAAAAAAATTACTCATAGTATCTACAGAAAGTATAAATTCTTGGGAGTATACCTTCCAAAGTTTGCCCAGGGACTACATGGAAATCAACAATAAAACATTTCTGGCATAATAGAGAATATAAGAAATTGGAAAAAAAAAACATGAATTCTAATTGGGTAGGTCAACTCAATATACTAAAAATGACTAGAGTACTGAAATCTATTTAGTGATTCAGTGCTTTTTCAAATTCTCAAAAGAATAAATAAAGTTAGAATATATATTGTATAAAGTTAGAAAAAAATTATATGGAATAACACAAAGTCAACACTCAGTAGTAGTAATAAAAATGGGAAGCAAGGAGATACATATATCAGTACCTGATCTCAAGCTGTATTATAAACCAATAATCATTCATAAGATTTGATATTGGTTGAATAACTAACATTATACTATGAGAGTTTTGCACACTGATACTAAAATTACATTATCTTTATTCCCTTCATCACCTTGGTCACCTTTGAAATGTCAAAATGGCGGCATAGAAATAGGAGAACTCTGCAGCTCCCCCCATAACCCCTTCAAATACATATAAAATGTGACTTCTAAACAAACACTGGAGCTCCATAACCCACAAAATTACAGAGAAAACACATCTCCCACTGAAGGCAGCTTGGTGGGTGTATGGGAAGAGCTCATAGCAGAGAGCTGGGAGCTGAGACCATCAGGGCTTGAAACTGTTGCCTGGCTCTGGGGCAGCCAGGATGAGTCTTGACTGGAGCACTTGGGACAGCATATCACCGACAGCCGTGGCAGTTTCTAGAGTTATCCCATAAGAAGCAAGGACAAAACTCAGCAAAATTTGGGGGGAAGAAGATTTATTCTTAGTTTATGATTAGCATGTAAATTTCTTTAAAATAGATTTAAAAAAAACCTGCAAATTGTTGAAATTTCTGTTTATCATGGATTGATTTATAGTTAGAAAGATAATGATCAAGACAGTAAAATATGTTCCTTCTGTGAACAAATTAAATCCATAGTCAATTAAAAATCACCGCCATTCATTTTGTTTTCCTTTAAAAATATTTTACTTCTTCTTAATTTGCATACACATGTTAAAATATTCTTTTCCTTACCACATTCCAAGTAATGCTATCTTATAGTAATCTTATAATAAAGAAGTAAAAAAACAAATGAACAAATAAAAAAAACCAACAACTAAGCAATACATTGCAAAAATCTGATATCAGGTGTGGTATTCCATACCTATGACCAAATCACCAATAATCTCCACAAAGAAGAGGGATATCTTCAACTATCTGTTTTATAGGGACAAACTTGTCCATAATAATTCCAGAGTGGTAAATTTAATTTTTGGTGTCATTTTTATTTTTTTTTCTATTTGTTTTCTTTGTGAGAGATAATGGCACATAGGCTTTTAATAACAATGTTTACTGATGCTGTTGCAAATTTTAAAATTGTGGATGTGAATTTGCATATCCCATTCATAGAGATACATCAACTTTTTTTTTCTTATATTGCCTACTACCCTACTACTTCTCTCTACCTCTCTACTTCATAAGGTTTTGATAGATGGAGAACCTGAAATATTGATGATACATTCTGTCTCTGAAAGATGCTGCAACTGGTTATATTAGCACATTGTAGACTTTTGCCTTAAAACATCTGAAGAACAGCTTCCTGTTCAACTCTGGGAAGATAAAAACTAGTAAATTTTCCACATCTCTTTTGACCTTCTCTGTCCATTTTGTCCCAAAAAACAACTTATCTTCTTCTGCACAGTCTATAACCTGGACTAAATTGCTAGTTGACTGCCATCAAAGATTTCCCTAACTACCTGACCCCATGATCTGTCTTCATTGCCGTAACCACAGAAAAATATTCGTTCTAGAATAGAGCAGTTATCTTCTAATGAAGGGTACAAATATGATGTAAAAGAAAAAAATGCACATATACATACATAGTTTATATAAATACATACACACATGTATGTGTATATATGCATCACATATATATATGTGTATCTATATATATATGTATATATATGCATTATTACACACAGAGAGAATAATTCTCAATTAGCGTTTATTTAGTACCTATTATGTATCAGGCACTGTGCTAAGTACTGGTGATAAAAAAGAAAAGCAGACTACACTCCATATCCTCAAGGAACCAGCTGTCTAATGGAGGACATAATATACAAATAGGTATACACGAATAATAGTTATTTAGGAAAAATTTAGATAATAAATTGAGGGAAGTCACTACCATTAAGGGAAATGGGGAAATATTTCTTGCAGAAGGTGAAACTTTTTGCTAGTAATTATTGAAGGAACCCCCTGGCTTCCTTCTACCTTAACTGTGCTATGGGTCTAAGTACAACTAAGATTTCAGTGTCACTTGGTCACTCTGTGTGTGTGTGTGTGTGTGTGTGTGTATGTGTGTGTGTGTGTGTGTGTGTGTGTATGTGTGTGAAGACTGGAAAAACAAGAAGGGGCCAGGATAAAGGGGATGTTATATTTCACACTGGACCCAATATGGAGCCAAATAATTGGGGAGGGGTAATATGGCCAAACTTGTTCTTAAAATAAATTACTTTGGCAGCTGAGTCGAGAATGAATTGGAGTGGAGAGAGATTTGAGACAGAGAGACAAATGAAAAGGCTATGTTAATTTTACAATTGTCCATGTGTGAGTAATGAGGCCCTGTAACTGTTGATGCCAGTGAAAGGGGTGAGAAGGGGGTATAGTTGTAAAAGATAATTGTATGATAATTATATAATAATATGATTATGATAATTACATAATAATAAGTGACAATTGTATGATAATTGATGATTTTGGAAAGATAAAATCAAGAAAATGAAAACTTGGCAAGCGATTGGATATGGGAGAGGGGGTATGAGAGAGAGAGAGAGAGAGATACAGAGAGATATAGAGAAACAGAGACAGAGACACACACAGAGAGACAGAGAGAGAGAAAACTTGTACACCATAACTGTGGTTCTTCAATATTTGAACTTTACTGGCTAAAGATAAAATTTCATTGAAACAATAAATTCATACAACAAACAATATTTAAAATAAAACTACATAGGTAATTGACATTCCTTTGTGTTACCAACAAGATGCAAAGATAAGTTACAATTAAAATAACCATGCTATACAAACAAAATACTTGGTTGTCTAATGACAAAGGTAAATATAGTAGCTAAATAAATGTAATTATGAATACGAAGAGAGACATTTATATTTGATGGAATATTAATTGCTCACGTGGAGATCAAATCAATGTGATAAAATGACAATTTTCCTGAATTAATTTACATATTCCTTGTCATTAAAATGAATTCGCCAAATGATCACATTATACATTAAGAAAAAAATGAAATTCATATGCAAGGTGAAAAAGTTGAGAATCTCAAGGATAAAAGAAAAGTATCTCAAATGGGACTTGTGGTGGGTAAGAATAAAGAATTAAAAAACAGATTTCAAACTATATTAGAAAGTAGTTATCTTCAAAATTATGTTAATAAACACTGAGGGTCACCAATAGAACGGATCAGGTACAAAACAAAAGAAGCAATAAGTCTATTATTCTGGTATCTGGTAAATTCAAGGACCAAAGCTCCTGTAGTAAAGACTCACTAAACAGCAAAACCTGCTGAGAACACTAAAAAGGATTCTAGAAGAAAAAATCAGCTTAAACCTAACATTTCAAATATTACACAAAGATAAATTCCAAATGGATACATAATTCATATAAAATGTCACATCATAGACAATCTAAGAGAATCATGAAGAATGTAAAAGGGGGGGGGGAGTCAAGATGGTGGTTTAGAAGCAAGAGAACTCTCCATGGCTCCCCCCATCACTGCCTCAAATATCTATAAAATGTGACTCTAGACAAATTTAAAGTTCTAAAACCAAATGTTTAAAATATATATGTATGTATGTATGTATACATATATATGTGTGTGTGTGTGTATAAATATATATATATATATATATATATATGTAAAATCATTATTATTATTTACATGCAACTGGGACATAACATATACAGGTACTGGGGTATGGAGACCCATCTTGCCCTACCAGAAAGTCAGAGGGGTTATGGGGTATGATATAGGAGAGAGCAGATTGGGGGAGGGGGTATACAGTGGGATCAGTGTTTCGTGGGGCTGGATGGGGGAAAGACGGGGAGAAAATTTGTAACTCAAAATCTCATGGAAATGAATGATGTAAACTAAAAAAAAAATAAAAAGAGTTTGTCCACATAAATTCAATGCAATTCAAATTTAGAGAGGAAAAAAGTAACTGTGAAAGTGTTTTTGAGATCTGTAGCAACACATTTCAAATAGATCACATTAAGAGTCATTCTCCAATTGATGATTGTGGAAAAAAAGCAGTTTTCAAGGGAAGAAATAAAATTATTGATTGCTGTGCACCACTTGATAGCCATCATCAGGTGTGAGCAGAGACAAGCCGTGAAATAAATTGGGGCCAGGTGGGCAGTTCAGGATAGAACTATGAACTTCCTTTATTGATACAATGAGCAAGGTTTTTATAGAGCAATGAGACAAAGAAGGTAACTAGCAGCAGTCACTATGTTTTATGTTATTGTTTTGTTTAGTTCCATGATGTCAGGCAGATGATGTCAGACAAATCTTGAAGCCTATCATGTCCGTACTTTATCTAGTGTTCCTGTTTCACACTGAACAGGCTGTACACTCCCTTGTAGTTAGTTCCCTTTGCATCACTGCTATCAAGGTGAGTAAGAATTCAGGGTGCTCTGTTCCCTGCATGTCATGGAGTTGATGAGCCAGCATCCAGTTAGCCAGGGAGCAGCTGCAAGAAGCTGGCAGCTTCTATCTGCCTAACTGGAATTGGCACTCAACAATTGATAGCTGTATAAACTGTTCCATATTACCAACAAGCAGAAAAAATAATGCAAGTTAATAGGCAAATGAAATAAACTCTAGGTTCAACCTCATACCTAAAAAAATGATAAAGTGGATATAAAAAATGCTAAATAAGCAAAGGGATATAGGAAAACATGTACTGAAAATTCCTATGATGAAGCACTGCAGTCACAGACATTCTAGAGAGCAAGTCACTACGCTACCTACATATATTGACCCAAAGATACAACACTAAATCAATACCCCAAAGATTTCAAAGAAAGAAACCATATGTAGCAAAATATTCATCACTTCTTTTTAGTATCACCAAAAAAAACTAAACAAGGAAACATATTAGAAATGAAATTAGAGTTAGAAAAATAACAAGAGATTCTTAGGACTGGTATTATAAATGGGAAATTTCTGAACAAATTTTCAGAAATATAAAGAGTTAAAGACAGACAAATTATTATTTTATCATTATATGGATATAATAGAATACAATTTTGACACAAGGAAAGATGAAAGATAAAGTTCTAGAGAAAAAGAAATATCTTACTTTATTCTTTACTCCTTATCAATTGGCAAAAAAATAACAGTATCAAAATTTTTAATGTTGAAGGATATAAAAATTCTGATGTCATAACTGTGTACCCAGAAGATTTATGATAAAAAAGGTCATTTGCATTGTAAGAGATGTGTTGGATTCAGTATGTGTATTAATATTATTGTGGCTTTGTTAAGCTTTGGCTTCCCAGAAATAGGAAATGTGAAGGATTTGAGGTAGAATGGACACTGTGAGCTTCAGTATGGAATGGGAGCTGGATGAGAAAGTGGACAACCACCTGGATGAGGAACTGCATGAGGAGCTGGACGAGGAGCTGAGAGCTGCCTACCTGCGAATCCAGGTGACAGTTGGGTAGATTCAGTTAGGAGCAGGGACCATGGAAGAGGAACCATGAAATCTGACAGCCAGCCTTAAGTCAAGAGGAAAAGCCCTTTTCTTGGTTACTTAATGCTGACTGAGAAGATAATTATTTACTGTTACCTAGGGGTGGAGAACTTTGTGTCCCTTGTACTTTTTGTCCCTTAAGGAGACTTGCTCCTTGAGGATGATTGAGTTAAGGATTTACTGAATGATATCTTTTAAACTTTAGAACCATGTGGCCACTTTGGTGAAAACAATGTGGCCACTTTAGTGATAACTTCTTATGTTGTAGCGTTGTGAATACTGTACTTTGGTTTCTGTGAATGTTTTGCTTTAATTTACTGTAGAATAAATAGAGAGTTCACTGTAATATGTAATCAGAACCTTAAAACTGTTCAAAGCAGTAGTCCTCTGGAAAGGTGCTGGTGCTTGGCTTTATACAAAGCAAGACGTCATTAGTTGAGGCACAATACTTCAGCAGATGAAATGATCTCTCTGAGTATCAAGTCTCTCCAGATTATACCTATTGTAAGAAAGTAATATTTTATTTCTTGGTATATCTTTCTAACTCCTGGGGATATTCTTTGATTGGACTTTACCACCAGAATGTAATTTCATCTTCTTTTTGATTTTGTTTTAGACTTTTCTTTTACAATAATTTTTCTATAGCCCCACTTATTACTTAGATTCTACTGGAATTATTTCCTCTTCATAGTTGCACCATTTTCCTTGACTTCTCCTTCATAAGTAATTTGTATGCCTTCTGACTCTGCTTGTATGTGTCTAGAATCAATAATAATGTTTCCAAATCAGACATCCTAAAACGTTTTCATACTCCTTAAAAAATCAGTGTATTCTCCATAAACAAGAAGAAACAAGCAGTAACTTGAGGAATGGTGATAATCAGGGGTATCCAGAGGCAACATAGTGAAATGGGTAAACTTCTAATGGGCAATTAAGTGGCCCACTTGATAGAATGCTGGGCCAGGAGTAAGGAAGATTAGTCTTCCTGAGGTCAAATATGGCCTCAAAAACTAACTAGTTGTGCGACCTTGAGCAAAATACTTATGATTTTTGCACTAGTTTCCTGTTCTGAAAAATAATCTAGGGAACAAAATGGCAAATTGCTATAGTATCTTGGTCAAGAAAATTCTAAATTTGATCGTGAAGATTCAGACATGACTGAAACTACTGAATAACAAGAAAGCTCACCATTGTTTTCCTTTGTATCTTTGCCTTTTTCTTCCCACTATAAAGTTCTTTTCACCCACTCCTGCATATTTCATGTTCCTCAACACTACTGGGACCTGCTTTCTAGAAGTCTCAATTGCTAGTTATGAAAAATCCTGTGAATTATTGATACATTCTCTTCTCCAGAGCACATATTTTAAGTCTTTTTTTTGTTGTTAAAATATGGACTTAAACATTTTGTTTCCCTCTCTGTTAAGGGAATGGCATAATGTAAGAATATTTTAGGGAAGGAAATGACTCTGAAATCATCACATGCATAGCAATCCAGTATTTCTATGGTTAGGCCTATTAATAGTCCAGAATATACATTAGTATATTCATACTTATTGATTCATACACACACACACACACATATGCATATACATATATATGCATACATACATACAACATAATTCACACATAATTGAACAAATTATCAACCAAGAATTTTCCAGTATAGTTTTGAGGGATGACTGTTAGCATCAGTGTTCTTAAAAGATAAAAACAAAGGAAAATAACAGGTGTCACTCTCATCTTTCAAACAAATAGAGTTTCTTCCAGAATGAAGATAAACCAGTCTAATAGTTCTTGGATATATGGGATCCAGGCATACTTATGGAATGTACAATGAAGTCCAAACCAAATATTTTTGACATAAATAATTTAGGTGCGTAAGTTGATGAAGTATTATTATTTGGTGAGTTTTAGACATGCTTTTTAAGGGGTGTTATAATGCTTTAGAATACAGGTGTAGAAAATATTGGAGAACTCAAGCAGTTTCCAGGAGCCAAGATAGTGGAGCAAACAGTAGAAACCAATCCTCTCAAATTCTCATCCCTGAATACTCATAAAACAGTGTCCCAAAACAGATACTGAAATGGTGGAGCCAGTCTTTTGGTCCAGAATACTTATGCCTTGGCACAAACAAAGGAATCGTGGATGTCAGCATAAAGAACCACTACTTGTGATGCATGGGTATTCACCAGTAACTGAACCAACCAGAACTCTAGTGCAGGCCTGGGTGAGGATTACAATGTTTAGAACATGTCCACCTCACATAACCCTCCCAGCCCCCAGAAACTTCAGTGTAACCCTGAGGAAATGCAAAAAAAATAAATCCCACCTGGCCTCTATGAACACCAGCTGAAACAAGCAGCTCCAGTTCAATAGGAGGCAAGCTACAGCCTCTACAAACTTCTGTTGCCAACACCTGTGACCCCAGAAGAGAAGCCAGTTACCAGGCCCCTAGATCTCAGCACGAAGAGTGTGCAACAGTGTGCCCTGTCCTCCAGAACCACAGATCAGCTTTAAAGACAGGTAAAGGCCAACACTTTGAGCAAAGAGCAACATAGAGAAAAAAATACAATAGATTCTTACTGTGAGAACAGAGGAGATCAAAGCACTAATTTAGAAGAGGTCAGCATTGTCAATATGCATCTGAAACCTTATGGGTAATAAGAACTGCTCTTATTCCCCAAAAACACTTCTTGGAAGAGCTCAAGAAGGATTTCAAAAGTCAAATTAGAGAGGTAGAAGAAAACCTGAACAATTGCTTTATAAATAAAATTGAAAAATGGGGGGAAAATACACTGAAGTGAACAACTTAAAAACTAAATATAGCAAAATGGAAAAGGAAGTACAAAAGCTACATGAAGAAAACAATTAGAATCAGAAATAGAATTCAACAAGAGGAATCTAATGACTCAAAGAGAAATCAAGAACCAGTAAAACAAAATCAAAAGAATGGGAAAATAGAAGAAAGTGAATGACAATAATGAGATAACACACCAAAATTTATA
>CM053580.1:349646796-349672389 GCA_028627135.1 Pseudochirops cupreus | reverse complement strand
AGCCTGGCGCCACAGGCTCCACATGACCACATTCAGCCTATTAGGGAACAGAGTATACTTTCAAATATCCAAGGGTCCTCAGGGTCACGTAGCCACTTTAACAAAGGGCCTAGGGGCAGGGAAGATCTTCAGATTCCCATAACACTGTCTATAACTGGATCAAGACAAATGTGGACAAAGCTTTTCCCAAGGAAACCAAAAGAAAACGCTTAAGTGACCTTTTCTCATTTACAAAATCACATTGATTTTAAGTATTGATGAAACAAAGTAATAACTTACATATTTAAGATGAGCTCTTGTAACTCAAAAGACACATTGTGTGGGATAAAGGCCTTGGACTCAGAAGTTAGATTCTTTGGGTTTGGGCTCCTGTACTTATGAGATACACAATTTCTAAAAAGTCAATCAACAATTATGAGTTTCAATTTCACCATCTGTAATAAGGGACTGAAAAGCAACAAATTATAATGGCTAAAATGCAGAGGCTTGTAATCAGAGACCAATCGGTTAAATAATAAACAGTACCTCTTATTAAGTACCTACCATGTGCCCCTTCAAAACTAATATTTTTGTGATGATAAATTAGGGCATCTTTTGTCTCAGTTCATGTATACATACATACATACATACATACATACATACAAACATACATACATACATACAAACATACATACATACATATATTTTGTGGTTGGTTTTAGGCTCTGGGAACGCCTTTGATTGTCCCATTTGATCTGGCGTTCCCAGAGATCAAAAGACCTCCATTGTCTGTTACTCCAGGTAGCCTTCAGCTACCTCCCATCCTTGATCCTATCAAAATATTTATGACCAAATCTCTTACCCTTAAACTAGCCTAGCCTTCCATTGTCTATTACCTCTAGCTGTTTCCCACCCTTGATCCCATCAAAATCCCATTCTCTTGGTTCATGGAGCCTGACCTCAGTTGCATAAAGATCCTCCTTAGAAGGATATGAACAGGCAATTTTCAGAGGCAGAAATTAAAGATATTTATAAGCATATGAAAAAATACTCTAAATCACTATTGATTTGAGAAATGTAAATCAAAACAACTTTGAGGTACCACATCTCACCAGTCAGATTGGCTAAGATGACAAAACAGGAAAATGACAAATGCTGGAGAAGATGTGGGAAAATTGGAATACTAATGCATTGTTGGTGGAGCCGTGAACTGATACAACCATTCTGGAGAGAAATCTGGAACTATGCCCAAAGGTCTGTAAATATTTGCATACCCTTTGACCCAGTAATACCACTTCTGGGGTTGTACCCCAAAGAAATCATAGAAGTGGGAGGAAGACCCATATGCACAAAAATATTTATTGCAGCTCTCTTTGTGGTGGCAAAAACCTGGAAATTAAGGGGATGCCCATCAATTGGGGAATGGCTAAATAAGTGGTGGTATATGAATTGGAGGTAGATTCACCCTTTTCATTTTTTATACTCATAATTTGGTATTCTTCTTTCTTTTTTTTCATGAGATGGGGCTATTTAAGTAATTTACTTTCTCCTCAGTTAATCTGGGCAACTTACATTTCTGTATATATTCATCCATTTCACTAAGATTGTCAAATTTATGTGCACACAATTGGGCAAAATAATTCCTAATTATTGTTTTAATTTCCTCCTTGGAGGTACATTCACCCTTTTCATTTTTGATACTCATAATTTGGTTTTCTTCTTTCTTTGTTTAATCATATTGCCTAAAGGCCTATCAATTTTATTGTTTTTTTTCATAAAACAAGATCTTAGTTTTAATTATTAATCCAATAGTTTCCTTAATTTCAATGTTATTAATCTCTCCTTTGGTTTTCATTATTTCTAATTTAGTATTTAATTGGGGATTTTCAACTTGTTCTTTTTCTAGCTTTTTCAATTGCATGCCCAGTTGATACAATGGCCTTTTAATTAATCTGCCTGCCTTAAATTCTACTCTAGTCCATCCTCTACTCAGCTGTCAAATTGATGTTGCTAAAGTGCAGGTGTAATGGTAATGGCATTTGAAAATCTTCCATGCCCCTTTTATTGGCAAGCTAACAGTTACTTAGCACTTATGTTCAAGTTTATAATTGTTTCAAGTATTAAGACCCAGAACTTGAGAATCCCACAGAGAGATGTACTTGCTGACATAATAGGAAATGGTGGGGCAGGGAGGAGCTAATATTATATATAAGGAGAGCCCCAGGCTGGAGAGAGAAGAGATTTGGAGAACAGAACTTGTGGTGACAGAACTCCTTCTGAGAGCCAGCCAGAACTTCTGCTAAGATTTTTCTTCTGAGAATTTCTTCTGAAAACTTCTGCTGAGAACTTCTGAGAGCTAGCTAGAATTTCTGCTGAGAACTGCTGGGAACAAGAACTGCTGGGAGCCAAAACTGCTGCCAGCAAGCAGTGTGGAGGCATAGCAGCTATTGTGAATGAGGAGAGGAAGATCCTTGTTTGAGGGAGTGACTGAGGAGAGGAGGATCCTTGCTTGAGGGAAACTGTTTTGTTGTGAAGGCTTGTAAATGCATGTGTCTGCTACATTAACTATGTGTACCAACTTCATGGTTACTGTAATGCCTTTGAACTTCTGGTTTTGGGATTTGGTTTTTCTGGTATTTGAATAAAGGCTTTGATTCTGTTCTCCATGTGGAGAGCCTGTTACTTTTTATGATTCACAACTGTACCAGTATATTCATAGCCACCATGGTCATTATGAATATTGTATTGTTGTTACAGCAGGTCTGATCATTTCATTTTCTCCCCACGCTCCAGTCCCACACATTTAATATACAAAATGGCTTCATATTACTTCCGGAATCAAATATAAAATTTTCTGTTTCTATTTTAAAGCACTTCATAATTCTTTCCTTGCCCTAACTTTTTTAACACTCAATTCCTTTCCACACATTGTATGATCCAGTAATACTGCCTCTCTTAGTATTCCTCACATAATAACACTTCATCTCACAGCTGTGGACATTTTTACTGGGTAGTCCTGTGCCTAAAATTATTTTCTTCCTCATCACTATCTCTTTGTTTGCCTGGCTTCCTTTATATCCTAGCAAAAATCAGTTCTTCCCAGGAAGCCTGTCCCAATTCTCCTTAATGCTAGAACCTTGCCTCCATGATTATCTCTTATTTATACTGCATGTCTCTAATTTATAGATAGTTGCTTGTATATTTTCTTTCCAATTGAATTGCAAACTTCTTGATAGAAGAAACCATTTTATTTCTTTTTTTTCTTACTTCCTTGGCATCCCCAGTTCTAAATAAAGTGCTTTGCACAGAGTAGACACTCAATAATTCCTTGTTGATTTGAATTACTGATTTTTATAAATTACTCCCATGCATAGAATGCATACCTTTCTTACCTCTTCCTCTTAGAATTCCTAATTTCTTTCAAAAATCATAGGTTGCATTCTCCATAATGTAGCCTTGGAACTGATCTGTATCAGTCGCCCTGGCATTCCACAAAAGAAATTTCCTACTTCAATGAAATTAAACCTCAAGACCAAAATATGCAAACATAAAAATAGTATTAGTACCGGGTACATCAAGACGGAGACAAGTAAAATGTCAGAAAAGAAAGAATGAATGGATACAAAAACAATTGCTCAGTGTTTACCATTTGCTAGGACCTATGCTAAACTTTGGGACACAAATATAAGCAGTAGCAACAATAACAACTAGAGAAAGAGTCAGTGCCTTTGAGGAGCATACCTTCTCATAGGGTAGTTAGGACTAAAAAGGGTTTTTGTATTCAGGAATTTCACAGGGATGATGAGTGGTGTCATTAAAAAAACAATTATTGAGATATTATTCTGAGGAATGAGAGCTGACATTCACTTACTGTTTCTGGAACTTGTTGCAAGGGAGCAGATTGAACATATGTCAAGGCATGATGAGGACTATAGAATAAGAGCAGGATGGTAGGTCTGTATCCAAGAAGTTTTGATAGACTCTCACCAATTAGAAAACTGGGAATCCAATAGTCCAGAGTGGGAGTGCTGGTTCAGAGGTATAGACTGCAGGGTATGAGAGTTGCATGCATAGAATATTTAAATAAAATATTTAAATAAAATCTAGATGAAATATGATAAATAAAACATTTAAATGAAAGAGACTAATGAAAGAATGACAAAAATTTACATTACTGATTCATTAGATTGTTTGTATTGTAAGCACAAGCAAGGTGGCATTTTTGTTGTTTTCTTTTTGGAGTTCAGTTTCCAAGGGTCAGGCTAAATTGTAAGCATTAATCTCCTTTGAATCCTGATAATTCACAGTTGTGCTGAGTCAGTAGGTTTTGTGTCTTCTGACTCTGAGCCAATCAGGGGCCAAGTGTTATATGTTCTGGGTGGTTAGTATTTTGTTCAGGGGGTTTGCTCATGAGAAGGACCTTTTGATTTCCAGTGGAGACTCAGTAACCATATGTTCAGAACCGCCTCAACTCCTCAGATTTCTGTGCTCCCTTGATCCAGTGATATATATGTAAAGTATTTAGCAACATTGCTAAGTTCAGACAGGTGGAGCCCTGTCTGTTGATCTTTGTGATAATTTCTCTGCTTGTATTTTCCATACTTAATTCTTTCTCTGCAATTAAAGTAGGATTTTTAACCCCTTTAAAGCTGTCTTTCCTTTATAAAGCAGATAAAAAGAACCTGTGCAAGCAGACCTTCCTGGATGTGCTATGGTGCTTGCTATTACAGTATTCTTTGCATCACCACTGAAATCTGTTTGCCCAAGAGTGCTCAGGGAAAGTTTCTTAAACTGGTTTCCATAGACTCCCCCACAGTGGGTCTGGGAATAGTTTTCTCTCTCTCCCTCTCTCTCTCTCTCTCTCACACACACACGCACACATACACACACACACACACTATATGTATATATTATACACACACAAACACGTTCTGCATATGTATAAAATTTTCACTGACATCTAACTGAAATTTTATATTTTCTTAAATCATGATTTTTAAAGACATTATTTTGATAAAAGCTTCATAGACTTCAGCCTGCCAAAGAGGTCCATTACACACAGAAAATTTAAGCACCCCAGGTACACAAGATCATTTGGTTTGTTCCAGTTTACAATCCTTTTCTGAAGGTTTATCAATGCTCAGGTAACTCAGATGTTTCAAATGGCATGCTAGCAGAGCACAAGCTCTAACAGATTCTGTGAAACCAAAAGAGTTTTGTTATTGGATGGGTGATGAATCATGGATGTATGAGGATTAATCCAATCATATCCAGAAAAATATGATATTCATAACTTGGTCATCAAATAGTAAGTTCTTATTTTATGAGCTACAATACCAAATAGAGAAGAAATGACTAAAAGTTGGCAGTACAGCATAGTGAATATAAAGGTAACCTAAGAGTCTAGAAGACCTGGGTAAGAGTATATCCAGATATAAATTATCTGTGTCACCCTGAGCAAGTCTCTTCAACTGTCATATCCTAAGCAATTTGAGAGCTCTGAGATGCAGAACAGATGCTAATCTCCATTGGTTGAAGGAATTTCCTCACAAAATTCCCTCCTTATACCAATAAAATTACAGGTCTCACCAAAAGCCAAGATTTAACAAATACTAAGTGATAGAATGTGGTTCTATTAGGAATGTGTGAATCTACATTGGGGAGGAGGTACATTCTCTGATAAATGCGCTAGTCCTTTGAAATGCTGAAGTATTTGGAAAAATAAAGAAAAAAAATTCTTCCAATAATTAAAAAACAAGCACTTACTAAGTGCTCACAAAGTACCACACCAAATTCTAAGCACTGACTAAATAATGACATCAGAAAAAAATGTGAGGAAATTATAGACAAAATTATGGATTATAACAAAGTATTGAATTATGAAGTGTATTTCTTTTAGATGTGTTGATTGAGAATGGAAATAAAATGTCTTAAAGTTTGTAAAAGGTTCTTGGAAGATATGTACAATATTGACATTACAGTTCGTTGTAGAGACATTTCCCATCTTCAATAGTGTAACTAATTGAAGTCCAGTTGTTTTTCTTTGGTGAAGCCATTTGATAAGCTCAGAAACCAACACATCTTTCAAAGCCTTGTAAATCCTGACTTTTAATTACTATAAAAGAGATTTTTTTACTTTGGACCTTATATCACTAATGGCAGATTGTGAGAAGAAAAAAAATGTTCCAGAATCACATCTATCATAATAAAAGGAGATAACCTCCCTTCAAGAAAGCCCTTTGATTATGAAACGGGAACACATACACTTGCTAGTTATGTCCTTGCTTGAGACTCCCCAGACTACCACAAACTTACAGCTATGCAAAATAGACTCCCAGAGCAAATTCAATATTGTTCTTTGCTGCATAATGACACAATACCAAATTTAAAACTTCTGAATTCAAAATAAGTTTGTTTTTCACATATAAAGATAAGGACTAGACCTGCGATTTCACTGGCTTAAAGAATGCCAAAAAGAAATTCTCACAAACTCTCAGTACCCTAGAAAACTCTCTAAACTCATAAATTGCAAAGAAGGTTGCATTAATAATTTGAATTGTCCGAAGTCACACAGTCACTATGTGACCAGTTTTAAGTTAAACTCATATCTTCCTGGCCTTGAGGTTGGGTGTCTATTCATTAAGCTATGCTAGCTTTCTCTAAGCATCCAATTCAAATAAATAGGAAGTAACTACATGGGCATTCCATCAGTCAATCTTTCAACAACCATTTATTCAATGTATCTAACATCATTGGAAACTTAGCTGTGTTATGTTAATTGAAATTCCATGATAGCTAAAGACTACCCCTAAAAGTATCCAATAATTATCATTGTGAACATTTTGAAAAAAATATTTCTCAAATAAATTATCCACTTTCCTGATTCTTTCATGGGAAATATATTTAACATAATTTGACATTTTCTTGATGATTCAAGGTTATCATTGTGTACATCAATTATTATACCTTATGGTAGTGTGGGTATTTTCCCCCTGTTTCTTTCCTCACTGTTAGGTTGTCAGAGCAACTAGTACTCTTGAAATATGATTTCTAAATTTTCTGCATTCCTGGTTCTAATATGCTGTATGTGAAAAATCAACATTGTTACTATTCTTTGTAAAATAAGTAAATAAGTGCTTATGTTTGGTCAAAGTAACTCCTCTGCTAAGCAAATACACATAAACATGATATAAGAAAAATAATGGGATGCATTTAAAAGACATTGGATTTGTTATTGTAAGACCTGGATTTCAATTAATTTTTATCAAATGTATATTATATATTAACTGTGTATAAAGCATATAGCTAGACTCTGGGAATACAGAGAATAATAACAAACTTTTCCCTATATTCAAGAAGCTTACATTCAACAGGGAGGATAGTTAGCAGGATGTAGTGAATAAAGCATTAGGAATGGTCAGAGGATATTGCTTTCTATCCGGCTTTGGCCCTTTTTCTCTATGTGACTGAGCATATCATTTATCTCTATGCCTTAGATTTCTCATCTGTAGAATGAAGGAGTTGGAACAGATGATATCTAAAATCTCTTCTAGCTCTAAATCTATAATCTAGAATGATAAATGAAAAAAAAATATAGAGAAAATTGCACACATTAATTGTAAGGGGGTAAGAATACTACCAATAGCGTTACTCTTTGAAGGAAGCAAAGGATTCTAAAGAACACTAGTAAATAGGAAATTCATTTCAAACACTGAGGACTAACTGGGCAAGAACATGGGGAAAGAAGATGGGATATCACAGAGAGGGAACATTCAGTCAACCAGTTTCACTAGAACAGAGAATGTAAAGGGGCTGAATGAGCTTGGAAAGACTATATTATTATGGAAGCCTTTATATCTATATTATGGAAGGCTTCAAATGCCAGATTAAGAATCTTGTGTTTTGGGGGTGAGTAGGTGGCTCAGTGAATAAGAGCACCGGCTCTGGATTCAGGAGGACTTGAGTTCAAATCCAGCCTCAGACACTTAACACTTACTGGCCGTGTGACCTTGGGCAAGTCACTTAACTCCAATTGCCCCTGCAAAAAAAAAAAAGTAAGTAAAACTCGAAATCTTATGGAAATGAATGTTGAAAATTAAAAATAAATTATTTATAAAAAAGAATCTTGTGTTTTACTCAGGAAGAAAAGGGGATTAACTGAAAATATTTAGAAGAGGAATAATATAATTGAATTGGTTTTGATATCAAAATAGTAACTTTAAAAAAAAATAAAGCATTGGAAATGCAAAGTCAGGGAGACCAATTAGGGTCCAGGGTCCTCTTCAATACCCCTGATATGAGTTGATAAAGCCATCTATGTGGAAAGAAGGGGTTGTATGAAAGAGATGCTGTGGAGGTAGAATCAACCGCACTTGATAGCAGATGGTATGTGTGTCAGTGGGATTGAGGGAAGTATTAAGGATAACTCCAATTAATAAATTAGCATTTTAAAGTACTATGTATGTTCCAGATATATGCTAATAACTAAGATAGAAATCCTGAGGATTAAACAATTTGTATTCTCAAAGAGCTTACATTGAAATAGTGGAGAAAATAAGCATGAGTGTGTGTAACCTAGTCTTGTCTGTACATACCCAATTCAGCTACTAACACGGAAGCAACCTTGTAAGGCCTGTGGAATAGTTCCAAAGTTTTTTCCTTTTTAAATGGACACCTCTGTTTCCCCTGCTACTTGGGTGAAGATATCCCCCTTTAATTAGCTTCTTGTGATTTTAAGACTTTTGAGACTGAGCCATTTGTTTTGTTCTCTTTTTATCCACTAATATTTGCTGTGTTCAGAGGGTGAAGACAACAGTTTGTTCAGTGCATAGATTCAATGAACTAAACTGGTCAGAGAGGAAGGATTTCTTTCCCCTTCTCTTTGTAATAATAATGCAATATTCACAATACCTACAGTGGTTATGAATATGTTGGTATAGTTGTGAATCACAAGATGTAGCAGACTCTCCACATGGAGGGCAGAAGCAAAGCCTTTATTCAAATATCAGAAAACTGAGTTGCAGAACCAGAAAGCCAAAGTCATTACAGTAGCCATGAAGTTGGTACACATGGTTAATGCAGTGAACATCCCCATTCCCAAGCCCTCACAACATAACAGGCTCCCTCAAGCAGAGATCCTCCTCTCTCACATGTGGTAGCTCCTCAGCTGGTTCTTGGAAGTTCTCAGCAAAAATTCCCAAAGGAAAGGTCTCAGCAGAAGAAAGGTCTCAGCAGAAGGTCCAGCTTCCAGATGCTTACCCCAGGAAATTCTGCCATTCCCAGCTGGGGCTTTTCTTTTTATATGCCTTAGCTCCTCCCTGTTCTGCCCCTCTGTTACATCAGCAACTTCATCCCAAGGTGTTAACTACTTCTGTGTTAATTAAATAGCTTAAACAAGGTGTTAACTTGAAACAAGGTGCTAAGTACCTGCTTTCTTGCCAATACAAAGGGGAAAGGGAAGACCTTCAGATTCTATTAACATTACACTCTCCTTTTGTGTACCCTGGTTCCGACAAATTAGCCTGGGGGAATTTTTTTCTCTTTGTTTTTTTGTTTGTTTATTTATTTGTTCATTTAATAATTCATTCATTCTTTATTTATTTTATCATTTTCCTTCCTGGTTTCAGGTCTCAGCAGTGATCTCCACCAGGCTCAGTAGGAACCATGGCAACCTTGGAGTGAAGATTTCAGAAAGGATGGTATAGTCATCCAATCCAAGTTGCCTGGGACTTGAGATCAAAGGGAGAATGCTTATACTTGTAACTAGGAATATGCTATAGAAGAACTGAGATGCTAATCTCCTTCCCCTTTGGCAGAGACTGAATTGGTACAAAGGGGAGGAGATTTTGCCTTTGATGTGTTGTTGGAATAAATTTTTATATTTGTATCTTTATCTTTTGAAGTAAGTATTTCTATATAAATACTAATCTAACTCAATGGCTAACTGTAACCAGGGTCTAATGGATCATATGCACTAAACTTGGGAAGCTCCATAGGCAGGGCTTGGAGATATTTGCATAGAGCCTAAACATTTAAGGATGGGAGAGAACTCTGGTGGGGAGGAGGTGGGTGCAAAGGACTCTAACCTACCTGGCCTTCCAGGCAGTGAGGGCCAGGGTAGTTTGAACGTATAGATACATATATACTTATATTTCCTTGTTAGTTTTGGATACTGTGTGATATCTATTTCCAAGAATTATGATATAAATGTAGTTAAGATATTATGAAACAGTGATTCTCATCTTTGGGAAACTTATATCTAGGAAGCATATGTAGAATTGCTGAAGAACTCACTCAGTAATATATATTTTCTGGTTTAGTTAATACAATTTTTATTACTTATTCAGTAAGGGAAGAATTAAGCAATTATGCTTGAAGAACCATATTATATCCATAGTCTATAACCAATCTAAATATTACTATCCATTTATGCTCTTACAATTGGATTAAGCAAAAAAATGATAGATGGATAGTGGTGCAGTGAGAAAAGACAAATGTGTGGAGTGCAATAATGACTGTGGGAAGTATAATGTTAGGAGGGGTATATTGACTGAGTTGTGATTGGGACTATTTGGGACAAGAATAGTAAGTCGATTAGTTGGTTTTTTCTTACTTTTACCATGATCTGAAGACCATGGGTTTTCATAAGAACACAATTTCTCATAGTTTATTCAGGTTAGCCATACTCAAATCTATCCACAATAGAGACAACTTGTTTCTGCAGTATTTAGAGAGTACTGACACAGAGTTGGGAGGAGATGAGTTTAAATTTGGACCCAGAGGCTTATTAGCTGTGTGATTCTGGGCATGTCACTTAACCTCTCTTTGCCTCAGATTGCACAATTTTAAATGGGTATAATAACAGCAACCTCTTCACAAATTTATTGTGAGGATAAAGAGAGAGGATTCTAAAACATTTAGTATCATACTTGGATTATAGCAAGTACTATATAATAATATAAATGCTTGGTTTCCACCATTATCTCAAAGTTTTCATGGTAATATCAAGCTGTCTAGAAGTACAAGACAAGTAGCATCATATAGTGGGAAAAACAGAGGCTTTGGATTTATAAGACCTTTCTTCAAATTGAAGCTCTGTTATTTATGTTTTGAGTGTCCTTACAATAGTGATTTAAATTGTTTGAATCTCAGTTTTTTGATCCGTGAGTTTTGACTACGTCAGAGGTTCTTAGTCTTTTTTAATATAAAGACACTTTTTAACTTCTGTGAAGCTTAACAAGATAGAAGTGGTACCATTAGTAGGAACAAAAATAATCATATCTGATGTGAAGGTATAGTTTTTACTACGTAAAAAACACTTTCAAAAAATATCTTATTTGATCCTTATAACAACCTTGAAGTAAGTACTGCTGTATTATCACTTTTTATAAATCGAGTAAATGAGGCTCCAAGAAATTAACTGATAATTAGCATAATTGTTTAAGAAAATACATGATAAAATATTTTATGAGTTGAAAAACACTTTTAAGTGGAATCCCTCAGGGAAAAGTATTATATACATATATTGGAAACTAGTTATTTATTTATAATAATTTACATGAGACATATTTATTAATTCTCAAAAGTTACATTTTTTTGTCAGTGGATTGTCAGATCACTTGCAATATCTCTATGGCTTGGTAGGATTCCTATACCCAAAGGGTGGAAACTACTGGATTAGAAGATATTTCAGGTCTTTTCTAGTTCAAAGTTTATGAATCTATATGACATCCTAGGTCAAATTGAAAAAGACATCATCCTTATTTTTTCACAAAGCTTTATATGAACCCATTCAGAAAATAATACTAATACACTGGTCTAGATTGAATATGATAGGACAGAAGTTGGTATTGGGAACTATCCAAAAGAATCATGTATCAGAGGAACCAGTCTAGTCACAAAGGAACTTACCTGAACCCATTTTGCAAGTTAAGGGAGAGAAAATAGGTATTTAATTCTGAAAAGTATTATTTTCTCTTCAGGTAATCTACCTCTGAACTCCTACTCTATTATAATTTGTGAACCTAAAACAAGATGTTTCCCTAGGCTAGACTCTAACTCTGCTATTGAGGTATCATTACATTTTTTATTTTTCAATGTTCACTACATTCACTGTTCCTGCCTTTGTCATGACAACTTGATCCCAGTTTTCTAAGTACACTTTCTGTTTGCTCTGTTTATTTTACTATAGATACTGATGTCTGTTTCCTCCCTGAACTTGAAAATTGAACTTGACTCTTGGATGTTCCCTATGTTTTTAATTTGGTTGGACATTCTTGACTCTATTCTGTATCCCCTAAATAATTAACTCAGTCAGAGTGACTCAGACAAAAGTATTAGCATACTTAGTGGTTACATAGTGCATCTGAGGAACTATTTAAAGATGTCTACTGGGTTGGCTTTCTTTTTACTTTGTCTCAGTTCCATAAATATTCCCTAAATTTTGCCCGATAGACTGGAAGAATTAATTCACCTTGCATGACTTAGCAATTTCCTTCCAGACGATAGGTACATTTTTCTCTCACAAGTTTGCCATTATCTCACCAGGCCGATTCTAGGAGGGTTGCTAAGTTGGAACAAATGTAAAAAGAAAAAAATAGGTTTATTCTTATTCCCTGCTGAATTAACTTTATGCATTTGCTTTGTCTCCAGAAATTTGACTAAGAGATATTGTTACTTTCTATCTAAAACTTTAGGGTCCACTTATGAACTATGCAGGGGGACTTATTTTATGACTCTAAAATCATTTTTTTCAATGTTTTGTTTCTTTTACTAGGAAAAAAAGGATTATGAAAATTGTTTTCCCATTATTCACCACATATGGATTCAGACATCATTCAACCTATGCTTAATCACCTCCTGGGAGGGAAAGCATCGGTGCTTCTAAAGCATCTCAATCTACTTTTAGATCCAGTCAAGCTTATACTATTTACAACTTTCATATATTGCCCTGTTTTCCATGATGAAGAATAAGTTTAATTCTTCCTCTATCTGAAAGCCATTCAAGTAATTGAATATGATAATTATGGTCCTTTCCAGCCAAGAATTCTTCAAGATTCTTCACTATAAATATCTTCAGTTCCATCAATTGTCAAAGATGATAACAAAACAGTTATCTAATATATTTGTAATTTATATACACATATATAATATACAAATGCATTTGTAATATACATATATATGTATTACCTTAAGATTTGCCACATGTTACTTGCAACAACTCATTTGATCCTAACAACAGCCATATGAAACAAAAGCAACAAGTCTTCTTATTCTTATTTTAGAGATGAGAAAAGTGAGTCCCATATAACTTATACAAGTTCACACAGCTAGTAAATGGATAAGTTTGTCTTTAGATCCAGCTCAACAACATGCCTCATATGGTGTATCTTAGGGTTCTGGTTGCCTTCTAGCACAGGAGTTGTTAACATTTTTTTTCCCCTAACATGGATCTCTGAAGCAGCCTGATGAACCCTATGTATTACTTTTTAGAATAGTTTTTAAATGTATAAAATAAAATAAGATTTCAAAGGACCCCAATTATATTAAAATATGGTTGTTAAAATAAAAACAAGAAGTTTATAGACCACAGTTTAAGAATCATTGATCTATTTTCTGTTCAACTTATCAGTGCCCTTTCCAGAAGTGTGACCCTCCGAACTGACCTGTTCCAAAACTGTTCTGACCAGGAGAAAGGTACTAAGTTTTGGAAACACGTTTAATTATAGACAATCACACCATATAGCTGAGAGGAAGGAGAAAAAGCTATGTCTTTATTCCATTAATATTGTTTTATGTCAGTCAGTCAACAAGTATTTATCAAGGACTCTTCCAGGCTCTTTGTACTGGGGCAACAAAGAAAGGTAAAAAAAAAAAAAAGTATGCCTTTAATATCATCCACTTCCCCTCTTGCCACCACTAATGAATTCTGACAATTAAAAAAAATACATAAAGATTTGTGTTGAAGAAAATTTCTATTATATCTATAGGTAACATTTAAAAAAGAATGAATGAATAATGAATAAAGTGTTTATTAATTACTTACTATTTGTAATGCGCTGGGCTAAGCACTGGGGATACAAATAGCAATATATAACAGACTCTCAAAGTGCTGAAATTTGAATGGGGAAACAATATATAAGGAAGTGTGTGTGTGTCTCTCTTTATATATATATGTATATATATATTGAATTTTTATATATAATATATAATTTAATATATAATATGTGAATTATATATATATATATATATATATTGAATAATATGACTGGGTCAAAGACTTTGGTGACAAGAACTTGCTTTTCTATATGTTTGATAAGTATAACTATAGGAGAAGTGGGTGGCTGCATTTACAGAGGGGTTGCTGCACAAGAAATTGGCTGCAGACATGAGGCTATAAGCATCACTACTCCAAAGGCCTTTGGTGTCAGAGCCGAAAGCGTAAAGGAAGATGGCGGTGGTAGATTGGCCTGTCCAGCACACACTGACTCTGGTCTCTCTCTCACTGTGCCTTGCTGCTTTAGCTAGGATCACTTGTGGGGCTTATAAATGGAAGGTGACTGGCAGTTGATGGGGATAACTGGCCCCTTCTCCACAAAAGCAACCACTCCAGATAAAGGTTGTGAGTACTGAGATGAAATCAGGAATACTGTCAGGGAGATAGTGCCATTATCATGGCTCTTGTGCCCATCTAACTATTGGTGTTAGTTGGTGAATTGATATTGATTGTGGTGATAAGGACGACGGGTTCCTTCTCCACATGGATTTCTCTTTTCAATTATTGCTGTAGGAGCAATACTGGAAGCAGATCTACTGACTTGGAGGACACCGTGATTCCCAAGGTTCTTATGTTCAGGATTCTGCATTCTCTACACTAGTGTCTTAAGGGAGATAGTAGTCAAGGTATTAGCAGTGGTGCTTTAATTTACCTGACATTTGCTCCCTGCCATCTAGACCCTAAGATGCTGTGATGCTTCAGTTAGGCTGACTTGCCTACTTTTTGAAAGGCATTTGGCAGTTGGTAAAGATGGCTTGAACTGAGCTAGTCTAAAATCAGTAAGGAGCCATAGACCAGCTCCAGATAATTAGAACACCAATAGAAGATGAGAAAATGCTCACTTTCTTTATGAGAAAGAAAAAGTGAGAAAGAAGAGTAAGGTCTATGGAACATTTTTACTTTTTCTGATTATTTCCTAGTAGTTCTGAGACAACAGATTTAATATGTTATTACTATCTGCCAGAGACCAAGGGCTTAGAAACAGCCTATAATGTTTACTATCTTTATGACCTTGACTAAGTCACTAAATCATCCTGAACCTCTATTACCTCATCTGTAAAATGAAAGAGGTTTGACTAGTTGGTCTTGGAGGTCTCTTCCTTTGATCTCATGACTAGTTGACTCAGATATAGGTACTAAGGATGTCACTGTCACAACAGTAAACTTTTCTTAGTTCCAGATTTACAGATTATATCTTTAACTAACTCCAATCATCCCCTGTACAAAGATGGGTCTAAAATTTCAGTTGATCAATGTGAATCTATTAACATTACTGGAAAAAAGGTTCAAATATTTTATTATTCTCATTTACAAGAGAAGCCAATCATACCATCTCCCAAAATTACATGAGAGATGTCATTGCAGAGAACATTCTGTGTAGGTGAATTTTATAACAACTTTCTTAGAAATCCATCTGAAAGAAATACAAGGTCCCAGAGACAATGCTAATTACTATTCTCCCTCAAATTTACTATCTAAATTGAAGAGAGAAACAGACAGACAGACAGATAGGCAGACAATGTTCATTCATCAACCTTTAGTTTCCTGACATGGATTAATTTGCTATGTAGCAAGATCATATGGGATGTACATCCTGTATGTGAGATGGATACATCCTAAAGCATGCACTTTCCTTTTGAGTCAAAATACTTATAGCAGTGAACACTTATGGCAATGCTTGTTAATGTCCCCATGTTATCTCCCAACAACAGAGCCATTAATGTGTCTCTACTGTAATTGTATGCACTATAGTCTTATTTACTTCATTAAATACAGTGCCAGACTGCACTTCTTAGGGAGATAAGTTCATTTCCTGCTCGAAGGGCCATGAAGATGAAAGTGGGGAAGTATTAAAAGATATTTTGGGGACTGTTTATTAAGAACTGGTCAGTGTTTACCTCTGAGCTGTGAAACTACTTAAATATTGCCTTATTTAATGAGTCACCACAATCAACTGGATTCTTAAAAGCAAATCCTTCCAAGCTATAAAACAGAATGGCTTTAAAAACAGTTCTTAAGTAATTTTCATTTGCTCATAGCATCTGATTTTTAACTCAAGGTCACATTGGAGAAGACATCTTTCTATAGATAGAATCATATCTCAGTCACTATGTAAATTACTACTAACATATAGACATAGGGAGATGTTGATAATACAGAAGATAATACCAGTGAATAATAATCATAATTCACATTTTGAAATCACTTTAAAATACTCTTGCATGACAACAACCACATTCTCAAGGAAGAGAGCATAAGTATTAATGTCAGAGGTGTAATCTGGGTCTTATGACTTGGCCTTTGATCCAGGACACCGAAATTTAAGGGGATGTTGAAAACATTGCAAATCCTTTAGCAGCATTGAGATTATTGTTTAGCCCCAAGTTAGTATAATCCACCTTTCAGAGCTTTGTTAAAAAAGCTTGACTACAGAGCAAGTGGAAATGGGGCTTTGTGTGAGGAGGAGGGGATAGTTTTTTTTCTTTTTTTTCCCTCTGTGGACATTAGGCGACCTTTAGATTTCAGCTGGGGACAAACTTATCAGAGTAACACTGAAACTGATGTTGGAGAAAGAGACTTGGTAGAAGAAATGGACCAGAGCAAAGTGGTAGAGAATCAATAAGGAAAAAAAAAAAGAAGCAGACACCATTACAAGCAGTAGATGTGAACTGAGGGTGCTAGGGAACAAAGATGGAGTTGAAAATGAATTCTAAGTGTTCTAAGCTTGGACAATGATGATTTTTCAAGTGGGAACTATGTCCTGAGTGACTATTGAAGCACTAGTTCAATTTTCTCTGGAAAGATAGAGATTAGAGTTTTGAGGGTCCTTCTCTCTTCACATTTTCTTCTGTTTGGATGGGAACAATTTCTCTCCTAATTTCTTGACTCACATCTCCAGCTGCCTATTAGACCTCTCCAACTGGATGTCCTATAGATATTTGAAACAGAACTCAGTTGAATTTATCTTTTTCTCTATCTTTGACCTCTTCTAAACTTCCCTAATAATGTCAAAGATATCAGCATCCTTTCAGTCACTCAGGCTCACATCCTTCATGTCATCCTTGATAACTTAATTCTCTCAAACATACCTGATATGCAATCAATTGACAAGTCCAATTTTAGCTTGATAACATTTCTCATATATGGCCCCTTCCATCTTCTGTCACTGCCACTATTCTAATGCAGACTGTTATCACCTGAAGTCTGGATTATTTTAATAGTCTGTTGGTTGGTCTTCCTGCCTCAAGTCTTCCCCTAATCCAATATGCCCTCTACTCAGCTGTCTAATTGATCTTCCTAAACTTTCTTCTGACCACTTCATCTCACTAGTCCCAATTTATAAATTCCAATGATTTCATATCACTTGGAAATCAAATGTAAATTTCCCTTTTTCACATTTGAAAGCTTTCCTAACCTTCCCTCCTCCTTACTTTTTCAGTCTTTTTACATATTATTCACCCCCATGTGCCCCAAAATCTGGCAACACCAGTCTCTTTGCTGTTCTTTGCACAAGGTACTCTATTTCCAACTGTGCAGTTTCTCTGGCTATCTCCCAAGTCTGGGATAGTCTCCCCACTCTTCTCTGCCTCCTAGCTTCCCTGACTTCATTCAAGTCTCAGCTAAAATCCACCTTCTGCAAGAAGCCTTTTCCCATCACTTTTAATGTTAATGCCTTCTCTCTTTTTATCTCCAATATTTCCTATTTCTATCTTTTTAGTACATATTTTATATGGTTTCTGCAATCAAGCTTTTAGCTCTGAGAGAGCAGGTACCATGCTAGATGCTTTAGAAATACACGTTGACCCACTGCCTCTTAGTCCTATTCCCTTCTAGGCTATGAGCCTGAATTATTCTGGAGGTCATTATAATTTTTTTTTAAATGTTAAAATTTTTCAAGTGATTCATTCAATTTTTAAAACTTGCTGATATGATGATTAACAACCTAAATGGAAATTTATGTATACTATCATTGGAAATACCATACACTAGGCAGTTTTGCTGAAATATTGTCCTTATTAAGTACTTTGGAAGAGGGATTATTTGAATGTCTGTGGGAAAGTGGCTCCTGTGTCAAAATATTATATAGTCATAAGAAAAAATAATAACATGATAATTTGTTTGAAATCACCCAATAAGTGTGCATGCAGATATGGCTGGTTATATTTTTAAACAGTAAAAAGCACTCAAAAGTCCAATTCAAAAGGTAAGTTGAGCTAAATATAAGACCACCCCCAAAAAATCCTTTCAGTAAGGTAGTTATGTGGATGAAAGTTCTGGCATGAAATTCATTTGTAATTCTGATATGAATTAATATGAAACAGAATGGATATCAGATTTTTTTAGTGCTTAAGCAACTTCTGGTGTGTAACTTACTACCCATAGGCTAAAGTCTTGAGCAGTGCAACACCAATACAATATGCACAATGCTGACAGTGACTGTGAACATGTGGGCATAGTTCTCAATCACAAAATATAACAGATTCTCCATATATAAGACAGAATCAAAATATTTATTCAGATACCAGAAAATCATATTCCAAAAAGAGAAAGCCAAATCCATCATAGTAACAAAGAAGTTGTACCATAACACAGCAGAGTCACACTATCCTTTACCTTTGCCATAAACAAACACTCAAAAGCCTAGATGTCACAGCTGGGGGGGGGGAGGGGACGGGTGAACACTCACAAGCTTAGCTGTGTGCTTGGGTTCATCTTCTCCTCCCTCCAGTTCTAACTGCTCTACCAGCTTCCTGTGGGCTACGCTCCACCCTTTAGCAATCTCCTCACACCACAGCCTCCTAGGGATTACATTTGGCCTGTTAGGGGTCAGGAAATAGCTTCAAATCAGGGAAGATCTTAAAATTCCCTTAGACTTATTAAGGGACAGGGAAGATCTTAAAACTCCCATTATTACTATAAGCAGTCAGTGAGAAAGTAATTGCATTAATTTATGTATAATATGTAGATCATTGTAAAGCCAAGCACAAGCAGCTTTCCAGAAGAATGGTACTGTGAACAGCTTTTAATGTTCTGATTACGCAGTATGGGGAACACTCTATTTAATCAATAATAAATCAGAGCAAAACATTCACAGTAAATCAAGGTACAACACTCACAATGTGACAACTGATCACAGATAATCAAAATACAGTATTCACAACAACTTATCACACAAAATGGCCACATAGTTTTCACCACAGTGTTCACACAGTTTTCAACAAAGTGTAATCATTTAGTCAAACAATCACTTAGTAACTCAATCATTCAATCAACTCAATCATTCAGTCATTCTGAAGGAGGCTTGCCTCCTTAAGGGTCACAAAATACAATAGCCAAAGTTCTTCACTCATGGGGCACACTAACTTACAATTTTAGTCAGCACTTAGCACTCTCTTAAGGGGTAGTGTAAAATACATAGGCCATCCTCCCCTCAGTCACAAATAAGTTACAATCTTCTCAGTCAGTACTCAATATCCAAGTAAAGTCTTCCTTCAACTTGACTTGGAGCAATCTCTCAGATTCCCTGCATTCCCTTCCATGGTCCCAGCTCCTGCCTGGATTCACCCAACTCCCACCTGGGTTCAAAGGCAGACAGATATTATGCTATTAACAAATCTCCCCATGACTTCTCACTGTCACAAATCATTCAATTGTATAGTAAACAACTACAATATTGCACAAGTTATAACATGATTCATTAACAACTTCTTTGTGTTATTTTAATTTCATTTTTGTTGTTATTGACTGCCGCTGAGCAAACATATTAAATTCAGCTAATTTATGAAGAAATATCTGTTTGATTTTGAACTTGTCCATCTCTCATTGCTGTACCTGTTCCATGCTGAAGCTCACAGTGTCCAGTCCACCTTAAATCCTTCACAATGTCTGTTCCAGGGAAACCAAGGCTTAACAAAGAGACAAATAGGTTCATACAAAGTACCAGTATCACAGTCATGCTTCCTCAGTCTTTGGCAACCCCCAGGAAAAGTTGGTATTTCCTCAGCAGAAGCTTCATCTGGTTCCCAGAATCAAAATCACTTCCCTCAGGTTACCAAAATCAAAATCATTCTTTCCAGCCTGAACTTTTCTTCTTCAGCCTCCTCGGCAGCAGCTGCTTCTGCCTCCACAAAGCTTATCCCAAGGAGTTCTGACTCTCCCTCTCTGCTTCTTTTCCTTATATACAGTGTTTCTCTTCCCCTTTTCAGCCCCTTCCTGTCACATCAGCAACAGGAGGTCATACCTTGTGTTTCTTTAACAGAGGCTTAATTTGAACTAGGTGCTAAGTACCTCTTAGCTTTCTGATACAAAGGGATCTTTAAATGTCATTACCATTACAAGCATTTGATGACAGTAAACATCACATAGAAAGGAAAAAAAAATACTTAAAAATTTAAAAAAAATTTTAAAAATAAATAATAATAAATAAAAATATTTAAAAATAAAAATAATAGCATTTTGTTACAGAATAAATTAAGTAATTGAGAATGTAGTTTAAAAAACTCAAAGTTGGATGGTAGGTACATTCGACAGTTTTTTCCATCACTTTTTTCTAGTATTTTATTCTTTCAATGCTGCTACTTTCTATTCTCACACAGTGAATTGCTCACCAAACATACAAGTTGTCTCTCTCTCTCTCTCTCTGTATATATGTATATACATATACATATATATACATATATATGCATATATATATACATATATATATTATATAATACTATTTTCTCCTACTTTTCCCTTCATTTAAGCTTAGATGTTGAAATTATAAACAAGCAAAACATAAAGCACAGGCAGTTACAGCAGAAACACATTGATGCAGAGATATTATGCTATTAACAAATCTCCCCATGACTTCTCACTGTCACAAATCATTCAATTGTATAGTAAACAACTACAATATTGCACAAGTATAACATGGTTCATTAACAACTTCTTTGTGTTATTTTAATTTCATTTTTGTTGTTATTGACTGCCGCTGAGCAAACATATTAAATTCAGCTAATTTATGAAGAAATATCTGTTTGATTTTGAACTTTTCATTTTAAACAGAATCTTTAATCATTTTTCCCAACTCACAAAATGGCTTTATAGATCTTAAAATATTTCAACATTAGAAGAAAAATATTTTGCAAAGTAGGATTGCATGCCACGTTATTTAACTCAAATATTTTCTTTTTACTTCTGATTTCATTGATTATTCTAGAAATTAAAGAGTTGGGGACATTTGTGGTCAAATACTTCAAAAGCATTGTATATTCCCAACAAAAAATTCTTAAGTAATTCAATAATGGAACCTCAAGTAACTAAAAAGTAGCCTCTATTAAACTAGGTAGCTTTATTAAGTTAGCTCTGGAGACTATATGTCGTCCTTTGGTTTGGCAAAAGGGGATTTATGGGATTCTAAGAGCTCCCAAAGTTCTGTTATGGAATGACCATGGGTAAATAATTTTTACTCATTGTCTTCCCCCTAGTGATGGAAAAGCATAGGAATGAATTCCTACATTGCCGGTGTGTGTGTATGTGTGTGTTATATGTAAATATACACATAGAATTATATACTACAGTGTAAAATGATATAGATATAAATATGCATATATATTTTTATTCACATACATATATTCACACAGAATATATATAATTTATATGATATATAAACATTATATCTGTGCATATAACTATTTTGGGTATATATGTATATACATATACCCACACATACAGACATATACACACAAATACATGCACATAAATATAGGCATTAGAAATCTGCCAAAGATGATATATTATTCAAAAGAGGTAGAGAATTTCTTAGTAGTGTTAGAGGCAATATATATATATATATATATAGTGGGGCAACAGTTTGGGTCAGTGGTAGAGAGCTTGGGCTGGTGTAAGGTTAAACATGAATTCAAATTGCCATCAGGCTCTTACTACCTGTGTGATATTGTAAAGTCACTTAACCTCTGTCTGCCACAGGTTCCTCAACTCTAAATGGGAAAAATAATACCACTTTTCTCCTAAGGTTGATGTGAAGCTTGAAGATAGTATTTGTAAAGCACCTGGCAATACAATAGGTTATGTTTATTATTATTTTATCATCATCATCATCATCATCATCATCATCATCATCATCATCATCCCACTATTCTAGTGGTTAAGCTAGTGTGTATAGGTTGATTAGGATTTTGATTAGGAAGATTAATTTCAGCTCTCAGTTTCCCAAGGAAATTATTTCTGAGTCAGAATGGCCGTGGAGGATCAGACCATTGGATAGATCAATTCTAGACTTTCCTTAAAGAATCCTGTAGGATTTAATGAAGCTTAGAATAAACAATGGTTCACTCAGGTTTTTAGAAGTTTTGCTTGAGAAAACACTTGTCTGGGGAAATAATAATTTTTTCAACAGCTTTCACTAATAAAGGTATTGTATCAAAGATATATAAATTATCGATTTAATTGCATAAGGGTGACAGCCATTCTCAACTAGATAAGAGGTCAAAGCGCATGAGAAGGTATTTCTCAAAGAAATAATTCTGGGTGGCATACAACCACGTGAAAAGATGCTTCAGATCTTTAATAGAGAAAAGCACACTGAAACAATGCTGATGTTCTACCTGATGATTATCTGGTGATGAAAAAGGAAAATGACCTTTATTGTAGGGGCTCACAAATAAACTGGTGTACTTGGGGCAAGGGTAGGAATTGGTCCCACCATTCCAGAAAGCAATTTAGAACCATATCCTAAGGGTCATTAACTGTATATACCCTTTTACACAGTAACACCACTATTTGTACTGTAATAATAGCTAATAATTGTGCTTCTGATATCATTTATATAGAGCTTTAATATTTGCAAAGCTCTATAAACATACTGTTACACCTTCAACAAGAAGAAAAAGAAGGGAAAAGACCCATGTGAAATATTTGTAGCAGCTCTTTTTATAATAACAAAGCACTACAAATGCAAGTGTCTATCAGCTGTGGAAATACTCAACAAATGAAGATATATACATGTAATGAAATTGTTTAATGTTGTAATTGACAAAAGAGATTGCTTTAGAGAAACTGACAATATTTGCAGGAAACAACTAGGTGGTGCTGTGAATAGAGGACTGGGGCTTCAGTCAGAAAGATTTGATCTCTGACTTGGCCTCTGATATTATGTTACCCTGGAGAAAACATTTAACCTCTTTGCCTCAATTTCCTCATCTATAAAAAGGAGAAAATAATATTACCTGCCTTCCAGGGCTGTTTTGAGAATCAGATATGATAATAATGGCAAAGTTCTTAGCCCCATGCTTGGCACATAGTAAACATTATATAAGTGTTAGCTTCTATTGTTGTTGTTGTTGCTAATTGATGCAAAATAAAGCAAATAGAATCAGGAAATGAATAAAAACAATGAAAACAACATCATAATGAAAAAAAACAGCTTTGAAAGATGAAGAACTCTGGTATTTATAATAACCAGTCATCTCGCCAAAGAACTAATGAGGAAACAGGATTTCTATTTCTCGACAAAGGGATAAGGAACTCAAGGAGAAGAACAAGTCATAGATTTTTGTTTTTGTTTTAATTTTTTTATTAAATCGATTTGTTTATTTACTTTTAGTTTACAAGATTCAGTTCCAGAATCCCTTGAGTTTCAAATTTTCTCCCTTCTCTCTCCCACCATGGCGGCATGCAATCAAGTATAAGATCTGCAAATACTTTCACACTGGACATTAGTCTGGTTGTATAGAAGGGTTGTAACCCAAGGAAGGAACAATGGGAAAGAGGAAACAAATTCAAACATGGAAAGAATGATACCATGTAGATTGCTTCAGTCTCCATTTAAACTCTGTTCTTTCTAGATCTTTGTCTGAATGTGGATATCTCCTTCCATCCTGAGACTTGTAGAGTTGTAAGACATACATTTTGTATGTGGCAAATGTGTGGATTGTTTTGTCCTGTTATGTTTATTTTATGGAAATGGATTATATTTCTTTCTTCCTTTTAATAATAGGAGGGTTGGGGAAGAGGAAAGTGTCATAAAAAAGAAGAAAAGAAAAAAAAGAGCAATGGAATTAATTATATTAAAATATACAGATGAAAACAAGGAAAATTAGAAGGAAACAGAAATAAGAAAGGAAGTTTTGAAAGGAAAAATTTGAATTTAATATATTCTTTTAAAATGCAATAACAGGGTAAAAATTAATAGAGATTTGTGATTTCATATATATGTATGTATACACATGTTGGTATATTATAAACATACATGCTACATATATACACACATATTCACCCATCTCTAGTGTTGTGATACCTCTTCTCTTTTCCATTAGTTTTTAAAAATCACCAAGAATGACTTAGGAATTACATCTCTAGGAAGAAGTTTATCTGGGCCAGATTATTAGAATTCATCAAGGGCATCAAGAGCCCTTAGAATAAAAATAAAAGCAATTCACAGAAGATACAAGTTAATTCAAGTAACAGGGTAGATGTAAGAGTATGGCAAGTATAAAAATAACATCAAATAAAGCTCAGACTTTAGGCTGGCAAAGAAAACTAGGTTGTTTGGTGCCAATGTGAAGACTTAACTTCATCCAGAGGCCTATACTGATTCTTTTTCAGTCTCCCAGCCTGTGAAATTGGATGTGGTTTATCTAGGGTAGCTGAGGTGTCACGTTGCATCAGTGAAAAACTTGCATAACTCAACAATAAGTGGCATCACAAAGACAAAGGCATCACCCTCAGAGACACATAATTCTGGGAGTTCCTGCATTGGAGCAGAACGTTTTACACAACAGTAACTTGCCCCATGGAAGCAGGGGCAAGCAGGCCAGAAAGTATCAGCAGTATCAGAGCGTGCTTATCATTGTTACTTGTAGGGCAACCAAGAGCTTCACTGTCTAAGCTGCGAGCTTAGAGAAATTTCTCGTTCCTTGTTTTATGGTGGTTGTTTTTTTTTTGGTCTCCTCTTACTGTGACTATTTCTTTCCCAGTATATCATAGCTTGAGGGATATGACATTCACTGAACCCTGGCAATTTTGTTCATCTGTCAAACACCCAAATATTTGAGAAGAGGTATTAACATCTAATTTGCCTCTGCACCCTAACAACCATTGGGAATTTTGCATGTGACTTGAAGCTGAAACCCTCCATAATTATTGTCTCTCTCATTAGAATGCCAGCTTCTTGATTTTGGGGACTTTCTTACTTTTCTATGTGTTGTAATGCCATGCACCAGCAGATTCCCAAAGGAATGCTACTGTGAACAGCTTTTAGAGTTCAGATTACAAAATAGAGTGAACACTCTGTTTATTCCATTACAAATCAAGACAAACATTCAAAACATTATAAT
>CM053580.1:349609256-349630709 GCA_028627135.1 Pseudochirops cupreus | reverse complement strand
AACACTATACTCAATTTTGCTGGGTAGGTGATTCTTGGTTTTAATCCTAGCTCCCTTGATCTCTGGAATATCATATTCCAGGCCCTGTGATTCCTTAGTGTAGAAGCTTCTAGATCCTGGGTTATCCTAATTGTGTTTCCACAATATTCAAATTGTTTCTTCCGGGCAGCTTGCAATACCTTCTCCTTGGTCTGTAGATTCCGGAACCTGGCTACAAAATTTCTAGGAGTTTTCTTTTGGGGAACTTTTTAAAGAGGTTTTTGGTGGATTCTTTCAAGTTCTATTTTGCCCTCTGGTTCTAAAATATCTGGGCAATTTTCCTTGAGAATTTCTTGAAGGATGCTTTCTAAGTTCTTTTTTTGATCATGGCTTTCAGGTAGTCCAATAATTTTTAGATTGTCTCTCCTGGATCTGTTTTCCAGGTCAGTCTTTTTTTTCAAGGAGATATTTCACATTGCCTTCTATGTTTTCATTGGTTTGGATGTATTTGATAGCATCTTGATTTCTGATAAAGTCATTTTCTTTCATTTGCTCCACTCTAATTTTGAAGAAGTTATTCTCTTCAGAGTGCTTTTGAGATTCTTTTTCCATCTGGCAAAGTTGACTTTTTAGGGCATTCTTCTCCTAATTGGCTTTTTGGGCCTCTTTTGTCATTTGAGTTAGTCTATTTTTTAAGGTGTTAATTTCTTCACTCAGGTTGTTGACTCTCTTTTCATGATTTTCTAGCATCATTCTTATTTCTCTTCCCAATTTTTCTTCTACTTCTCTCATTTGGTTTTGAAAATCTTTCTTCAGCTGATCTCTAGCTTTTTGGCAATCTTCTTGTTTCTTCTAAGCTGTTGGTGTAGGAGTTTTGACTGTGTTGTCTTCCTCCCATTCCCTGCTTTGTTCCTTCTTTTCCCCAAAGAAGGAATCTGAAGTTTGGTTGCTGTTCTTACTTTGCTTCCTATAAGCTTATTCATGGTCACCATTCAATGTTTTTTTTTGTTGTTTTTTTTTTTTAGATCTGTTGAACTCTACTTCCAAAGGGAACAGCTCTGTCCCAAATTGCTGGGGTTTTCCCAGCTGCCAGGGCTTTTAGGAGGCTGCTGGGTCCCTCCCCAGCTCCAGCTCACTGAAAAAAAAAACAAACCCAGGACCACCATCCAAGACTGAGATCCGGATTCAGGCTGCTCAAGGTGAGAGCACTTGGCCTCTGAATGATTGCTTGGCCCCCCTGCTGTCTGCAGGCCGGGGACTCTGAAGTGGCAATGTGGAGGCGGGTTCAGAACCTCTGCTTCCCCCAGTTCTTTGCCCTGTAGGCGATTTGGCCAGACATGCTTTTCTTACCCGGTTTTTAGCCAAGTTCCACTAACCTTAGTCCTTTCCTCTTATGTCTTGATAATTCTGGATACTGCCACAAGCTGCCACAGATGTGCTCTCCTGAAGCTCCAGCCATGGCAGGCTTGTCTTGTCCAGCTGCCCCTGCGGCAAAAGCCACTGTTTCAGGCTGAGCTGGTTTTGGCTCTCAGAGCTGAGATGGTTGCTTTGAGCCGAGCTGCTTTCAGCAGGAAATATATCTGTGTGCATTTTAGAGCCCTAGAATTTGTTTAGAGTCATATTTTTTGGGTATTTGATGTGGCTGTGTTGGAACTGCAATTTCTTTCTGCTCCTACGCCACCATCTTGGCTCCGCCCCCCAAGATATTGTTTTCAAGAAAGATACTTCAAATGGAAATATTCACACACAACTAAAATAAGGGGGTTAATATGTAATATTCTTCAAATGAAATAAAACGAAGCAAGTAGAATTCATAATATCAAAGGAAGCAAGAGTAAATTAAGTTTGATTAAAGTAAAAAAGAACACAATATTAGCTTAAAGTAACACAGATAAATAATTCTAGTGATATACAAATTCCTCAAGTAGAACACAATCTAAAAAATTAAAGAGAAAAGTGAATTATTCTTGAATTGCAAGTTCACAATCTGCTATTTTGTATAAACTTAAGGCCTTGATCATGTGTGGAAGTGTACTTAAGTGTTCTCTAAATCTCTCTTGGTCTCCAACTGCATCATCATATTGGAAATGTCTAAACCTTTGCTGATAGTTCATGATTTGTTAGCATTCCTCAGAGGATTGGAAGCTTGGTTCTATTTCAATTTCAAGTTCTAGTTCAATTCATTGTGGCTTCTCAGGGTTAGTGGTGTTCTGTGGATTGCTATTCTGGTCATAGAGTCATCTTCTAGTTCAATAAGTAATGGTTCTGTATTTTCTGATGGAGCCTGAATTGGGAAAAAAAAATAATAACATCATAGAGAAAGGGGGAAATAATTCAATGAGATTTGTAAGAAGTCCTCACCTTCACCCAGGTGAGAATGGGCTGGGAACTGATGGGAATTCTAAAAATAAAATAGTGAAATTTTAAGAGACAAAGAATGTAAATCCTAATATTCAAAGTAATAATAGTTGGACTTTCTAAAAAAACAGATTTTTAGATGTAATAATACTAATAGTGAATAGTATAAAGGGATTTAAGTATTAATCAAGACTGCTAACACCAGACTTAAAAAGATAGGGAAGGTTTTTTTCATTATTTCTATTGTTATTATTCAAAAAAGGTTTCCTTTACTTCTAATACGTGGTATTCTATTGCCTGTCTTCATAACTTTGCAAAGATTTTGACAATGGTTGTAATGCATTGTCTATATATTTCTGCTTGCCAGTATCTCTAGCTTCTTTCAAATCTAGCTGAAGTACGACTTCCTACATGGAGCCATTCCTGATCCCCACAACTGTTAGGATCTTTCCCAAATTATTTATCTTATAACGACTTACATACTTCCTTACATTATATTACATTGTCATCTTTCAAAACCTAATTCAAGGTCAATAGGAAATTATGAACCCAAAATTAATACTCCAATTTATAATTTTGATTACAGTATCTATCTGTATATAGACTTATCTAATGTAAATATCATATAATGAACTCAGGTCCCTTTTAAGAGCCAGTTATCGCAGTGGCTTGTGATCATGAATTAAACCCAGACATGGTTAACTCTCTTAGACTGAGCACAAAATTGGGACAATGGAATATTATATTAGATCTAGTTAAGGCCTTTGCAATATTCCCACAGTAGAGGGTTTTCATAATGAGTTTGCATTTATATGGGATGGATAGTGATGGATTTTCTAGGTCCTACCCTATGGAGATATAGATAGATAGATAGATTGATAGATAGATATAGATATAGATATGTATATATAGATATCTGTATTGTGTCTTTATGTATAGTGTTGAGTGTGTGTATGTGTATACACAGCCCTACCATATGCTGTGGTTTGGTTGCCCATGATCTAGATACCATCCTGGCTTCTATGGGCATATTCTATCAACGTTACAATGATGATATTGTGCTAACATCTGATGGCCTGACTCATGATAGCAACATTTTGACCATTAATGCAATATTATCCTTAAAAGAGGATGGGGAGGGGTGGCTATGTGGAGCAGTGAATAGAGCACCAGCCTTGGAGTCAGGAGGACCTGAGTTCAAATGTGGCCTCAGACACTTAACACAAAACTAGCCCTGTGACCTTGGGCAAGTCACTTAACCCTAATTGCCCTACCTTCCCCCCTCCAAAAAGAAAAATATAAATATATATATATATATAATATTAATTAATTATTATATGAAATTATTACAAATGTATCATATTATATCATAATAAGATATTAAATATATTATATGAATAGATATTATTATATTATATATATTAATTATGTTAACATATATTAAAAAAGGAAGGGGAATAAAACCCAGCAAGGGACAAGGATTAGGGCATACTGTGAAGTTCCTAGGTGTGGTATAGCCAAGTAAATAGGGATTGTGCCCAAGGCTGTCATTAAAAAAATTCAAGCTTGCTCTGTTTCTACTAATATAAATATTTTGAAAATCTTTTTTGGGATTTTTCGATTATTGGAGGGTTATTATGCCCCATCTTCCTCATTGATTTCATCTGCTGCATGCCATCAGAGTAGAAATGGGGCAATGAACAACAAAGTACTTTTACTAAATCTAAGGCACTAGTGGCAATTTAGTGCACTATATGCTGCAGATCCTACCCTCTCATATGAATTAGATGTTGCTGCATCCAGTGAGGAACTTGGATGGGCCCTGTGGCAGTCCCTCCAGCTTAGAATAAGACTTGGATGTAAATGGCTATTGCTGACCATGGTCATGAAGACACATCATGGGGAACTGAGCTTCTAAGAGATGACTATTGTAATAGAGATTTTTGTTAATGAAACAAAGACTATGTGATATTCTCTATATTCTATTGTACTTGACAGTTTATAATCTTCCCTTAGATATACATGTGCTTATGCTGTTGGTGTGTTATATGTTTAAAATGTACAGATTTTTTCATGACAACCAAAACCTTTAAACCATTGTTACATACTTCCTCTAGGGAGCACTGGTTTCATTGACCAAGAGCTGGGCGTGAACAGGCAAACTTTGAAGGGCTGGATTACAGTTTAACCAAATGACAATTGCCATTGTGGGTTAAATGGATCATGGTTGCAGTTAGAAGCAATAAACAAATATTCTCACAAGGTAAAGAAAGATGTATGGCTAGATGCTAACTCCATCTTGTTTGGATGTTTATACATCCTGGTACTTTGCTCAAATTCCTTCCCTCTACTCTGCACTCCCGACATTTACTGAGTATTTCAACCCACCACTTCCTTAAGGAGTTTCAGGAAACCAACAACAAAACAAATATTTCCTGAAGATTTGTACACCCTCTACACTTAAATATGTGCATGTTGTCAACTATCAGGGAGTGAAAATTCTTGAAGAAAAGATTATTTTATTCTGAACCTTAGATCAATACCTGACTCATAGTGCTACAAATATTTCTAGAGTGAGTTGTTGATTCACCACTAATTTTGCTTCCACTCTGATGGTATTTCTATGGGATAGAAAACCTAAGTTAGTCAGGTGTTTAGCATTAAATTGAACTAATGTGAAAACAATAATTCCACAAAAATACTACTCTGATATCTCTTTGTGGTATAGATTTGACCTTGATTCTTTGATAGTCATATAAGCATAGTTAGGGTTCTAAAAAGTCCCACTAAGCTGGCCAAAAAATTTAGTATGCATAAAGTGATGTTGTATAAACCCATTACCCAAGAACCAGATTTATTAAATCTAGATTTACTTTACCAGGTTGATTGTAAAGTCATTAATTTCTTTTTGCCTTGCCAAATCTCCAAGACTCTACCTTACATTTAGGAATGGTTGTAATCACAATAAGAAATATCAATGGTGGTAAAATTATATAATATTTAGTTACTAGAATATTGAAATAGCTGCAATAAGGAGGGGAGTTGATATCTTTGTCCTGGACTGAAAATATTCCCACAGTTTGACAAAAGCAACAGAATATGATTGGTTTGCTTGTGCAGGCTTTATTTCAGTATATATGGAGATACATAAAAGTTAAGCAGCCTCTGGAGGGCCATAAGTAACCAAGGGATCACAGATTTAGTTCTGACAGCCTATGTAGTACAACCCTCTTCTTTTACAAATGAGGAACTTTATACCAGCAAAGAATAATGAAGAATGTCACCTGATCCTTTTGAAAAGAGATATTCAATTTGGCTGCCTGGCTCTTGGATCATCTTCCTACAGACTTCTAGTGATACAATGATCAACATCTGTATTTTCCTTGGTTTGTACTTCTGTGTTTTAAGGGAGGTTTATTTATTTTTTCTTAGAGCACAAATAGCTTTGTAGTCAGGAGGTTGATTCTATTTTATCCTATTCCAGATTGTGTTTACCTAAATATTGCATTTTCTCCACCCTGTGAATCAAGGTATCAAGCATATGCCGTTGGCAAGAGTGATATATGTCAATGCATACAAAGTTTTAAAGTGATTCTTGACTTGGTCTACTTTCACAAGACACAGTTATGTTTTGAGCACTAGAATATACAATTCATTTCTGTTAATTTCTGTTAAATTTTATTTAAATTTTTAACTGAATCTTCAATGAATACAAACTTTTTAATATACCATAAAGAAATAATCTTGTATAAGAAGCTATGAATTTTGGGGTGGCTAGGTGGTGCAGTGAATAGAGTACCAGCGCTGGAGTCAGGAGGACCTGTGTTCAAATCCAGCCTTAGACACTTGACACACTTACTAGCTGTCAGACTTTGAGCAAGTCATTTAACTCCAATTGCCCTCTAAAAAAAAAAGTTATGAATTTATGTACAATTGTGTTTTCTTAAGAAACAAATATATCCAATTTAGCAGTGTAGTAGTAGAGCTGCTCCATTTGTTTATGCCTCCCCCCTGTAAGTACCTTTTGTTTCCTGCATTTCTTGAAAATAATTTATTGAATGTTATATATATAATTCAGCACCAGCCAAGGAGTAAAGATACCAGAGCTATTATCTCAGACTCCATGTGGAATTTTTTTCTATTTTAAAAATATTTAACATACCACTGTGAGAAAATATTACTGTAATCTTTTTACATGAAATATACATCATTATAGATTAAGTATTTATCATAAAGAATACTATATATTTAGTATTTGTGCCATAGGTTCATTACAATTAAAACAGATATTTTGATCACACCTCCATGTCTTTAGTATGACATAAAACATATTCTTGTGAAGTTCAAGGTTCAAACTATAATATGCTTAGCTAATATTTAAGAAGTGTTAACTACACAAGAGGCATTTTTCAGAACTTTTATTACCCTTCCCAGAAATTATACTAAAGTGGCAGTGAATTTTAACAGGGACATTGAAAACATTCATTTAAAATGCAGCAATAATTCACAAATTCACTAAGTATTTAAAAAATATTTAGGTGAAAAAGTTTAAGATTTGGTATTATTATGCAAAATAAGTCATTTTAATTAAATAATGTGTATAATGAGTATCACACTGTTTTATAAATTGAAATATTGGGGTTTTTCCAATTTATTTGTTTATTTTTAGTTTTTAACATTCATTTCCACAAGATTTGAGTTACAAATTTTCTCCCTGTCTTTCCCCTTCCCACCTCAATATAGCAAGCCTACTAAATACTCCTTCCCCCAATCTGCTCTTTTTTATATCCTCCCACGCTATCTTTCTAGTAGGGCAAGATGGATTTCTATACCCCAGTCCCTGTATATCTTATTTCCCAGGTGCATGTAAAAGAAACATTTTTTTAAACATTTCTTTTTAAAACTTTGGTTCCTAGATTCTTTCCTTTCTTCCCTCCAGTAATGGCAATTAATTTAAATTTGAAGACTCCTTTTTGTTATGTCAAGTAAGTAGGTACTTAGCCCTTAATAACTAATCAAACCTCTTGTGAAAGAAACAGGTGTGAACTCTGTCTCCTGTTGCTGACATAACAGGAAGGGGTTGGCTTAAACAGGAAGCCAATGCCATGTGTGTATATAAGAAAAACCCCAGAGAGAGACAGACAGAATTTTCTCTTGACAAGATCCTTGTGGAAGAAGCTGTTCTACTGAGAGATCTGGTAAAGGCTAGAGTTCCTGCTCGGAAGGCCACAACGGCTGCTGAGGAAGCATGCTGAGGAAGCATGCTGAGGAAGCATGCTGAGGAAGCATGACTAGGATGCTAAGACTTTGTTTGTTTGTGGCTTGGTTGATCCTTGAATTCATGGGAACAGAAATTGTGAAGGTTTTGAGATATGCTGGACCCTGTGAACTTCAGTGTGTAGCAGGAACTGCTCAAAGGACTGGACAAGGACCTGGGAGCTGTCTGCCTCTGAATCAAGGTGAGTGGTGAATTCAGGTAAGAGCTGGGACCATGAGGGGAATCCAGGGAATCTGAGAAACCACTCTGAGTCAAGATGAAAAGATCCCTGTATTGAATATTGTGATGATAACATGGTTTACTAGTGACCTAGAGGTGGGGAGTTTGTGTATTTTCTAAGGATTTTACTTAGTGATTAATGCTACTTAGTAATTGTGAATCTGAATACATGACTGATTGAGTTAAGTGGTGGAGCTTTTGTGTATTTTTTAATGATTGTATTTAGTGATTAGCTATGCTTAGTAACTGATTGCTAAATAAGTGACTGATTAAGTTAACCTAGTTGGCACAGGAGTAGAAGACTGACTTGTATTCTGAAGATGATTGAATGACTAACTATGGAGGAAAACCTCCTTAAGGATACCAGATGGTATTCTTTTGTTCTTTGTTCTAAATACTGTGACCACTTTGGTGAAAATTATGTGGCTATTTTAATGAGAAGCTGTTGTGAACACTATATCATGATTTTCTGTGGTAAGATGTAATATTATGAATACTAAATCTTGATTCGTTGTAAATGTTTTCCTTTGATTTGCTCTTGAATAAATAGAGTGTTCACAAGACTGTGTAATGAGAACCTTAAAAGCTGTTCACAGTAGCATTCTTTTAGGAAGCTGCTCATGCATGGTATTACACCTCCTCACCCACACCCACTAGGAAGACAAGCAATTCAATATAGGTTGT
The DNA here is from genome assembly GCA_028627135.1 of Pseudochirops cupreus. Taxonomy (NCBI): domain Eukaryota; kingdom Metazoa; phylum Chordata; class Mammalia; order Diprotodontia; family Pseudocheiridae; genus Pseudochirops; species Pseudochirops cupreus. Next base: position 349,622,191 of record CM053580.1, on the reverse strand, counting down.
ACATGTGTAGTCAGGCAAAATGTTTCCATAGTAGTTATATTGTGAAAGGTTAATTATATTTCCCTCCATCCTATCCATCCCCCACTTATTTTATTTTCTCCTTTAACACTGTCCCTTTTGAAAAGTGTTTCCTTCTAACTACCTTCTTCCCCAATCTGCCCTCCTTTCTATCATTCCCCTTCTTATCCCTTTCCAGTAGGGTAAGATACCCAATTGAGTATGTATATTATTCCCTCCTTAAAACAAATTCAATGAGAGAAAAGCTGACCCATTTTCTTTCACTTTGCTGCTCTTCCCCTCCTTTGTAACAGTTTTCTCTAACCTCTTTAATATGAGATAATTTACCCTATTCTTTCTCTCCCTTTCTCCTTCTCCCAATATATTCCACTCTAAACTCTTAATTTTAGTTTTTTTACATATCATCCCTTCCTATTCAACTGATCCTGTGCTCTCTATGGATACATGTACACACATATACACACATATACATACACTCACATATGTATTTATACACACATACCCCATCCTATACATACATACATATATACATACATACAAACATACACATATGTATTGCCTTCAACTATCCTCATAGTAAGAAAAGTCTCATGAGTTAAAATGATCATTTTTCCATGTAAGAATGTAAATAGTTCAACTTTAATAAGTTCATTATGATTTATTTTTCCTATTTACCTTCTCATAATTCTTTTGCTTATTGTATTTGAAAGTCAAATTTTCTGTTCAGCTCTGATTTTTTCATCAAAAATGCTTGAAAGTCCTCCATCTCATTGTATGATTATATTTTTCCCTGAAACGTTATACTCAGTTTTGCTGGGTAGGTGATTCTTGGTGTTAATCCTAGCTCCTTTGACCTCTGAATTATCATATTCCAAGCCCTTTGATCATTTATGGTAGAAGCTGCTAAATCTTGTGTTATCCTGATTGTGTTTCCACCATACCCCCTTTTTTTTTTCCTGGCTGCTTGGAATGTTTTCTCCTTCACGTGAGAACTCTTGAATTTGGCCATAATATTCCTAAGAGTTGTCTTTTGGAAATCTTTTTCAAGATTTGATCAGTGAATTCTTTTAATTCCTATTTTGCCTTTTGGTTCTAGAATATCAGGGCAATTTTCCTTGAAAATTTCTTGAAGGATGATTTCTAGGCTCTTTTTTGGATCATGGCTTTCAGGAAGTCCAATAATTTTTAAATTATCTCTCCTGGATCTGTTTTCCAGGTCAGGGGTTTTTCCAATGAGATATTTCACATTGCCTTCTTTTTTTCATTTGTTTGGATCTGTTTAATAGTATCTTGATTTCTCATAAAGTGATCAACTTCCAGCTGCTCCAATCTAATTTTGAAGGAATTATTCTCTTCCGTGATTTTCTGAAATTCCTTTTCTATCTGGCAAATTTGGCTTTTTAAGACATTCTTCTCATTGGCTTTTTGGACCTCTTTTGGCATTTGAGTTAGTCTATTTTTAGGGTGTTATTTTCTTCAGTTAGGTTGTTGATCACTGTTCATGGTTTTCTTGTATCATTCTCATTTCTCTTCCCTATTTTTCCTCCATTTCTCTTACTTGATTTTCAAAATCCTTCTTGAGCTCCTCCATGGCTTGTGATTAGTTCATATTTTTCTTGGAAGTTTTTGATGCAGGAGTTTTTACTTTGCCACCTTCTTCTGGTTTCGTGTTTTGATCCTTTTTTTCCCCCCAAAAGATTCTATGGTCTGATTGGGCTTCCTTTGCTTCCTCATCTTGACAGCGAATTACTTGGCTTTTGAGCTCTTTGCCACAGTAGACCTCTGCTTCCAGAGTGGAAAGAGCTGTATCCCTAATTGCTGGGGTTTTTGCACAGTTGGCCAAGGTATGAGGAGGGTGCTCTCCTTATAGCCATCACAAACTCTTGCACACTGGCATTCCTTACTCCAGGACTACCACCTAAGAGTGAGACCAAAATCCAAGCAGGTCAAAGCAAGAGTGATTACCCTCTGAATTATTGCTTGGTCCCCTTGCCATCTGCTGGCCAGGAGCTTAAGAGGATGTCATACCTCTGCCACTTCTCACCCTGGGGGCAGGGGCCAGTATCATGCTCTTCTGTCACCTGGTTCCAAAAGAATTCCCTACTCACTTTTTAATTTCTCTTTGGTGTTTATGGGTTGAGAAGTCAGGAAACTGACACAGCTGCATGTGATTTACTCTCCTGAAGTCTACTCTGGCCAGTATGAGCCACTGAATCAGTGCTGCCCCAAGGCTCAGGTGGGACTATGCTCAGTTCCCAGCTCAGTGTAATACAACCTTCCTGTTGGTCTTCCTCACTACCTTTAGTGGGAAATATGTTTCTCTCTGTCACTTTGTGGGTTCTGGAGCTCTAAAATTTGTTTAGAGTAATTTTTTTTTAAACCAGTGTTGGAGGTGGTTGGTGCAGGAGCTCAGCAAGCTCCTGCTTTTACTCTCCCATCTTTGCTCCACCCCTGGAACATACAATTCTACTTTGCCTATTAAATAGAAATTATTTAAAGTTTTAAATTTGCTGAACACTTGATCAATTATTTCCTGAAAATGTTATAGGCCCTGCCAACAATATGCTAGGTGTAATACACCAGAAACCATTTAAAGAGGGAGAAAACAAAACAAATAAATGGTTGTGTATGCTCATTGATTAAAATAGAACAATAGAGAGATGAAAGATGGAAAGATAGCCTTAGTTTAATCAATACCCATCAAATTAGATAATTAAAAAAAACCTATTTCAAAAGAAAGAGAGTATTAATCCTTTTTGAAGGAGGTTAAAATTTGGGTGCATAAATGTACCATGTAGGGAATTTTTCCTCCACTTCATGCTTTAATAAAAGGAGCCAAATTGTGGGTGCTCTAAAAGAGTGACTGAAGAGAACTGCACCTTTAAAAATAATGCTCAAAATATTTCAAGGAACAGGTAAGTTAGAAACTGTGAATCTAAAATTTATTACATGAAAGAAAACCCCACTGAGAACTCCTAGTGAAAATTTGTTCTGTCAAAATCAGCTCTTATATTCAAAGCAGAACAACTATTGTTTTAAGTAATGTCAAATATGTAGTGTTTCTTTTACATCCTTATCAAAGTGATTTTTGAAGATTCAAAAAGATTACTTATATTGGAACAGAAGAAAAACAACTATAAGTACTGAAGCATCTTGACAGAGCATGAATTAGATATTTCTACCTCCACCCTCATCTCCCCCCCTTAAATGCCTAATATTATTGAAAGCATGTAGTGCATAATTTTAACAGCAATGAAAATGTCCTAGCTAAATATTTCAAACTGAGCAGTTTTTTCTTGTTAATTGCTTACATACATGAACAATTAAAGGCAACTTCAGATAAATTGATCTATTTTGATGGTCATAGAAATCCTTTGAAGTAGATCATGTATTTTCCCCCATTTTATAGATGAAGAACTCACACTCAAAGAGTCTGAGTGATTTCCCCTCCAAAATATAATTGATTATTAATGGTAAAATTATGACTAGGACCTGTGTACTCTCAATTTCATGCACTCTCAACTACATTATACCTAATAATAATGGCAAAATCTTCCTGTCCAGGTTGTCCTTATCATTTAATAACAGATAAAAACAGATATAATCCAATTTTAGATATATTTAAAACTAAAAGCTACATTAATTTAATTTATCATTTAATTTAATCTAATTTAATCTATCATTCTTATATTTTGAAGGAGAAACTGAAACCAGAGAAAGGTCAAGTAATATGATTCCACAAGCAATACATTTTGATTTCATTGTAGGTCCTCTGACTCCAAATCCATCAGTCTTTCCCTTATGCTGTAACATTCTTCTCTGTAATCTTAGAGGGGAAATTATGACTCTTCATTTTTACAAATTCTCACCGGCAATCATCTCAAAAGTTATCATAGTATTGAGGTGCATTACACTATATGAAATTGTGCTATGATTGAATTCCATTGAAAATCAACTAAATTTGTGTTGAGAAATTAACTTGAGATGAGCAGAGTCCTTAAAAACCTTGTTTTTTCTACCCCCAAATTGTTTATTTCCATTATTCTCATATGACTTGTAGAGTGCTATAATCTGCAACCTGCTTTTCGTTACAACAGCAACCGAATTATTTTATAATATTATATATTGTTTAGAAAAGCACATTCTCAGACTGGGGGAAAAATGATCAAAGATGATGCCCTGGCTGCTATAATACTAATGTAATTTGAACCCTTTGTATTGGCAAAGCTAACAGGTACTTAGCACTTAGTAATTAATCAAGTCTCTGTTAAAGAAACAAAAGGTATGAACCCCTGTTGCTGAAGTAAAAGGAAGGGGTCAAAACAGGAAATGGCTGAAACAGGAAGCAGCTAATGCCATGTGTGTATATAAGGAGAAGCTCCTACTGGGTCAGACAGATCTTCCTGGAGCCAGGTTCTGGAGGCTAAGGAAAAGACGCCCAGTTTGGAGGGAATGATTTTATTTTGAGATGAAGTGATTTTGATTCTGGGAACCAGCTGAAACTTCTGCTGAGTCTGAGAGCTAGCCTGAGCTGCGAAAAGACTGAGCAAGCATGACTATGATGCTAGTACTTTATGAGAACCTGTTTGTGGCTTTGTTAAGCCTTGACTTCCAGGGAACAGAGACTATGAAGGATTTAAGGTGGACTGGATGCTGTGAGCTTCAATGTGGTACAGAACTGCACTGAGAGCTGGACAAGGAACTGAGAGCAGTCTGCCATTGAACCCAGGTGACAGTTTGGTGAATCCAGGTAATGACCTTGGAAAGGGATTCAGGGAATCCAATAACTGTCCCCAAGTAAAGATGAAAAGACCTCTCCCATGAATACTGAGTAGTGACTGACTTTGATGTGAGGTTTTGCTTTGGGACTCACTGTGGGAAGAGTTATATGGTTTGGCTAGATGAGACTCCGGGAAGCCATTGAGCCCCCCAACCCCCAGCTTTGAAAACCCAGATGTTGGTGCTTCCCTCTCTACTGACAAACTAGGAGGTATGGATGTAATGGTCAGACAGTTGGAAGCCCTGTCTGCTGAAATGTGTTATTTTCTCTTGAGTAATGACTGATGGAATTGTAATTTATTTGTGATTGTACTTTGTGATTGAATTAAGGACTCAGTGATTGACTAAATCAGTGGTTCTCAACCTTCCTTAATACTCATATGTGGGTGTATCAGCATGTGTATGGACTTGCCTGGAGACTGATGGAGGAGCGGTATCTCAATTCCTAAGACAATCAGAAATATGTGCTTTTTTTTTTCTGATGGGCTTAGGTGACCACTGTCACCCCTGTGAAAGTGTCGTTTGACCCCCAAAGAGGTTGCGATCCGCAAGTTGAGAACCACTGGACTAAAGGAATGTGCTACTGTTACGGGAATCTGAAGAGGCCCTTTGATAGGCTTAAGGGGCTCTGAGAATGTTCCCTTATTTGAAAGAATACTCTGCCCCCTAATAGGCTGAATGTGATCACATGGAGCCTGAGGCACGAGGCTTGTTCTTCAGGAATGCCCACATCTTATTACTTTGTGATTGGGCAGTGGGTCAAGAGGGCTCTGATCCAGGAGAAGGCTATATATACCCTGATGTGAGGTTTTGCTTTGGGGTTCCCTTTGGAAAGAGTTATATGATTTGGCCAGAAAGACTCTGGAAAGCCATCGAGCTGCCTGGCTTTGAAAAACCCAGATGTTGGTGCTTCCCTCTCTGGTAACTCACTAGGTATGGATGTAATGGTTAGATGGTTGGAAGCCTGTCTGCTGATCTGTTTCTTTGCTTGTAACTTCAGCTTGTAACTTCTGTTTGTGTTCTGTTTGTATTCTCTGAAATTCAGGGTGCTGACTTTTTTCCCCTGGACTAGGTAAATGATATACTTTTGATTGATTAAGGTAAGATTGCTAACCCATTTTGAGTTGCTTTCCTTTAGAAAAGCAGATCTAAGAACTTGTGCTAATGTAATGCCATGCACAAGCAGATTCCCAAAAGAATGCTACTGTGAACAGCTTTTAAGGTTTGGATTACACAGTATAGTGAACACTCAATTTATTCCCTTACAAATCAAGGCAAACATTCACAATATATCACAATACAATATTCACAACAAACCAAGGTTCAGTACAATAATCACTCCCAGCACATCTCAGACCCTTCACCACTTCTCTTGCCTGGAACTCAAGGATCAGCCAGGCCACAAAGAAAGTCTTATCCTGGTTTTGTTTCTTCAGTCCTCCAGCAGTTCAGCAGGCCCTAGGATCCAGAAAGAATATCGGCCTTCTAGGTAGCCTTCCAGGCAAGCCCTCTCAGCCTTGCAGGAGGCCTTCACCAGATTCTGTTCTCAGGAAAACTCCATCTCAGTTCTCAGTCAGCTTTGACGCTTGGAGAGAAACTCTCTCTCTCTCTCTCTCTCTCTCTCTCTCTCTCTGTCTCTCTGTCTCTCTGTCTCTCTGTCTCTCTCTCTCCCTCTCTCTTTCTCTCTCTCTCTCTCTCTCAAAAACAGACAAACAAACAAACAAAAACTCCAACTCACTTCTTCAGTCCAGCAGCCCAGTTCCCAGACACTGGGACAATTCTGCTCCCTCTACCAGGAGCCACCAGGAAAATTCTTGACTCTATCTCTGGAATTCTTCTTTATATACACACACTGGCCTCCTGTCTCGGCCAATCCCCTTCTTCCACTTCAACAGGGGAGTTCACACCCTCTCAATAGGAGGCAGAGCTCACACCTTCCATACAGAGCTCACACCTTCCATACTTAGCCCTAAGTTACTAAGAGCTAAGTATCCGCTAAACTGATTGCTGTTACAGCTAGCAGCCATGCTGGGTATGCTAGGGTGCTTGCTGCTGCAAATGGCATCATGAACAGGATCTGCAAACTAAAAGAAAAGTATAGGGGCTGGGATAATTGCTTGTTTCACTGTTGTGGTAGCTGTGACTCTGTGGAACCATGAAACAGGAGTGCAGAACTGCCTGCATGCTGACTTCACTGAGGTGAGAGCAAGGATGGTGGGCTGCCTGCATCAGGGCTGGAGCAGAAGCCAGGAGCGGTTGCCTCCTTCTGGAGGAGGAGGAACGCAGGAGTTCGGAATTCAGTTACAGCACCAGATAAGGACTGTGCTCCAAAGCAGGAGCCCTGAATGTGTTTTCTTGCTGCATTCCATAATATGGGACTCTATTGATAATGGAATTTGGAGATGCCCCTTTATTGGCTTGGTTTTTGGGTTGAGTGTTAAAACTCAGAGCTTGTGAATCCCACTTGTGGAATGGACTTGTTGATGTGAAGAGAGAGGGCTGAACTAGGAGAAGCTGTGAATTGGGAGAGAGGCCCAAGCCTAGAGAAGGCCAGAAGGACTTTGGGAGAGCAGTATCCAGTATTGTGGAGCCTGAGTTGCTGAGAGAAAGACTGCTGAGAGCCCACTGGAACTGCCCAGGACTTTTGAGAACTGCTACCCGGACCTGACAAGAACTGAGGAGGCATGACTGTGATTCCAGTATTTTGTCTGTCTGTTTTGATGTTGTTTTGCCAGATTCACCTGTTGGTGAAGCACAACACCGCTGTTGTAGAGGTCCTGGAACCTGGCTGTTGGTTCAGAAGCCCTGAAGGAGGATTTTCTTGTGATACCTGCACAGAAATCCTCGAAGAGGGCCTTGCTGATGTTTTCAGGGGTTCTGGGATTGTTCTACAGGCAGAGAGTGACTTGATGAGGACACTGGCTACGGCTTTGTTGAGCCTTGTCTCCCCAGGAACTGAGATTGCTGAGGGCTCACCTCAAGTGAAGATGAAAGAAAGGCCTTTCCTTGGGTATTCAATGCTGAGCTTAACCCTGTTGTAACTTAAGGGTGGATGGACTTTTGTGTTCTCCTGCCTCTTTTGAGATTTAGGGATAGGAAGCCTTTGAGTTTTTTTGTGCTCTGTGATTGACCAAATGAATGTACTTTGTTTAAGATTGGAGGCTGATCTCCATTTGAGAAGGGACTTTAACTGACTAAATGAATGTACTGTCTAGAGGTGGAGTAGTACCTGGATTGAACTGAGCACTTACTTGCTAAAGGAACAAGTTACCCTATATTTTGACTTTCTCTGTTCTGTGAATGTTTGCTGAATAAATGGGGTTTGCTATGCTGGTAATCTGAACCTTGGAAGTTGCCTTTGCTTGGCATTACAGAGACCCAGGGCAGAGGATGGACTTGTGTCTTTGGTGGGTGGGGTGAAGTGCTATGGACTCCCAAGGAACCCACTCTGTTGTTTTGGTTGCCCAGTCACCCCTCAGGGCTTGAAAGCTGGGGCTGAAACAGTGTTAATACTGGGAGTGCCAGGAGGGAGCCTGCAAGGGCAGTGTGGGGGGAAGAACACCCTCTGCCCCCAAGAGAACTTTATTTGGACATTTTTGTTTTGGATTGCTGGTAATGAGTTGCTATGTTTTGTATCTTGCAAATGCTATGTCTCTATTTTGTGGGAATTATGTTTTACCTAGGAGATGTTAAAGCTAATTCAGATTTAAGTTGCCTATGTAAAGGGCATGAAAAGATCTTGGGGCCAAATGTTACGAGAATCTGAATATCTTCCCTGCCCCTAGGCCCTTTGATAGGCTTAAGGGGCTCTGAGAATGTTCCCTGATTTGAAAGTATACTCTGCTCCCTAATAGGCGGAATGTGTTCGTATGGAGCCTATGGCAGGAGGTTTGTTCTTCAGGAGTACCCGCATCTTATTACTTTGTGATTGGGTAGTGGGTCAAAAGGGCTGTGACATTCTCTGATCCAGGAGAAGACCATATATATCCTGATGTGAGGTTTTGCTTTGGGGCTCACATTGGAAAGAGTTGTATGATTTGGCCGGACAAGGCTCTGGGAAGCCATTGAGCCCCCTGGCTTTGAAAACCCAGATGTTGATGCTTCCCTCTCTGGTAACTGACTAGGTATGGCAGTAATGGTCAGACAGCTGGAAGCCCATCTGTTGAACTGTTTCTTTGTCTGCTTGTAACTTCTGCTTGTAACTTCTGTTTGTATTCTGTTTGTATCATTTGAAGTTCAGAGTGCTGACTTTTCCCCATGAACTACGTAAATTATATACGTTTGATTGATTAAAGTGAGATTGTTAACCCATTTTGAGTTGCTTTCCTTTAGAAAAACAGATCTAAGAACCTGTGCCAGCAGCCACTCTGGGTATGCTAGGGTGCTTGCTGATACAACTACCCGGGGTGGAGTACTTTTACTTTTGTATTTTGTGCCCCTTAAAGAGGTAAGCCTCCTTAAAGATGATTTAATTATTGAGTTACTAAATGATTGTTCTTTGTTGAAAACAATGTGACTGGTGAAAACTGTGTGGCCATATTATTGGTAAGTCATTGTGAATTCTGTATTTTGAGTTTTTGTGGTAAGTTGTAATATTGTGAATGCTGTACCTTGATTTTCTGTGAATGTTTTGCTCTGATTTGGTATTGAATAGAGGTTCAATATACTATATAATCAGAATCTTAAAAGCTAGCTGTCTTCTGGAAAGCTGCTTATGGTTGGCTTTATATTTACCACTCATATTCCTGTCTTTCTGACTCTAGGATGCTTTTTAAAAGCAATGATTATAATACATTTTCACCAAGAGTGCTAAAAAGCAAACTGGTTTCACAGCACTGATATTGATAGTTTCGAGGGTTAGAAGGGACCTCAGAAATCATTCAGTTCAACCCACTATCTGATGCATAAATGCATAAGTACCTTCTAGAGAACAGCCAAAAGGTAACATTACCCAAACACATTCAATTAATAGCTTAATAGCTTCATGGAAAATTGTGGATGCTCAGTTGGGTTGAATGTGGTAGGGATTCATTGTTGTTAGATCATCTTTCAGTCATTTACACAGACAGATACACACATATAATTTAGTTTTAATTTTCAACATTCACTCCTCACCATTGTTCTAGAAACAATGAACTGCATCTCTTGGTTTCAGGAATTTTCATTGAATGTACCCCATGGCTGGAATGATCTCACACCTCATCTCCACTTCCTAGTTTCCTTGACTTCCTTCAAGTCCCGACTAAAATCTCATTTTCTTTACGAAACTTTCCTTAACACTTCTTAATTTCAGTACCTTCTCTCTATTAATTATTTCATGTTTATCCTATTGGAAATTGTCAGAAAGGTTAGGGCAAGATAGGTAGACTTGAGAATCATCAGAACATAATGATTATTAAATCTATGGAAGCTGATGAGATTACCAAGTGAAGTAGTATAGTAGAAGAGAAGAGAACCAGGGCAGACCTTGCAATGTTTAGACAATCTGAATGAAGATTCAGCAAAGGAAACTGAGAATGTGGTCTCATACGTAGGAAGACAAGAGAAATTCTTGTCTTTAAAACCTAGAGAAAAGAGATTTTCCAAGGAGAAATAGGCTGCTCGACAGCAAAGACTGAAGAGAGGTTGAGAAGCATGAGAACTGAGAAAAGGTCATTGGATTTGACAATTTAAAGATCATTGGCCACATTAGAAAGAGTAAATTTAGTGGAATAATGAGGTTGACAAGTGGCTTATAAAAGCTTAAGAAGAGAGTGAGAGGAAAGAATGTCTATTTTTGTAGGTTTTTTTTTCTTAAGGACTTTAGCTAAAGAGGAGAGATGATATGTAGCATGATAGTAGGGATGAAAGATAAAATGAGAGTTTATTTTAATAATTTTAAATATTTAATCATATTTCTTCATTGAATTAATGGAGACATGGCCACATTTCAAAGCTGTAGAGAAAGTGCCAGTGGGCAGGGAAAAATTGACAAATGAGAGTGTTGGAGTGACAGAGATAGCAATCTGCATGAGTAGAAAGGATGGAACGGTATTGCTTGAGTAGGAGAAAGGTTTATCTTGTTAAGGAATAAAGCTACCTTTTTTTTTGTAAGACAGGTGAGGGAAGGTGTAGTGGAAGAAGACATCTGAATTATATGTATATAACATGAGGAAAAGTGTAAAAGAGGAAACTCATGTTGAATGGGCACAATTGTTTTCTATAAAACATGAAGCATGATTCTTAGCTGAGAGGGGCAGAGGAAAAATAAAGGAGAATTGAGGAGGTAGGAAAATGTTTGGAAGAGCTGCTGTGAATAATAGAACAGTGAGTTGATAAGAGAGGAGTAAAAGGATTATACAGCAGTTGAGGGCCCAATTTATGCTGTGTAACAAAGTTTTAGTGGATCCAAACAGAACATCTATGTGATTTTGTCCATCTTTGTTCAGCAGCATGGGTGTAGGAGTGAAAGCAACACAATATAAGCGCGACCAAAACCTGAGTCTTGCCAAGGCACAATCAACTATTTGATAAAAGGGGCAAGGATCCCAGGGAAGAGGACAGCATAGAGTTAAATTGGTTCTCCAAGGTCTCAGGATGAGGAAAATGACATAGTACCTTGTTCAGGCTTGTAGGTCTAGAAGATAAGTGAGAGGTCAAAGGATTAGATATCAAGAAGTGTAGTGATTGATAAGGGAAGGTAGAGGGAAAGGTGGGAAGCCAATAGATTATGGTCAGATAAGGGAATATCCAAATTTGTGAACATGAAGGAGGTGAATTTATGCATGATGATAAGATGAATGTTATGACCATCTTTGTGCATGACTGAGGCAGTAGAGGAGTAGGTCGTGTCAAATGAGTAAATTGAGAAACTGAGTTGTTAGAATGTTTGAGGGACAATCAATATGCATGTTGAATCCTATACTATTGGAACTGGAGTTGAAGAAAGAAGAAGAAAATTACAAACTAATTAATGGAATCATTATTGAATAAGGAAGGGAAGTGGCTTTGAGGTTTATAGATAGCAGTTATTAGAATGTGGGGAGGCAATAGACAAATATTTCATGAACCTCTAAGAATAATGTTACTGAGTGATAGAGGTGGGGGCGGGGGGAGGGAAGGGAAGAACCTGGAAGTAGCAATAGGGAGCAAAGAATATAATACTTATTTATTGGTTTGGATGATGATCTAGACAGATTCGGAATCACTAAGATATGTAAAGTATTACCAGGTGAGTATAATCACCATTAAATTGAAGGTGCTTCTACTCTTCCCAGAGGATGCTGGAGATCAGGGAGGTGTTAATTATCAAGGGAGATAGAAGATACAGGATCAGATGGAAGATCCTGTTACAGTTTTCCTCTTTCTTCCCAAAGACTGGAAATTAGGCAGGAGAAATCATATTAGGAAGTCAAACCTGCTCAATAGTGGATTGAAATCCCAATCACCACTTACTTTCCTCTTCCCTAGGGAATTATAGTAGCAAGAGTGAAAGGCTCAAGGCTGGAGGCAGGAGATGAGGCTGGTAGGCTCAGCTGGAGGTTGAAATTGCTTTGTGCTAGTGCAGAAGGTGGTCTTCTTCAGTCATCCTCTAATAATCTGAGGCTTGGAAGCAGATGCAGCAGGAGATGGACAAATGGTTAAAATAAGGTCACTGTTCTCATATGAATCTGGTACAAGAACAAAAACCTCATGCATAGGGGAAAGTCAGAATGGCACAAAGAGAAATCACCCTGGCCCCTTATAGAGTAGTTATCTTTCTAATTTTTTTGCCTTTTGACTAATCTTTTCCTATTTTAGATGTTGCTTATGTCATAATTTCTTGTACATCGTAAATATTAACAACAGCTAACATTTATATAGCACTTTAAAATTTGCAAAATAATTAACATATATAATTTTGAAAATGTTATTTTAAGATATATTAAATTTTTGCATATATAACAATATTAAATAATGAATGATTGAATGGCAATTAGAACTATTCAAACATTTCATTGAACTGCTCTGGATAGATAAGTTCTCTATCACTAGCTGCTTTATTTTAATTTTTCCTAGTTTTGGTTACTAACTTTTTAAAAACAAAAAGCCTCAGAAAGTGAAGCATATTTTGTTGTTTTGAATTATATGTATATATATATATATATATATATATATAT